>OY101434.1:28712972-29312972 GCA_956483605.1 Tuberolachnus salignus
TGTCTGAAAAAAAAAAAAAATAATACAAGTTTAGACTCAGTATTAGTATTAGTAAAAATTGTCGATAAACAAAAAAAAGCATTAAAATAATAAAATATTAATTCGAGTATTTACTGAATATTTGTAAATTATGACATTGAAATATGTATGTATTGTATTATTTTATACCGTACTCTTTAAAATACTATTAATTGTTTTGAGGTTATGTACCTTCCACCTTATTCTATTTTTAAATTTAAATTACGTGAAATATATTTCTTTCAAACGTATTCGGTAAAGTTAGGTTAGGTGGATACAATCGAGAAGATAAAAAAAATATTTGTAAAAAAACTCCATTAACCTGCGTTGGTAATCTTCCGTGGATATAATATAATAACGGCGGTGATGGTGTAGTTTTGAAGTTCTTTATTATTATTATTTTTTTTTTTCTACCGCGGTATGATTTTGTTGAAATTTCGAATTGAAAAAAAAAACAGATTATTATATTAAATCCCGTAAGGCGGCCCGCCGACCAACTGATGGTCAAAAAAAAAAAAAAATTAAAAAAAAACTTAAAGAAAGAATATATATATATAAAAAAAAAAACCAAACCAAACCAAACCAAGGTAGATTTGTTTATAATGACCTACAACATTAGGGACTATTTATTTTAAACATTTTTCGAAGAGACCCTCGCATAGCTGCAATATTATAGCTATGATGCGATGTCTATTGACTCTAATAACCTCGCGGCGGGGCACCGCACGTAGGTAGGTTTAGTTGCAAAAAATACAAATAAAAATAACCACGCACACTCGTCTATATATTTTATTTTTTTCCTATATATATATATATATAATATGTGCGAGTGCACGCATAGTAGTATAGTACGTATATATACGAATCGAAAGGAGGAAAGAAAGAAAAAAAACCACACGGAGACAGTTTTTTTCCCCCTATATATATATATATATATATAAAAATACGCGTGTATTATTATTATATTATTTCTACAAAGACCTCCGATACGATATAATAACTTATGGCGTCCCGTTTTCCCTTTGTCGGACAGCTAATCATCGTCAAAACCGCGTCGGCGAATTCCTTTAATAATAATAATAATAATAGTAGTAGTAATAATCTTTATTGCCTCCGTAAAATACTATACACTAGTATAGTATACAATTTGTATATATATATTTTTTTAATATTATATACCTAACCTATGCTTCTAACGCTACCCCGAGGTCGTCGCCGCCAGTGTACACCGAGTGTGGTTTAGCGAATTGGCTGGCCGCACGCGCGTGGTTAATGACGATACTATTATTACTATTATCATTAATGGATAAAACACGAAAAAAATTCCGATTTCGCCGGGCCCGAACGACGTGCGCACATAAATATTGTTTTTTTTTTATTCGACGACGACGGTTGATTTTTCTGTACGGAAACTACTAAAATTCGAATATTAAATGTATAATAATAATATTCCTCCAAGGGAAAAAAAAATAAAAAAAACAAAAGTAATAATAATAATAAAACCGAAATACCTAGTTGACCGTTTTTTTACTTCCGGACCGAGTGTGTCGTTTATAGCTATTAAACCGCGCATTACCGGTGACATATTCTCGTCACGTATAACGGCACATCGTCATCCGGTTATTTATTTATTTATGTGTTTTTTTTTTTTTTTTTTTTTTATCCGCCCACTGTTCAGTTATATATATATATATATAAGTACAAGTACGCGTAATGCGAGTATCGACTATATATTTTTTTTTTTTTTTTCCGTACTTACCTATATTGTTGCTTATAGCGGGTAATCAATTAAAAAGCAATAAACGTCGTATAGGTAAGTATCTCCTACTAAACGTCTCTCTTTTTTTTTTGTTTTTTTTTTTTTTTTGTTTTTCCCCTCGACCTATCGGTTCGTGTTCTGTACTCGATAACGACAATGCGACTTTTTTTTTTTTTTTGTCTGTTCTATTTCACTAGAAGAAAAATACGAAAATCTCTTTCGATAGAATCATCGGTACCTACTACACTAGACTCGGTCGTCTGGAAAAATATCCGGGACACTTTTGCTTTTGGAAATTATCGATGCTTCTCTAATTCATCACGTTTTTTTTTTTTTTTTTTTTTACAGTAAAGCTCCATTATAATATATATATATATATATATATATATATATATATATATATAGGCAGTCACCCCAGACATCTCGATTAAACAGTCTACATAAATAATCCCTAAATGAACCCGTGATTACCTTGTAAAGATAATTTCGTTAGACGCTATCGGAGCTCGTTAATTTCGCAAACAATCGTCTTTTTTTTCCATTTTTTATTTTTTTTTTTTTTTTGCTTTGCACTCTCTTGAAACGTCACAGCGGTAGAGGGTTATAAAGAAATGTAAAAGTGTAGGTCGGTACTTTCTTGTGTTTTATAATTTTTTATTATTATTATTATTATTATTTTTTTTTGTTTAATTCAACGACCCACAAGTGTTGTTTCTCGTCCCCGGATACATTATTGTTACATTTTTGCTAATATTAATTATGCATCCGAACGCGCGCGCGGGTGCCTTTTCAGAGACCCGAAGATGATGCGGCCGCACCGAGTAGTTTAATTAACCGCAAATTAAATAATATTTCGCTGCGTATAAAATAATACAGCGAGCCGAGGAGAGGATCCGAAATCGTCGTTGTGCTCGATTAAACGGAGTGCGATTGAATATACATTTATATATAAACGTACATATATCTACGGATATGCCGATGCGCAGCACGTTAAAAATTATCAATCAACCGACGAGTAGCAAAAGTTCATTTAACGCGAGAACCGGGAAATGATTACATTCCGAATATGTACCGTATAAAATAAAGTGGAAAAAAACACACGCCGTTATATAGGTATTACCAAAAAAAATATTTCCAAATTTATACCGATGATAACCACGAAGAATAAGAATGCGGTTGACCGACGAGCCGTGATTAATAATATACAAGAAAAATCGTTGTCCACAAATGTTCTTTTACGAAATTAGTCGACGTGAACACGTATTGCACTACTGTTGGTCTTAGTGGAACACTTTTAAACTATTATGTCTATAACCAGAGGCGTATTTAGGCACAGACCATATAGGCCCGGGGGCCTAGAGCGGCGACGTTTCGGAGCCGGCAAATACGATCATTTTTTTTTTTTTTTTTACAAAATTACAAAAAAATATTTTTCATTTGATGAAATCAAATTTTACTAAGTTTTTATGTAGAAAAATTATTTTTATACAAATTATATATTAAATCTTATTTAGAATCTGTGTATGGCTACGGTTAATTATCACTACAAAACATCGGTGAACCATATACGACAATATATAGTTAAAGGATCATTCGTCGATCGATGTAGAAGCCGTTTTAAATGTACAACAAATCGGACGATTGAATTAATTTTTTATTCCAACGGGACGATATACGCGCAAATATTAAAAATTATTATCTGTGCTCGGATAGGAGCGTGCTCTACTATTTTTTAAATTTTGTTTAACGTCCCCTTATTAACTATTTCTATTGGGACGTCTCTTTTTGCAAATAATGACATTTTCAAAAAAAAAAAAACATGACGTATTTATAAACTAGGATATAATACGGTAAATATGTTTTGTTTATAATTTAACTATTGCACTATTGCCTTGAGCGATAAATAATGTAAGTAATTTAACCGCCGTCGTTTTATTCTGACAAAAATATAAATTAATTTTATCGTAATAAATATATAATATAATAAACAAATACGCAAGCGAAAACTTGGCCCGCAGTAGTAATATCGGTCGTGTTTTGATTTTTTATTGTAAATAATTAATTATCGAGAATTGTGTCTGAAAAGCGGTGTAAATGCGGCGCGGGTCAAACCGTGTTCAATAATCGCGAGGGACGCCAAAAAAATTTATTTTTTATTTTTATAATTCTCACAGACGCTCTTCTTTTTATTATTCCGGGCGCCGTATTTATGTATATTCAAAATATAATAATCATGTAGACCGTTAATTATTATACATTTATATGACGTTCTTCGGCGTTATAACGAATCGTAATTAGTGTCTGTTATAAGTGTACGGAGCGCGCGTATTATTCGTCTTGAAACTTAGGCGACTGACGGGGCGGGGAGGTGGCGGGGCACTTAAAAACCGAGACTCCGCGGTGAATAATCGCCCAGGTTTTTACACACGCCTTGGGCCCGGTCCAAAATCCATTCATTAGCTCATCGGCCACCGTGTTTTTTTCTCTCTGTTACTAAAACATATTTAGATTCATAATAATAATAAAATAATATATTAACAATATACGCCTGGCGGTGCCGGTGTGTGTTTTTCGAAAATAATCATACGATTTAATAACAATCGTACAATAATAATAATAATAATAATAATAATAATAATAGTAATAATAATCACGAGTATAAATCGTATGTGTGTTATAAAAGACCGGTCCGGGGGACGTAAAATTAATTACTAGCGATGACGTGCGGACACGACGAAATTAAAAAGTCCCGACGACGACGACACGTTGCCCCGTACGACGGAGACCGCACGATCTCGACGATTGAATAAGATGAAACCGTATCGTCAGCCGTACCAAAGTATATATATATATATATATATAAAATAGTACGCATCCGGGTTATAAGTATTAAATCATTTATTATTCGAATATTTTTTTTCGTTTTTTTCCCATTTCGAATCGAACCACTTCTTAGAGAGGTTAGGGGATTATATCCACAGCCCCGTTGACTTAAAAACTACAATACATTTACGAGTAATTGCTTTCGTGTAATTTAATATTGAAATGTATACATTTCAGCCGAGTAATAAGGAAAAGTCCGGTGTGTTAAATAAAAATCGGCATTCTTCGATCCGGTTTTAAAATGCACACCGCTGTCGGGTTAGGACAGAATGAGATTTTACGATTTATTCACGATTATTGTTCAAGTACGCCGGGAACTACGTCCCCTCCCCTCTAGATAAATACAATTGAATAAACCAATGACTAAAAATCAATCAATCAATGATCCGACATTTATTTCAAATCCGGATTTTTATCTGAATCCAAATATCGATTTTATATTCTTTAATTCATTTCTCATAAAAATATAATTATATTATCGTATTGTTTATACCATTAAATGTGTAAAACATTAAATAACGTTTTTTATAAGTCGAAAAATATCACAAATAGGAATTTATTTTAAAAAACAACTACAACAAAATAAATCGTACATACTGCACTCTAGTTTATATAATATATTACTAGCTGACCTGGCTAACATGGTTTTAGTCATAAAAATACGAAATTTCGGATTTTGGAATTCGAAAACGCCAATTTTCGGATTTTAAAAATTCTATATTCGAAATTCGAAATCCGGATTTATATCACATCACTAATTGACACCTAACCGAACTGGATTAAAAAATATAAGCTATTTTTATGTGTAACAAAAAGATAGCGGTACAATATAATATATCGGTTTATCGGATATCGGGGGAAAAATACTACCCTAATTTTTATAAAATATTATTTTGCCTTGCGCGCTCGTCATTATTATTGTATACGGAAGAGCGGAATTCGTTTTCAGAATATTATTCCCAATTAGGGAATTACAAATTTTTCGTGACTAATAACTCCGACTTCCGAGCGGTATTTTTTTTTAATTTTTTTTTTTTTTTTTTTATATATATATATATATAACGATGCGTCCACGCCATGTTAAATTGCTGTCGGTCACGGTTCGCTATATTTCGGGCGTAACAATTAAATTATCGAGCGGGCCACCCATATATTTTTATTATTAGTATATATAATATTATACTGAACGTACATTTATCGATACATTTTTTTTTTTTTTCAGATACACATATTATTACATTTCATTGCCGAGAGAAAAAAAAAACCATAATTAAATCACTACGGTAAATCGGTTATTTCGCTATCCGTCGATAATTTAATTATAATATTAAACATTAATCGCATATAACAATATTCGAATGGAGTTTTATTATGTACGCTAAAGTCTGCACTGAAAATATATACATATAATTGCATTGTTGGTAAATGTTAAAATCATTGGTGATAATTGCGGATTTACTTTGATACAACTCGGACAAAACCGCTTACTCTGCCATTAAATTCGACATTTCGTTTCTAGTATATCTATCGAGTTATATTATTCGATACTTTCGAAACGGTTTGAAAATCATCCGTAAACGGATTCGACGGGAATTAATTGTATAATGAATGTCATAAAAAAAAAAAATAATAATAAAATTGTATATATATATACATTTTTACCGAGTTCATAATCCCAATTAGATTTCCTCGGAGACTATTATACGGATTTAACTGAATTATTCCTTTGGCACTCTTTAATCTCGATGTTTTTGTTCGTTCTATACGTACACTTCGACTCCGAAGGGGGCAAAATCCCCTAAATATAATCGTGTGGTATATGTATATTTCACCCTTAGCCGTGTTGACGACGGAGGGGACGGCGGCGGCGGCGAGGGGCATATGCGGTTGAAACATGATGCGCGCACAAACCCCGAAGACGCAGGAGGTCCCCGAGGCCTTGTTACGGTTCGAGAGAATGACGGGGGGGAAATATATAATAATAATAAAAAAACAATCTTTCATATTTTTTTTCTTTTTTTTTTTTTCTTTAAAAACGTCTGCGCCGAACACGATGTAAAGGTCCTCCCATATATCCTTTTAGTTAGAAAACCGGTCGTGTAAATTGATATACACTCGGCGAAACTAGATATTACCAAGTATATATAGTGTGCACTGTGCAGTGGTTATTAAAATGTCATTATTCTTTAATTTAAAGAATCTTTCTTCTTTTTTTTTTTTTTTTTTTTTTTTTTAATTTCCATTGTGTATAGGACTTCAGGGGCGTCCCTGGAACGTAATTTCGGAGGGGGCGATTTTAAAACCATCTGTTACAATTTGTATGTACGCACAAATTTCAAAGTCAATAAAATATAATTCATTACGCCAATAATTTAACTGTACGATTATTTTAAGGACTGTTTTAGCAGGTTAAGGATAGAAAAACACAATAGATTATTACTATAGAAACAATTTTTATTGATCCGGGGGTTTTGTTAATTTAAAATACGCTCTTGTGGGATCTATAATATTATGATCGACGCGTATTCAATTGATTGTGGATTAAATAATAATTCGTAAATCTAAAACCGTTATAAATTATCGATAATTTACCTAATTATTACAGTCGAATTATGAATTTTAATAATACTAATAATTATAATACATGGCAATTGGGCGGGCGTTTGACATTTTGGAGCGTATAGATTTTTTTTTTTATATATATATATACAATTGTTTACCATCGGGAGATTCTATACCATCGGTAGAATTTCGAATAAAATAAAATCTACGAATCGCGCATAATATGTCGGTACCCGGTTATAAAATATATATATATATATATATACTGTACTGAATTTGATTTGCCGGAGAAACACAATAAATCGTTTTTATAAAATATTATTATTAACCGTTTATATATATTTCGCGTCGCGGCGTAGTTACCGTAAGTACCGTTTTTTTTTTTTTTACCATATCTAAAATCCTGCGCGAGTTCTTCTGTCGAATAAGTTTTTATGCTAAATCGGTAAGTTATCTTGAAATCGGTGACAAAAGTAGCAGATGCCGGCTAACCGACACCGGTGCGTTATCATTAAACTCGATTTATTCACCGCCGCCGCCGCCGCCGCCGCCCGGGAACGCTGTTAATTAGCATTTAGTAACCAATTAGCATTGAAACTTCTGAATTTCAATTGTATCGTTCTCGTATACTTTTTTCCCCTACCTCCCGGCCACCAAACGATTTCTGCGAGTTTGCTTAGCTAGCACACACAATTATAATACGTATAATATTGCGTACGTTATACATTCCATTCTAGACGACCACACATATGTGTCGTACGAAGGGTGGGCAACGGGCCAAAAACTGCCACTGTGCTCGGGGACTCGGGTCGGGAGAAAAAAAAAAATACCCGAACCGCGCATGCGAGCGATGCCGTGGCGGTGGTAAAATGCGGTGTGGTGGTTGGGTTGGGAGGAAAGTGAAATTCGAAGACCGAACGACACGATTTTAATTGGGACCAGTGTTTCGAGGCAACACGTGAATGGTATTATCTTTGAATATTCGGATTTTATGCCGGCCCGCCTCCCTTCCCGCGCGTACGACGACGGTATTGATATCGTGGGCGGACTTTTATGGTTGTCATTAACGATAAAATCGACTGCCTACCGCACACACCGGCCGCCGACTCGTACAATAAAATATGTATTCTATTAGTTTCCTAAAAAAAATATATATATACACACGGCCGAGACAAACACAACAAACGCGCGCGTCGGTCTTCGGCGTTTCCTTTTTGTGTTGCGCGTTCGTACTTAAAATAAAAAAAAAAAAAAAAAAAAAAAAAATGAAAAAACAATAACCATATGGCTACGGAGAGGCTAAATGTCCATTATCCATTGTCTATAAACTACCGAGTGTGATGGCTTACATGACGTTATAAAGTGACCACAACGTGGAAACAGAAATACTGCGGTTTATATAAGCGGAAGCGATATATTATTATTATTATTATTATTATTTTTTTTTTTTTTTTTTTAAGGGGGAGGCCAAAATGACTTCGGGAGCGGTATATAACATAGTTTGTCGGCTTTACACAATTGCAGTATCGTAAACAATAATATCTTGGTGAATGATAAGATAACAATAATATACTTATATAATATTAAATAATGAATGGACATTAAAACGCGGTTATTGTGTCTGGTTTTTAGACATTTTTATGGTTCGCCATCATTTTATATCATATACAATATTCTTTTATTTTACCAACGCGATATCGGTGACAAACGGTTTCATACAATACATATATATAGGGTTGAATTATTGTATTTTTTTTTTTCTTTCAGGGGTTATTTTATTATTGTATTATACACTACTACTACTACTACTACTAGTACTGTAGCGTTTCTATTCATATCGAAACATAAAGAAATTTAAATAGAATATAGTTTTACGCTTTAAGTTTTATATATTTGTGTGTTACAATATATATATATATATACATATATATACACAATATATGTATAGTTTAACAATAATAATAGTGTCGGAATTTCCAATTAAATTATGTATTTTATTTTTGAATGACAAAGTTTTACGCTTATGTCAGGCTTAATATAATACAATGATAATACACTTTGAGTTTTCACTAAACGAAAAACCCGAGTATACATATTCGAATTGTGCATTTTATACCAATACAACAGTAGGTATGTAATTATCATCAACATATTTGTATTTGTAACAGCGATTTTTTAAATTTCACATTCATTTAACGATTCAATTAGATATTTCAATATAGACCGCGCATATAAAATTAATGTTTTACATTTGAATATTCGCGGTTTCCTTTGATGATAGGCAGTATACATAATTCTTGGTTTTTTTTTTTTTTTGTGTTTGTTTTAATTTAACAGAATTAAATTTGAAATCTAAAAGCCCCGGGGAAAAAAACACGCGGCTCTCTAGAAAATCGTACTTTATTTAAATGTCCCTCGGGGACACTTGCACACGTACAAATCTCGTTTTAGTAAATCGGATTAATATTTCATATACATTACGTTGTACTTTATTATTGAATTTAATGGCTCTTTTGTTTTGCGCCGAGGAATGACGGTCGAAAACAAATTGCAATTTTACACCTCATTGATATTCAAATATAATAATATGACGTAACGAAATTCGTATACGGTGCGATTTATATTCGTTTCTACGAAAAGGTACGCGCCGCGCCGATTTGAATTGCGAAATACCGGCAAATAAAAAAGTTTGACCGCGATAAAGAGAAAGAAAAAGTATTTTGGACTTTTGAAATTGTTCGTATACGTACACCTGTAATAATGCCAGATTACCGATTTTCCTGTCCGGGTCAATAATACCACGCGATTAACCGCTAAACATTTCGTACGTTTATTGAATTTTAATTCGGTACGAACTACGGAGAACGGCGTAGTATTGCGTTGGTTTTATCTCCGCGCTTTACAAATAATAAAATGCCGTTTTCAAATGAAGAATTAAATATACTTAAATAAAAAAAATATATATATATGTGTATGGCACTTGTATATTATAATTGGTATACGTTTATAAAACGTATAAATATGCCTGAGTTTTTTGTCGAAGCGACCGATAAAAGATGACAAACACTCGAAAATATATATATATATACGAGTATATAAAAAATACACCCCGTCATATAATATAATAAAACGTTCATATCGAATCGTTTGCACTTGTAGTACGTATATATATATATATGTATATATAAAACCAAATAATAATAATAATAATAATATTATTTGTACCCGCGTAAATATATATTTTTATATTTATTTTCGATTTTAATCATTCGGCCGGTACTTTACGGGGTTTCGGAAATGTCGTGTGTACACAAAGTAATTTTCTATACGGTTTGACACTTTGACGTTAACTTGACCGGGAGACATATGGATATATACGCGTCCGCGGTGTCTGGTAAACGTCTTCAAAACCCAGTTTGGTCGATTTACCGACGAGGGGCTAAGTACAGAAACGTGTTTTACGGCCGCTAATTGATTCTTATTCAGTCTCGTCGTCGTCCATATTGTATATAATGTGTATACACGTATATATATATATATTCTAAACCCTCCCTAGTCCACCGGGGACATTTCGAGTAGGGTTTCGCGTTTATATATACAAATATAATATAGGTATATAATGAAGAAGGACCACTTGACCCCGGAAAAAGAAAAAAAGAAACCCCCTCCCCCCACCGAGAACGGAAAATGACCGTTAGTGGAAGCTATTAGAATATTCTTGACCACTTGTCTCTGTATACGATATATTACGTATTATACGGTATACTTTGTCCGTCGTGGTTTTTCACCGGTCGCCGTCGTTGAGAGAAAAAAAATAAAAAAAAAATAATAATAATAAACAGAAGAGCCGCCGCGCAGAGGTTAATTTTCACTTTAATGTACATTTTTGTTTGCGCAAAGAAAACAAATCGCGAAAGTGCAAACTCCGACACATTCCAATTATTTATACGAATATAACAGAGACGGCGCGTACCGTCGTCGTCGCAGTTTTACGAAAAGAATATATATATATATATATATATATATAAAAAAAAAAAAAAAACAGTTATAAATAAACGCGAATTATATTAATTTAAACGCGGTTTTTATGAATATCATATTGTATTCCATAGCGATTTGTTTTCTAGATAATAATTACTATCATTAAAGCAAAACCGCGAGGATAACTTCTAAAACATCTCATATCATCTCATCATACGATCTGTGCAGATCGTAAACCGAGTTGTACCTCTGGATATATGTAAAAAAAAAAAAAAAAACGGTAATGTATTCCTCGCTGTGTATTTCGTGATTTTGTTTTTATATTCGGTCACGATTTATTTTATATTTTACTTTGTTGTTAAATTACTCGATGATGATTTTTGAAATTGAAACCGGTCGTAAATACAAACACGACTAAAATACTACTACTACTACTGCGGGCTACGTTTTTTTTTCTTTTTTTAATTTATGGCGTTATAAATAATAATACGAAAAAAAAAAACCAATTTTCACGATAATACGTAACGAATAAGATGAAAACCAAATCTATAAATTGGATATTTTTTTTAAATTTTAAATTTTATTTTTACACAAAATAACTTCGGATGTGCAAAATGTTTTATTTAAAAAATAAATCGTAAATTACATGTTCACGTATAAAAAATTAACACGAAACTCGATTATGTTCAGTAGACAAAAGTCAATTAAAAAAATAATAATGATTTTTTTTTACTTTGTACATTTACACTTACGTATACATATTAGTTTCCGAGTCAACCGACCGTGACGAACACTAGAGAACGAGAATAAAAAAAAAATTAATTAATCAGATAAATATAGCCGCATCGTGCGGTTTTAACATGTTTGTGAATTCTTATCGTTTAATCGTTGTTCGCTTGGTAATTTCCAAAACTAACCGCGTTAATCGCGCGTAATACGAACGCGCAAGTGTCGGTACGACGCGAGCTCTGTATAGACAAAAAAAAAAAAAAAAAACGACTCAAAGGTAAATACAATCGTTAAATGACAACATACCGAGCCGGCCGGATGTTGTTTTAATTGGGTATTATTTGAATATTATACGAATTGGATTCGCACGCGAACGGATATTTCCAAAGTGATATCGTATCGTTACAACGAGGTAAAGCTGTCACTCGGCGGAAATATTTTTATCGCATAACCCGTAAAATTACCCGTCGGACTGTTAGGGCCGGGCCGTAACGTAAACCGTATTGTTAATTTATTTTTTAGTGTAAAACGCATAAGTGAAAAGAAAAAAAAAGAAAAAAAATCGTTATTTATTATTCGCGCGCAACAATAATAATTTGTCAATACATTCGCCATCGTAATAATATTATATTGTACGTATATTCGCGGGAAAACGACGACACAATGTTATATAATACAACCGGTAGGACTGGCAATGGTATCGGTTCGGTTTAAAGCAATATTGTTAAATATAATTAAAAATAAAATAAATGTGTTGGAAACACTTGGCGCGGTTATTTTCGATTAAAAAAAAAAAAATTCATCTTCGAGTAATGAACAACGACCGGGCCAAGATTGTTCCAATACTTATATTTATTTAATTTTTACTGCAATGGCGGCTCGTGGGCTTGGAAACCGGGAAGACGATTAAAAAATATTCATTTTTTTTTTTGGAAAGCTTAGGATAAGATTATGTAGCGATTTAAAAGATATTTATAAATTCAAAACTAATAAATAACAATATTATCATAATATAGATTATAGAACAACAAAAATATACAAAATAATAAAACTCGAATGTTTTTATACTTAAAATCTAAGCGTCTATCTTTTATTTCACTAAACGTAACAATAACTTTTTTTGTTAAAGTCGATGTCATTGGAAATCATTCCGATATGATAATATTTATCATTGTTAGAGCGATTAACCTTTCCTCTCCAAACTATCACTACCAAAACGTATGCAAGGGAAACGGAAAACAGCGAGTTTCATATCACAACCACTTGTGTTTTGCATAAAAAATCTATATTAAAATGACGAGTGTATTCACTTTTTCCTATTTTCGCTTTAATTTCAATTGTCTGTTCATATGCAAACGAACAAATACGGTTTGCAATTAAAATGTGCAACATAATTTTTTATCCATTGTTGATTATTATTGATTATATTTAACAATATATATATACACACACGAAATAATTAATAATAAATTAATAAAACTAAAATAATAAAATTTATCGAAATTCACGCGCGTCAAGAACACCCTATTAGCTAGTACTTAAATATAAACTTTTCCAATGTTGTTCCGCAAGCGTGTCGAGCGATTTTTTTGTGTCGCCCCGACGACGGCCGTATTATTATCACCGAATTCCCGCTCCTTGGTTTTTGCATTTTGATCGTTTAAATAGAATAAATATAACGGGCGATTTTCAACGCCGCCTCGGCAAAGATCGATTAAATAATACCTACACAGTGTACATACATTATATTTATAAACTTCGAATTCTGTTTTCGTAATATTGCGAAAACGCATTACGTTGTAAATATAAGTAATTGTTCATATTCAAATCAATATCTCCAACTTGTTAATAAGTAATTTGTAGTGGATTTTGGCTGGGACTCCGTCGCCCCTACACACGATTATAATGAATTGTGTTCTTTTTTCTCTCGAAAAACGCTATCTTTTTCGGTTAGCAAAAACAATTCGGTATTATTTTTATTGGTTTCTGGATTATCTACTTTTTGGCTACATCGAGGGTAAAAAACAAAACTATAATATTAAAACGTACCGCATGACCTTACCGGTTTACCCCCCGAGCACCGTCGAGAATCCGTTTTTTTTTTTTTTTTTTTATCACGGTTTATCCCTATATATCCGATATAATTTTTCTATATTTACGTTATATAATCGTATAATCGTATAATATTTATTGTTTGCCGTACAATGTTCACAGGATCACCGGCGTGCTAAGTGGAAGAGGGACTCGCGCGTATGATGTAAAAAATCCGGGCCGAGGACCGGACCGCGAAGATCGTACGACGCCCGCGCTTCATTTTGTGCACGAGAACCATGCGCGGTGGTCAGGGTATAAACCGACGACCGGGACCCGCGGCCATGTTTACGTTACTGCTGGCACTAGCGCTCGTCAACGTCCGAGGTGAGTGTGTGTATATAAATATATCAACGTATTAAGAGAGAAAAAAAAAATATATTTATATATATATATATAACAAATTTAGAAGATGATAAAAAAAAAAAAAAAAAAAAACCTACAATAATAATAATAATACATACAGACGGTTTATTTACAAATCGCGCGTCCCTGTTGATATGTTATGTCAATCGGGACGGCCGCGCTTTACCTCACCGAAACAATCACGGAGCGATTTGCTCGTCGGTCCTGTAAACAGGATGTCAGTACATCGCCGTGGTCGTGTACGTTGTGATTAATGGTTCTCTGCTGATCGCGTGTGTTATTATAATAGTATTATAATCGATAATATTATTTATTACGAGTAATTACATTCATCCGTTAGACGGGCGGGTCTAGTGTATTTAATAATTGTATGGATGATATTATATTTTCGAATCAATTATCCGAAATCGTTATTCGAAAAGCGTACGTGCCTATCGCGTTAGGGTATTTTTAGTAACACGATTTATTTTATAAAAATTTAAATCGTTCGATTTCTCGGTATTTCGTTTACGGGGGGTTTTTTTTTTCTGCAGTAATACCGCGCGGACTTTAACGGCGGGCTTTGAGTTCAACTTTTTTTTCGCTCGGAAATTAACTCAAACAATAGTCGTGTGTAGTTGTAATTTGTTTTTCGCAAATGCTATTAAAACAACGTGTTACATTAACTTTTAGTCGATTGTTGAAAACTGTTTTCGGAATTTATTTCATACGATAACGGCGGCGACTTTGCCGGGCTATAAAAATCGTATACGATCATCAGTTACGCATATAATTAAAATAATAATAATAATAAAAAATAATACACGGTTATAGGCGTGGTTAAAAATGTACGTTTCAAAAGAAGTAGGCGCCTAATTTATAAATATTCAGACGCGGGCGGTTACATTCTCATAACGTGTATATTTCCAATTTCACTATATCAATTAATAAACGCGCAGAATTTTCCATGTCAGAATTCTTATCAGCTTACCGTCAACCGTATAATATTATTCTTTTTAACGAGTACACGAAAAATATATTTTTCACTATCTAAATATCAATCTATATAGTTCAGATGTCTTTATCCTCCGTACGCATCGAGTTTCTAATGATACGTCTAACATTATCGTTCAAAGTCGTCGCGTGGTTATTTCTTATACCGCCGACCCGTTGATCATTTTTGTCGGTCGGTACTTATTCTGTTTTTCTGAAATAATATAAACTACACGAATTTAGACCGTTTTCGCGTACAATTACGGTCTGAATGGCCGTGTATTTTCATTAGCAATGGAATATATAGGGGTTGCCAGGATACATTTTTTTTTTTTTTGTTTTTGTCTCCTTATGAATCGTCGAGTTAAATAATAAGAATAATAAAAAAAAAAAAATTCCGCTAGAGTTCGTTTCTATTGTTCAACGTACAATAACGGACTGAAAAATTGCGCTCGCCGGCCGACCGAATAATGGAAGAAGAGTTTGCACGGGGGGGAAGCTTTTCAGTGTCTGCGCAGCGTTGGCCTTTTTTTGTGGATAAGGTAATGAAAAAAAAAAAAAAAAAAAAAACATATATAATAATAATGGTTCAATACAGCAGCAGTGATTTCGTGTTTAAACCTCGTTTCCGGCGTATCGACCTTTAACAGTACCATTAGTGTTCGAACCTGCAGAATTCATATTATTATAATAATAAATATTTTTTCCCCCCCATTTAAGTACGCGTAGTACGACAAGATATTCATCAAATATCTATTTTTTACCAATCGTTACAAAATTGTCACGTTATTATATTGATATTATTATTTTTTTTTTTTTAACTAGTGCATTAAATTCTCAATAATTGTCGATTAAATATAGACACATTTTGAGAGAGAAAAAAATATATACATTGTTTTTTTTTTTCAAACTATTGTTTTTACGTAAAATAATTAATATACTAAAAATAGTCTCCGATATTTGCACAAAATTCGTTCAAAAGACGTAATACCTAACGCGTAACCATATGAGTAATATAAAATACCAGTCTTCTTAATTATTTCAAAAGACAATTGTTTTAGTTTCGTTAAGGGTGTTAATCGGTTTGCTCGACATAAATTCTCTGCGCGACGGTCTGGGCGAGGCTTTCATAACGGGTTTTTAAACATTTCACTCGAATAAAATAATAATAATAATAATACGTTTGTCGGTATTGCGTAGCGAACCTGCTGCACAATTGAATAATATAGCGTTATGTCAAAACACCACAATTATTATTTTATTATTATTATTATTATTATTATAACGATCGCACTTCCTCCGTATTCATAGCGAAAATGACTCATTCTTTCGTACTTATCGTAACAATCACGATCGATATGTAATGCAAAGTTATATGCAATATTTCATACTGTATACATAATATATGAGCCGTCGTTGCGATATTTTTACTATTATATGGGTGCACCCAAGTGGCGACTATCTATCCTATGGTTGGAGGTGTAGCTTCTGCGGTAATTTCCGTATGGGAATAGTACAGAATTTTACATTACATCAATCTGTAACCGTTATTATGGAGTGCATTTGGGACTTGCCCCCCTCCCCCCCCGTAGTTGAAATTTCGGTGAGGCCAAAAAATAAATTACCAAAAAAAAAAAAAAAAAAAGCCGAGTTCAATAATTCCAAGGGTCGCAATTGTTTGTATGTCTTGTCGCTCTTCTTTTATTATTCCAATTCGGGCACTGCAAAAGTCGGTGAAAATTTACCGCCCCCGAAGTCTACTGGAGTGGGTAATTTCCCATCCCCTGGCCCTCCCCTATATTTTACCGCGGGAATTATATTGTTATGATGACGTGATAATACGAATATTATGATCCGCGACGACTGACAATAATATCAAATGTTTTCTTCAGTCTGCTCGTCTACTGTGTAATGTGAAAAAAAAAAAAAATCATCAGTAAAGTGATGATGGTGGGTGGGTGGTAATTTTTATGTTTCGATACGCCTTTATTTTTTGGGATAGCCTGGATAGCCGCCACCGGGCGCACAGGCGTAATAATACAAACTCGTAAAATCCAGTGGTTTTTTTTGTTTCCGAGCCCAACCTCTCTATTGTATAACGTATTGTTAGGGTGATAATTTTTTGTATATCGAACCAAAAGTTACGGTTAACCGGAAACCGGCGAAGTGTACGTGATTCGAAATAACCCGGGCCGCCGAAAATCAAAAAAAAAAACATCAATATTTATTATTATTTTTATTACGTGTAGTAAGTCTAAAACATCGAATTATATTGAAATTTATCGAATTCGTTTAATTATATACAATAAAATAATATTTTGTCATTTTAAACACGTATACGCCTCCTACCTTACTCGGTATATACAAACGTTCCTCTACGGACTGCTGCACAGGTGTCATACTAATCGAGTACCCCTATATATAGGTATCAGCGATTTTATGCGTAACGATGCGAGATCGCTGCATGTATTATTTCGTTTTACATAAATATATGCGATTCCGAGGATTGCAAAGTGAAGAGTGTAAACTTTAATATCAATTATCGTCATCGTAATAGTGGTTAGTGTCAGTGGGCGGATCTAAGAGGTGGTCCGGGAGATCGTCTGGGGACCTCACAGTAGATTTTCGCTGGGAAAATTGGCCCATTATTGAGCCCCGAGTGTCGCCTTTTATTTAATAAAAATAGAAAAGTTATTCAAAAGTTTCCTTAATAATTACAAATGACTATTCGACTACCGAAAAGTAACCTCTCCGAGATAGCCGACCCGCAGTTCCCTAACTGTGGATCCGCCACTGGACACAATAGTTCAATTATGTCGTATTCATCACGTCAAAACGACAATTCGTATTCACTATACGGACTGAATAGACTGTTGGGCATAATTTTTTTAACGTTATCAAATTCGCCTCTGTATAATAATCACCTACGTTTACTTTAAACGTGAGATTCAAAGACGGGCGAAATCCGATAAAACGAGTTTTCAAATACAACATTGACGTTTCAAGCTTAAAAGTTAAAAACACTTTTTCAATAATAATTTATATATATATAAAAAAAAAAAGTTTTATTTACTCTTTCTATATACACTTTAACGGTATACTTACCATGTTACTTACTTTGTTGTATCTATACGTAGAGACATTGTTTTTATCGGAGCCAGCGCTGAGAAAAATCGATGGAGCCGATGGGGTAGGGAGATTAAACAATTTGCTGACTTTAAATTTCAAATTTTTCTACATAAAAAAAAAGTTTTTACCCGAGTTATTCTACATTGGATAGTTAATGATAATAAATAATACATTTTTCGATAGTAATATAACGGTTATCACGTAAAAAAAAAAAAAAAAAAAATGATTAGTTTTGCTGACTATAAAATTAAACTGTCGTTGAATTGTTGACGTAGTAGTCGACATTTCCATACCGCCCCTTTCCCCGGCACTAGTTTTCATACATTCTATATTTTGTTAAAAATGAAATTACTACCAGCGTTTAATATTTATATTTTAGTTTTCGTCGTTTTCATTAATGACAAATAAATTATTTTCGTATTTTCATTTGAAGTATTAAAATAAATAAACCAAAAATCGGAATTACTGAACAAATACGACTAATATTTATTTTCCGTAAAGATACCACGAGCTACAAAAAATTTATATACCTACTATGATGATTTAGCTTAAAAGGTAGTTTTCGTATTTCGTATTTTAATGGCCAACGAATTGCTAAAAACTGTAAAAATAGCAAACAGAATCTAAATCAAGCGTATAAAAAATTGCAGAAATTCTTAAATCCCCTCAGCCGTTATTTATTTATTATTTTTTGCAATAATGTTGAGTTTGTTTATTATTTTTCTTAAAAAAAAATAACGAATTAATATTGCAATTGTTTTAAAATATATGTATACAAAAGTCGTTTATAAAAAAAAAAAAAAGAATAAAATATTTAAAATCGTTTTTAAAACCCATAGATTTCCTGCGATCTATAATATACAATTATATTTTAAATGTTGAATGAAAAGATATTTATTACGAAAACGATTAAAACGATGTACTATAAATATTTTTTTTTTTAATTTCATGGATAGTATTAATAAAAAAAAAATACGTTTTAAAATAGAAATACTTTAAACTCAATCAACCTATCTCGATTGTAGGTGTACTACTGATCGATTAATATTTTTCACGGACATAAATTCTTCGATAAATGTAAGAATTTAATTAGTACATTTTTTCTCGTACCATTATACCTCTGCCTATTTCAAAAACCCATTAAAATATATTAAGATTTAATTAAATATAAAACTATATGCGAGATGTTTTTTAATAATTAAATTTCGTTTAATCGTCCATGTACCGGTACCTATCGTTATTTAAAATATTTGTACGATCCGTGTACAGAAACAAAAATTCATAATTGCATTTGTTAAAGTTAAAACACATTTGTGCATAAATGTCAAAACCGGGTACTACACCAATTAGAAAGTCGGGCTTAAGTTGAAAAGTTACTTTTATTAACACTATTAAACTTAATCAGTTGGTTTAAATTCTGAATAACTTTCTAACTAAACGCGTTTATTGAATACCCAGAATCTGACACGTGAAAAAAAAAAATACCTAACCTAACTAATTATTTTTCGGTGGATATTTTTTCCGAAATCTTTATTACAAATGTGACAATAATATCGACGATGTACTTTATACCTTTAACTTGTGTGTTTTATTTTATCGTTTTACTTTTATATTATCCAATAAGTAATATTGCGTTACCGCCGCGAAACAAGCGTCTGGAAGTAATCAGCGTGTTACACGTGTTTGATATTCAAATTTTTATTCAATAGTTCAATAGTCGAACGTGTTCGTTTTAGGATAGCGACCAAAAAAAACCAAATCGACTACTAAATCGTACTTTCTTCGTATCTTAAGTTTGTAATTTTCACCGAATAATTTCTATATAGTCCAACGAGGTACTTTGATAAGTTACAATTTTCGACCGGCTTCGTTGTACAATTTACAATAGTATTGATAAATTGTTATTACCAAAGGCGAACGCAAGGGGAGGTGTTGGTGGTTCAACCTCCATCCCAAACACTGAAATATCATGAACAATTTTAAAAAATAAATTACCCAACCTACACATTTAATAGTTATTTCAACGTTTCCCGTGAGACTTACAAAAAAAAAAAAAAATATATTAATATATACATAAAGAGTAATAAAGTATGATAATTATGAACACTTTACATTTTTTCTAAAACTCTCTCCCCCCCCCCATTCCCCCTCGACATATTTTCGTGCTTTCGTCCCCGGTTATTACCGAACATAAATCTATAATACAAATTACGACGGACCGCAATAATTGTGCAGAGTAAGTTTTTCACGAAAATTGTCGACGGTGTGTATATATCGGTTTCGAACCGAATATCGCTCGCGTAACAGATATTTTCACATCGGGCAATTTACGGTGGACACGGTCGTAAAACGAAATAATAGAAACCCGTCTCTAGTAATAACTTATACGATAATATTGCATTGTCTAGGATTATGTGGGGAGCGATAATAATTATTGTTATTATTATTATTACCGGCTGTACGGAAATCCGTTTACTACTCCACTACGATTAATAGAAAATGACAATATTATACCGTGTATAAATAACGATCGATATTATTTTATTATACGTATACGTATAGAAACTACTTTCGTCGACGAAATAAATTTTCAATCGGTTTTTTTTGTTTTTTTTTTTTTGATAAACGCGCCCGTCCGCCTCCTTATCCTTTCGAAACTCTATACACTTAACCGGGCGCGGGATTTTAACGTTCCGTGTTTTTTTCGGCGGGTTTTTAACACTCCTATACACGTTCGTTATACATTACCATCACGGTTTTTATTCTATATTCTCGTATTACTATTAATCTCCCCCCAGGTTTTATTATAATTTTTTTTTTTTTTTTTTGTAACAACCAATACGCGTATTATTAACGAGCACACGGGTATTGTTTGTCCGGGTTTTTTTTTTTTCTTCTTTTCTTTTTGATCGATTTCTCTATTAGCCCGTACACGGGTTATCGGTGTACACGCGCATCGGTCCCGGGGATTCTTTATTTTCCATTCGATTAAAAACTCGTACCGGGTTTTTTTATTTTTTTTTTTTCGGTGACAAATGAATAATCATATACCTCGTCCGTTCTTCCTCCGCACGCCTAATATTACAGTCGATCGGTACTCGGTTGGGGTAGATATAACATAAATATATATATATATATATATTATAATGTACCTATTATATTTTATTCGGAGATCCGACCGATACGGCGACGGTGGCCGGCGGGGTAAAAACGGCCGAAATAAATAATTACCGTCGTGTAATAATTAAACACGCGCGGTCAAAATAGAGTTGTACTCTACAAGAGGCGGTTTTCGAAAATTTACATAATATACGGCCGCGGCGGAATTCTCGAATATTATTTGTACGCGTATGACAAGGAAGACAAGGGAACACGCATTTTTATTCAAATTAACCGAACGTTGTCGTCGTCGTCGTCGTCGTCGTCGTCATCGCCGGACGGCGGTCGGCCGGTGGTCGAGGCGAAACGTCGAAAGAGTAAAATTTGTTAAACAAGACGTCGTTCAGTGCTATTATAATATAAAAGAACGTTTTATATTATGTTTTTTTTTTTTTTTTTTTCGTGAATCTTGTAAAATCAATCGTATCGGGAATAAAAATCGTTAATTTAAAATTTAAACCAATATAAATGTGCTCGTTAGTCGGAATATACTATTATATATGTATTGGTTGCAGGTTACTACTTTTTTTTTTTTTTTTTTTTTTTATGTTACCTATTGGCTATTCGGCTCGTATAATTTATCGTTTCGTTTTAAAACTAATATTGATATTATATGTATATATATATAGTCGAAGTTTTTAAAAATATTATAATAACGTCTATACGTCGTCGTATACGGTTGTTACATTAAATTTTAACGAGGTCGTATGACATTTCAAGAGAGTAGTAAAATCTTTTTCGTTTTTTCGTCGGTTTTTTTTTTTTCATTTTAAACCGTTGTTTATTACTCTGTATACAAATATTTCCAGAATACGTTTTCGAGTCGTAAGGAAATGGATTAGGTATCCTACCGAATATTTATTTTTGTTTTTCGGGAAGACTGTATACGAAATACGGGTTCACCCTTTGTCACCGCAATGCAACATCGCTAAGAATGAAATCTATTTAAAGAAGTGGCAACGGTAATATTCGTTACACGGGACGGCGGCGCGGATGTGTATAAAACACACAGTCATTTTTCTTCTTCAGTATTTCGTGAAAACGATTTTCTAAAATAACTATCTCTTTGAAACGTTTTAAAACCGTAAATATTACTTAGACTTTCGAACGTCCCGGATTTCAAATCCGTGCGCAGTATAATATTTATTTTAACGACAATCGCGTACTATTTCGTCAATTCCGTTTCGGTACGTTAATACTTATACGGATAATTATTATTTTTTAATAGGCTATTACGACTAAAAACCGTCGATTACGCTTTTTATTTATTTTTTTCCCATTGTTACGCATTTTATTTTTATTTTTTTTATGCGACTTATTTACTCGATTTCGTGTCGAATTTGTCTTTGAATATTTATTTATTCGACAGTATATTTATACAGTACGACTTGGAGGCTTTTGAATCGCTATTTTACTTATTGCTATATATATATATAGGTAGGTAGGTTAAATTTAATTTAACGTGATCTTCTGCGAAATTCGACACGAAAATTGGTACAGGAATTCGAAAGCGTCCACCGCCATCCGACTGACTGTTTCTGCGTGTTCCTGATACTACGATGACTTTTAAGGTCCAGGGATTGCACACTAACTGAAAATCATTGATTCTCAAATATTATTTTTATCTAAAAGATATAATACAAATTTTGTATAAACAAAAAGCTGTATACGGTTACTAATATTCTCATAAATCGTCGTCAATATTACTCGTATTTAAAAATACGGTCGTACAACAGTGGTAAAATATCTCTATCTGTTTTTCGACCGATTGGAAATAAAATAATAATAAAAAAAATAAAAATTGTAATTTAACTTACATCGCGGTTATATTTCTCTCTCTTTATATATATATATATATATACACGCGTCGTTCAGAAAACTCGGAGAGGCGGTATCGCCTATCCAATAAACCTTCGGCGAGCCCCAGTCACCGCAGCCCCGGGTCGGCCCGACAAATAGAGATTTTTCTAATTAAAAAAAGCGAAACGTTGTATTTATTATATTGGTATACAATATCCATTTGTACTGCGTTTGTATATATCGAGTTTTTGTTGTACTCATCCATTGCTCGCGAGTCACTTAAACGATATTATTATTTTCCCCGGCGGCTATATACACGTATATATATATATATATATATATATATATGGTAGCCGTGTTTAAATTATTATAATCGCCCTCGCAAACATCACGGAGACCACCGCGCGCGACCGTATTCACGAATCTAATTAACTCGTAGAAATGTCTCGAAAATAACAATATTATAATAATAAAAAAAAAAAAAATTATCGGCACACTGATAAATAATTACCACCGGTTGCGTTATTTTATATACAGCCACCGACCACGATAATATTATGTCTTGTGCAACGGTGATTGAGTTGTATATTATATGTTGTTGGTTTCTTTTCTTTTTTTTTTTATCCTCCGCTCCGATGTCTTTATAATGGGCGGAATTTGTGCGTGTGTGTGTGTGGTGTACTTATAAAACATCGGCTCGTTATGCGATTATCAGAACGGATAACCATTATTATTAACTGTATTTACGTAGGCGTGGTGTAGAGTGCTTTATCGGAAATGTAAAATTATAAATCTCGCAAAACGAAAAACGAAAAAAAAATAAAAAACAAACAAACAAAACAAAAACAAAGAGATAAAGTCATGTAAACTTCTCTCGGATGTCTTAATGGAAGGTCACAGTATTGTGTGGGAATTCGGTTTTGGACAGGTATACCCATACGTATTATTATTATTATTCGTGTCGTCCAAGTATCCGTTATATAAAAATACAAATGTAGGTAATTTTCTATATACTCGGCTATAAAAAATTAAATTATACCTACGTCGAGTTAGTGTACAATCGTTTTAGGAGTCGAGTGTAGAAACGTATTCTATTATAACGGGACGGGAAGATAGACAAATCATGTTAGTCGTGCCGTCGTGTCCGACTGGAATAATTTTTTCACCGCGACGACAACAACAATATTTGTAAAATTTATTTATAACGTTTGAATAATATTATCTATAGTATTTAGGTTCTGTACTGATACTACAGGGTTTGCGCTAGTGTACAGCACAGCACAAATTGTACAGTTCTAAAACGCTAATTGTGCAGTGCCTACTGCTAACTACTTAATTATTGCAAAAAAAATTACCAATTTACTATACCAAAACGATTTGTATTATAGTTTTAGATCATAACGATCAAATTATATTATCATAATATTACGAAAGAACCAATGTGGATTGATCCACATTGCACCACGGGACATTAACGATAGTAATAACTAGGTATGATCGTTTTCATAGATTATAAATTAATATTTTAATACCATTCTTCTCTCATGCCAAAATGCGTATACAAGCTGTGAGTTTAGGTACTTACTTGTGCAGTTCTAAAATTGTCTTTTAAGCAAACCCCTGCCATGCTATACGAATCCGGGCGCACGTATCGGACTTGTCGTTTCCTCTACACGAATTTCCTCCTAATTTCCTTCGTGTATCATCTCGTTTCGACTAAAAATGCACGTGCTACCGATGTACATGTAATATTGTGTTTCAGTTCAATGCATATATAGATTATACAGAATATATCTATGCGGGATAACGACAAAACGACACCGTTCCTACTACGATGCCAATAATTGCTTATTAGAGCCACACGAGCCACCACCAGTCTTGTAAACGTATTCGAGTCAAATGTATATTTAAATAAAAATATTCGTTAACATATTCGGTATTCGAATACGAATTTTAAAGATTTGTATCGTTTTTTTTTTCAAATTTGTTTCCGCGTTTTTCCGCGTTCTTTATGCCACGTTAAAAGTTTCAACATTTTAACTCGCGTTTTAGGTTTACGACTTTACTTACGAGATGATATGCAAAAACGAGTATTTATAAATACTATTCGTACGTATCTCAAATATTTTTTTATGTATTCTGAATAGATTTTAAAAACAATATCTATATAATTTGTATTTTTTGAATACTTTTCAAATGTCACAATTCACGAGTCTGCGGGTCGGAACACGCGTCGTGGGCAGCCGGCCTTAAGACGATAAGGTCGGACGGCCGTCCTTATTGTCAGCGTTCCGCTCAATCGGGCGAAAATATGTTTAGAAACGTCGCCGCTATAAAAACGAGCGGTGCTATATCGTTTTGGCCCGATTTCAAAGGAATAACGCGTTTATGATTTATAGAACTTTTCGACAAAAAAAAAAAAAAAAAATGTGTTGAGAATTCGTTCCGTGCGCGTCATCTTAAAATACGCTTACGGCTTATTACCCTACGGTCAAGACCCCGGATGCGAACGTCGCGGCACCGGAGCTAGCGGGCCCAACCCTCTCCCGTCCGGTGTCTCTCGGTGTTTTCTTCTTTCTTTTTATTTTTTTTTTTTACGATTTTTCTGTTTACAACGGTTATTTTTACGTTACGCGTATTGTTTTATAAATCGCCTGTTTACCGGTCGATTGTATATTACAGTGTTTCCCAACTGGTGTTCCACGGAACCCAACGGTTCCGTGAGAAATTTGGGAAAAACAAACTTGAACTACGATTTTGAACTATGAACGACACCTGGCCCCCTTATCGTTGGGACGTTTCCTTATCTTGGCATAAAATATTTACTACGTAATAATGCTATAATAATTGTTGGCCAACATGTTTCTTCATACTGAATGCATTCTTAGAAAAAAATGAGAGCACAGTGACGGAACAAATAAAATACCATTTAAAATCTGGATTACTCACTTACTGTTCAAGAACAAACAAAGATTCAGATAATTCATAGGAACAGAATCCGTATTCAATTCAGACGAAGCCGGAAGTGTTATCATCCGTTGAGTACGAAATAAAATCTTCCAATTCGAAAATCAAGATTGAGTCACTTGAAATTGAGGAGTTTTGGTTTGCCACGGGGAAAGTGATTACAAAAAATTATCTGTAAGGCCGTCACCATTTTGTGCGAAACTGGTTTTTCAGCGTACACAAAAACGAGAAAAAGAGTTTTTGAAATCAACTGTACCGGGCTTACGAATATAACTCTCAGGAATAACTCCCGATTCAAAAACAATAGCGAAGAAATCTACGGAAAGATTCCAATCTTTTCATTAAATCCATTTTTGAGACGATTAACAAAATAATACCATAGAAAACCATCGTTGCCGTTATTTTTTTTTATATATATACGGACTGCCCCCCACTGGTTCGAGAAATATGTTTGCGTTGCTGTGATTATGGAAAATAAGTGAATGCGGGTTCCGCAAAACGTTCTAGTTTCCGAAATGGGTCCGTGAGTAAAAGAAGTTGGGGAAACCACTGGTTATATTGCGTACCCGATATAGTCGATGTTTTACAAAAAAAAATAATAAAAAAATCGCGCCTTCGTCGCCGAGCCGCGGCTAGGGTCGTTCGCGCGTTGTAATAAATTATTATTTATTTATTATTATTTTTTTTTCTATCGTATCTATCGTATTATAATAATATTATTATTATTATTATTATTATTATTATTATTACTACTACTACTATCCCGTCGGACATCTCCATACAGACTCGGCCGTAAAAAATATTATACACGCGAGTGTAAAATAAAAAAAAAAAAGTAAAAGAAATATATATATATAGAGATATATTATGTTATTATTGCACGCCGTCGTTATATGCGCGTGTTATTAAGTCGCGTAAAAGCTATATTTATATACACGGATAAATTATACGCAGGTACTTGTACACAACATTATATTATACACGGTATAAATACGGTATACGGTTATAACCGCGCGACGCGGTCGTGACCGGTTCCCGGACGCGTGAGGGAAATTCCGCCAAACGCTTGTCAATTATATTATTTACTTTGCCCGTACTCCGCCGTCCGTCGCGCCGCACGCGACGACGAGTGGGCCCGTAGTTCGTAGACGAGTACAAGAAAACGCGTTATTATTATTATTATTATTATTATTATCAGGATTTGGATTTTATAACGTTTAAAATATGCGCTAAAAATATGCAATAAAAATAACAAAATATGCAAAAAAAAAAAAAAAACGGACAATTTTTATTTATTAGTAATTTATCAATTTATAAATTCGATTGACAATAATAAAAAAAAAAAAAAAAAAAAAAACACGTCTATTAAAATGTTATTATTTTATTAATAAACAATATTAAGACTATGATTTTATTATTGTCTTATATATATATAAAAATTAAGCGTACAACAGGTATGCTTGCAATACGCTCAAAAACTACACAACCGATTTTGATAAGATTATGCTCGTGTGTGCGATTATGGTCCAACTTAAAATATAGTATAGTTTTTATATCTCGATAAGTGACCGTCAATTTGTTTTTATTGCAAATTTAAATATTTTTTTATAGGAAAAGAGTTGTATATATATATATATATACACGAATTAATACGTTACTAGGGAAACTATCGTTGCTTGGTTACCAAAAAAACATATATTTTTTTTTTTCGTTATTCTTTAGATAGAAAAGCCAAATACCACTCACTCGTTCACTGGTCAACGCCCAGACCAATCCGCTGGACCTAGAGAATTGACATTTTGGTGGTATATACCGTATGGTGTATGTGCTTAACAGCCTAAGAATAACAAACGATAAACGCAAGTTTTGCGTATTCATTTTCGTTTTTAGTAAAATGCCGCGGAAAAAAAAATCTAACTGCGTAATATCCGCGATAGGACCGATAAAGTTGGGCGTGGGGTAGATAGTTAAAACAACGATAATTCCAATTTTTCACGGGCAACGCCGTGCGAGACAGCTAGTAAATTATAATAAATAACAAGTATTATTAATTATTATTAATTATTATTATTATTACAATAGATAAAATATGACCAATTTTGATTAAAAACAGGAATGCAAAGAGTCCAGAAATTGCACTGAAATCTAAATAATCGCAAAACATGCAATAATATGCAAGATTAATTTTTTTTAATTTTAGTTCTCTGAGTGACGAACCGAATTCTAAGCTTGCTCTGCTATTTCTTAAGAATCTTATAAAAAAATATGCAAACGCTATAAAAACCCAACTTTGGAGAAATTATTATTTCCATCGTGTACGGGTCCCACGTTTACGGACGATATAAAACCCGGAGGGTAAATCGCCAACGGGAATCGGTGTACGAATCCGCCGTTCGGCAATCGCGAACATCTTTTGCCATCTCGTATAGCGCAAAACGTCCGGTGGTAATCTTGTAGGGAATCGTCGGCCAACCGTCCGTGTGTATTCTGGAATCTGGTGTATGAGGTACGCGATATTACGAGTCAGCGATGGTCTATGGTTTTGGATATTGCGAGCTAAGTATAATATTATACCTGTCGAGATACTTGAACGATTTCAACTTCAATTTACCGTTCGGTATATATATATATATATATATATTGAAAAATATTCATCACGCTAACGTATAATTTCATTTTTCAAAAAGTACGGGAAAAAACTCTCTATAGACACGTATTTTTTTATGTGTAAACGGTAATAATATTGAACAATTTCTCGGTATATAACATCTGTTCCGGGTATAAATAACTAATACGTGTTCGGGGATGTCCATTCTATGATCGATTTTCACAACATTTTTAGTTATTTTTTAGTTACATTATTTTATTCAAACATTTGAATATTTTCCTAACCGACAGAACAACGTTTAAATTTTTTAATAAGTACGACTCGTGGAGAGACTTGTGTCAAATTTCCGTGCGTTTCTGTTCGGCCAACACGGTTTTATTGAAATAATTTTGAATGTTTTGAAAATTTGTCCACGCACAGAAAGATATTAATAAATGTTTGTGAAGGTTTCGCTCAATTATTAAGAAAACTACAACGGAAATCAAAAAAAAAAAATTACCTCTCTAATATGTGCACCAACTCGTAGATCAAAAATGTTTTCAGAAAAGCTGTTACACTTGAAAATCGAAGCGGGATGTCTGGTAGAAAAGTTGTCCACGAACGGGAAAAATGTTTTGTTTTAAAAACACAGACACACCATAGTAAAACCGATAAATTTCCTCAGAATCTAAAAGGACAGGACGACGACGGTGCCGTAGGATTTCTGCAAATCGATTCGACGATACGATAATAATATAAATGAAAGTCTAAAAATATATTTTTTGTTAAACTCGTTTACATTCGGTAAAAGAACGGAAGAAAAAAAAAACTATAGTGTACATATAATTATATATCAATTGTAGTTTTTTTTTGACAATGTACCCGCACGGCTGCTACGCAAATTTACGTAACCTCTCTCCCGCGTCCGTTCGGCGTACGTATACGAAATCATTGAGAAGATTTAACTACGTCGATAAATCTTTAATGTAAAAAAAAATAAACGTATTTATTTTTTATTTTGTTTTTTTTTTTTCGGACGAGCGATTACCATTATACCAGTACACGTGCGCATTACAATAGGTGCCCGGCGTTCTGTTCTGTTTTTTTTTTTTTTTTTTTTTTTTTTTTTTTTTCTCCGACCGTATAATAAATTGAATAGTCCATTTATAGTTTTGGTGTTGTACGTATTATTATCTACAATAATATCGAGCGCCGTTCAAACGCGTTATTCTAATACTGTATTTTGAAAAGAAAAAAAAAAAAAAACCTCACAAGAAATCGGTTTTGATAAAACGACTTTCGCCCGGGGGTGGCGGTTTGTGGACTCGCATTTCGTACGGGTATACTTGTAACTTAGTTCGTAGGGGCTATACGTACGTATATAATACAGCTACCAGTTGCAATCTGAAACTGAAATCCCCAATATTGTTTTTGCCCAAACACAATAATAGTTTAACATTAATTATACGTTAGTTTTGCTTGGGTTTGCGGTTTTTAACAGACTTTCGCCGTTAATCTCAATCCTTTCCGTCCGGCAGATAACTATGCATATGTATGTGTGGTCATCGTCTGCACCGAGGTCATCCGCACGAATATTGAGCGTAATTTACAGCGAGTACTAGAGAAATATATACATATAGTAACCGCTATAATATTATCGAATTATATAATTTGTTACGTCGCGTCTTTGCGCGTACACCGAAAACCTTTATCGACATAAAAAAAAAAAAAAAAAAACCCACTAGGTGGTGACTCAGGAGGAAAAAAAAACAATCGTAATAGTAATTTTATCGCCGATTAACGGGCCCGTGAGGCTACATGTACGTATAATATTATACGACATATTATTATGATGGAACACGCACGGCGATCGCTATGCAGAAAAACCGTTTATACGTAATGTAACGTAATCTCGCATTATTCTCGTCGCACTTAAAAGCAAATAATATTGTACGTCTGCAGAACGTAAGGAATACCGCGATTACTGGTCTAATATAATAATACCGCTTAAGCTTTAGCGGACTTTAAGCTAACGTTTTCCGACGTTTATTTTTTTTACATTCGCGTGCGCTTTATTTTTCTCACTGTTATCGAAAACTTTATAGGAATTCGTACGCAGCGTTTCGGGATCTAGTCGGCGCTTTGCGGAGGTAATTGACTCTCTTAAAATAAAGTCTTCGCCCAAATGTTTCGGTCAATAGTATACCCATCGATGCCGTTAAATATCCAGGTTTAATTGTTGACCAGAAATTAACCAGGAACAAACATATTAAAACTAAAAAATTGTTCGTCCTTAATGTTCGATCTTCTAGATCACTAAAAACGTTATTATCAAAAAATAAATATACTTGTTTAAAAACCAAACTATTAATATAGAAAACTCTCCTAAAGCCTATACGATGGACATATGGAATACAACTCTGGGGATCGGCAAAAAAATCTAATTTAAATAAAATTCAAGTTATTCAGAATATTACTTTAAGAAAAATCATTAACGCTCCCTTCTTTGTTTCTAATTTAACTCTCCACGAAGATCTAGGTATCAAACCGATTATAGAGGAAGCGGAATTATTTTACAATCGGTTTTTTGTCAAACTAGAAAATCACCCCGACCCACTAATTAGGGAGTTACATACCTTCACACTTCCTGAAAATCCACAACGCAGACTCAAAAGGAAACGGTGTCGTGACCATTTAAAAAAAAAAATATCTCAATAAATATATCAATAAACATGTTTATGCCTAGCTAAGTGTCATTAATGGGTGGATTTTTTTCAAACAAATTCACGTTATATAGTCTATTATCTTTTACACTTATTGTGCATTTATTTGTATAGATTGTGTATTTAATTGTGAAAAAAAAAAGCAAAAAAATTATTTGTGTGCGTTATTTTTCTCACTGTTATCGAAAACTTTATAGGAATTCGTACGCAGCGTTTTCGTTTCGATTCTGTTGGTCTGTAGCAATTAAAGTTGGGGGAAAAAAAAACAATCGTAGACATCTGACAATTTTACCGAATAGTAAGACGCGGTGTAATTTCCGTAATATTCTAGCGTATTTGTTTTTGTTTTGAATTATAAATTTAGTTATTTGATCGAGTTCTTTTTTTTTTATGTTTTAGGCAGATGGATAAAAACGGTTTCATTTATTTTTACCAACGTTTCGCGTTCAAATTTATAATAAAATTCGTTAAAAACAAAACAATTGCAATTTATTTTCTTGTCACAAATATGTATACAATTTACAATTCAAAACATGATGTTCAACCGAACTTCGTTCAGAATCGTTTTTTTGTTTACGACGATTTATCGTTGCGTGTAGATGTGTCTACCTTCCAACCTTTTCACCAACAACAGTGGCCCACACACGGTGCGAAAAATGTCCGCTTTGTTTTTAGATTTTGAATGTAGCAAAAAGCAATAAGTTTTACTAAAATTCGTTTTTTTTTCTCGGAAAAGACTTTTTTGGTGAGTAAAAATTCTCGGTTTTTTGTATCTTAAAAGATGCTGAATCTCCGCCCGGTGGAACTTTACCCGAAATTATTTATTGAAATTCTCAGCAATTCATCTCTAGATCCTTTTTTTTTTTTTTTTCATCACGAAAAATATTTTTTTGTTTAGCAAAAATGATTTATGTTTAAAATATACGGAATTTGTACCCGGATGGTTTATTTTTTAAAATGTCTAGATTCTCAATAGTTTTTCTAAAATATAAAAAAAAAATGTGACGACAATTGACTGATGATATATCGTTTTTTGTGTGTTGATTTCTGGGTTAATATTGGGGATAAAAATACGTCCAATGTGTACAGAAACCTTACCGAACTTTACTAGAAGTCGTTTTTTGATTACAATTATTTATCGTTGCTTTTTAGAATAAATATTCACGCGAATTATGTCCCGCTTGTTTTTTTTTTAAGCATGTAACAAATCAATGTAAACATCGTTCGTCGTGACGGGCAGTCTCGGATGAAATTAAAAATACCTTAAAATAATATATACTCGGTAGACAATATAATTATGGCATAAACTTCAAGGCGATAATCAATAATTCCCGTTAACATCCATTTTTTTTATTATTTTATATTTACTGCGTCTACGTTAAAAATAATAAAACAAATATTATATACCTAACTACGTTTTATTTTTTTTTATGGTGGCTAAAATTTTTATTGTCGTTCGGACAGTAGTAGTAATAGTTGTTGTTGTGCAGTAGTAGTAGTAGTAGTAGTAGTAGTAGTGGTAGTAGGCGTCTCGCGGGATTATAATGAAAAATATAATATATCGTGTACGTTAATACGCTATCGTATATCTTTACGACTTAAAAAAAAAAAAAAAATGTCATAAAACGTCACACGCTGCGACTATTTACTTAAGTTCTTTTTTTTTTTTTTTTTTTTTTTAAATGATTATCTTTAAACTAACGTCCAACTTATATACGTACTTATTTACACAATTTACACACTGTTCATGTATATATATATAAATGTATATGTATCGCTGTGTTTTTATTTCACTTGAAAATACGGCGCGGGTATTTAAAGGACTTTAGCCGGATCAAGTAAATGGACATTTTTATGTCGTGTAATGCGCAAAAGCGGCCGACGTGTGCGCGGACACCGTGACGAACTTAAATAGACGAAAGATCTATTTTACGATGTCGTACGGGGATGGGGGCGGCGGTGCTGTGTGAGAGTAAAACCGATCAAAACCGTTGGACCGAATCTGTGGGTTTTGGATTTTCATTTATATATATATATATATATATACAGGGTGATTATTTTATCTTGATCCGACGATTTTTTTCGGAGGATTTTAAGTGAATTCGATTTCTGGTCGTTTTTGTTTGTTTGTTTCCAATCGAATCGAAGCTTAACGCTAAAACACTTTGGACTTTCGACAACCCCCCCATTTTTATACACATTTTAACCACTAATCCAAATGACAGTTTAAAAAATGTAGACCGGATCAGCGATAGGGATTGGTTATCTTCTAAAAAATGGACGTGGTGTACCCTTTCTTACTCGTAAACTGTATACAATATCGTGTGATAAGCATCACGTGAATTTGTAATATTCTCTATTCGAATCCCTCTTGTTTAAAAAATGGGGGTTGCTATTTGAAAATACAACTCGTCCAAGGTATATAAAGACGAGTAAGGGAGGGGGCGTGGGTAATAATTTGAGAAATACTTTTAGTGCAGAGCTTTTAAACGATGTCGAGAAATTATCGACGAAAACAGAAATCGAATTCACTAAAAATCACCTATGGACAAAATCGTCGGATTACGATAAAACAATCACCCTGTATATAATAATGTATAATGGAATTCCAATAGAAATTGGGTTTAGTGACGTATAGAACAAATGTGGGAGGGTGATAAGCCGAGTTAATGGATTTTGATTTCGTATAATATGTTGTGTGTTCGGTTAATTCACGTTAAGACATAAAATAAATGTTCGTTTTATTATTTTGAGTATAATGTTTAAAAAAAAAAAAAAAAACCACGTACATGTGTTCAGAGACTATATTTTATAACAGAAAATGATTACAGTCAGTTATTATTAGACTTGTTCGTTTGGTATTATTTTATATAATCTAAATCGATAAAAAAAAAAAAAAAAAAAAAAAAAATTAAAAAAATGTAAACGCATTTGTTTATACAGTCGTAAATAAAAAAATGTATTCAGTTTATAGTTTGTATATTAAATTTATACAACGGTATATTGTCGTCTTAATGACGAGGGTTCATCTATGGTGATTTTCATTTTTAATACCGAGTTTTGTTCTCAATTTGTGTTTTCGTATAATAAAAAATAAATAAATAATCGAAAAATAATAATAGTTTACAAGATGTTAGAGTTTTTTTTTTTTTTTTATCTCCGCTCGCTATCGGGACACGTGTAGACAACCGACGCAATATATGGGATGAAATATATCGTGTACGTGTTAGGAAAAAAAAAAAATGTAAAAAAAATCGTTTTTTGTTTTTTTTTTTTTCTGGATAATATTCCAATTTTTTTCCTACGACGCGTATACAAACGTTGGGCGTATTATTCTTTTGTGTCGTATTTTTGACACAGCCGTTGTTTGTGACGGCGTTTGATTTTACTTATTTTCGTTTTTCCTCCCCAAACCGTCTTAATGTAAATCATTCGCCGTCCGGAGATATTCGTCTATACCTTCTATTCAATAAAATATATTATGTATTTTGTGCGTTTGAACAATTACAAATCTAATCTAACGAAAAAAGTGTTTAATTTGCTTGCAGCCGTCGTCGGATTGCCGTCGGGTACGGGCGACGGCGCCGACACCGACGAAGGATCGTACTTGCCGGGCGGCGACACGCTCATGCACCCGGTGACGGCGTCCAGCCTGGACGCGCCCGTTCAGCTGCCGATATTCACCGAGGAACCGATGGACTCGTACGTGATCAAAGGGAAACCGGCCACACTCACGTGCCGGGCGGCCCACGCGCTCATCGCGTACTTCAAGTGTAACGGCGAACACGTGAAGGACACCGCGGCCAAGCCTTTGGACACCGAATTCGTGGACCCGCAGACGGGCGTCCGGAACGTGGAGGTCTTGGTCAACATCACCAGGAACCAGGTCGAGGAATATTTCGGCAAATACAAGTGCCAGTGCGTCGCGTGGACGTCGCGCGGCGAGATCATCAGCAGGCCGGCCAACGTGATCGTCGCATGTGAGTATTAAACCGCCGCTGTTTTTAGTAGAAAACAATTTTCTTATTTTTTTTTTTTTTTCAATCACGCCTTTGGCCGAAATTAGGTTTACAGTTATTAAACAGGGTCTGCGCAGTTGAAGATCTAAGGGATGTGGGGAGGGGAGAGTTCGTCAGACTCGCCGTTAATTTTTGCTAGTAAATTTTTACTCTTGTAAACCCCGGTATAATAATTACAAATAACTGATCCGAAATTTTAGCCCTCAAAAATAGCCGGTCCACAGTTCCCCAACTCGGGTTACACGTATTGGCGAGCTAAAATTGTACATATTTTGGTAATAATCTTAAACATTTCCTATTGATAATTCTATTTTAAGTTTTGTTTGCCATATTTTGATTTGGTATTTTTTTTTTCAAATGCGCTTGACCGTGTACTGTTGTAATACTTGTTGAATTTATTACGTTTTCCCCTATTCTACTCGCGGTATATACCCTATACCAGTGATTCCCGATTAATATGGACCCCTAGCCAAAACTTAAATTGGTCCGAGGACTCCTTTTTGTAAATACAAATTTCAATTTTGTTTAAATATGAAAATGAAAAATAAATGTTTTTACGATTTATTTTAATTTTACATGCCTTTTTGTAATAATATAAACACAGATCTTCTCAAAAATTACAATATAAAGAGATTTATTTGATTTAACACGTTACTTTACATACAACACTATTACAACCCATGCTTGATATTTTCACATTTAAATTAACGTCAATATTAAGTCTATTACGATATTTGTTTTTCATGTAACAGTAGGTAGAAAAAGCTTGTTCACATCTGTACGTTGTGCAAAAGGGGATCAAATATCTTAAAACTTTCTCGGCCAGTTGTCTTCGAACAGTTAACCAAAAATCAATAAGTTTTTTACCGTTAAAAATAGATTTTTCATCGTTCCGTTATTTATCAGATCAACCTAACCTAACAATGCTCCACAAGCGCGGATCCCCCTAATATCGACCCTTAGGGGTCCGCGGACCACCAATTGGGAACCACTGCCCAATACTGTAATAAGACTCGCAATGCGCATATAGGACGAGATTTAACTTCTCTTTTTCCCTACAAGAGTTTCCATTAACTGTAATGTCTACGCGCGATAACAACAAATAATGATAATAATTACAACCACGGTTATCTTATCTATAACCACGATTACAACACCATCAACCAGGATCTCTGAAGATATGGATTCCGCCTTATAGAGCGAACACGTTTAAAATTTTGCCGCTGTAAAAACGAGCGCTGCTAATAATAATATATTATACATAATATAACAAACACGCCTTTTGGCGAATAATATAATATTATAACCCGGGATTCGGTTTCGGATAGATTATTATTATTGCTTTTTTTTATATGTAGTATTGAAAAATGCGATTCGACAAAGAGCATTCAGTTATACTTATTACATATATATATAATATATATTAAACTTTCCAAATAAATATATAGGCACTCACGTACGGTTCGACGGTGGATGTACTACTTTTTCGAGTGCAATATAATAAAGTTATATAAACACAAAATGGATATTCTTCGTTTAAAGCGCATACGGATCGTACATAATATATAACAGACGATTTGCTACGTTCGGTTTTTTTTTGAGTTTCCCATATATATATATATATATATATATAGATTATAATTAATGAGAAAATTCCACTTAACTTTTGGGCGGTTTTATATATTATATATCGGGAATCCGCGACTAAAAGTCATCGTTAAGCATATAATAATAAACATATAAAGTGGATAATATTATATTATTGAACATGGGCGTTCCAAATGTATTGCTTGCTGCGCTATTTTTTATCAGTATTCTATAATGATTAGCGAACGCTATAGAATCCGAGCCCCGCTGATAACAATACGACGACGGTCCAAACCACGACTGATAACAATGAAACGGTTATCGTATACTTACACTGTCGAAATACGAGCGTTGCGAACATTTTGACATGATGGCTGTTTTAAAAATGGCCGTTGTTGATAAACGACAGTTTCCTCCCTACTGTATCACTCTTTAGAACCGTGTCATCGTTTTATCGGCCCACCACGGGCAAAAGCCGTAAATATTAAATTTATAAATATACCCATAACGTGTTAACAAACAAGCTTATCTACTTTACAGTGTACTGTTTCGAATAGCGTGTGCGTATAGTTTTTATTGTTTAACTTGTTTTGAATTGTTTAACTATTTTCGTGAAAAAAAGAACGAATAAAAATAATAATTTAAGGAAGCAAGACGACGGTGCACGGAGAACCGGAGTAATACAAAACAACTATTTTTGTTGGCTGGATCCGGTGACGAAATTAACGAAATTCACAGTTTAATATTAAATATTCTCCTCTATATCCAACATTCCCAATTTGCCACCTACAACAGTGGCCCGCCCGTGGTGCGAAGTATGTCGGTCTTTTTCTTCGCGTTTTACAGTATTTATCTAAAACCGTGTTATTTGTAATATTGAACGAGATCGGAGATATTACATTATTAATTACGGGTTTTATTTGACTTTATCACTTGTCCATAACTTAATAAATTACGTTAACTTGTCCGACATTTCTCCGGTTAAAATTCTCGGTTGTCGGTAAAACTCGACGCGTATTTATTTTATTTATTCGTAATATACTACTTATGGAAATTCGTTAAACGTTTTGCGGAATGTCTAGAAGTCAAGTTTTTTTTATGGACGTAATGCCGGCGGACCGAATGCCGTTTAAAACGCTGGTCCGTGACTCGTTAAAAAAAAATTATTATTAATAAATTACTTACGATTAGGACAAATGTATTTGACTTTGAAACTTTTTACCTCAATATATACCGGGGTATAATATCGCCGCGGATAAAAAGTTGTAAAACATTTAGATGCCAGTTTTTTTTTTTTTTTTTTTTCACATTATCGTAAACCAACAGAAACGTAGACAACAGACACAATACCACGTGCCGTGATTGTACATTATGTTGATTGTAAAAGTTGTATTAAAACTAATCAAAAAATGTAATCAAAATACAGGGCGGTTAGTTTAAATCGAACGGTCGAATATCATAGAAACGTGTATATAATATCGTTAACAATTTAAAAAAAAAAAGTTTTTAATCGATTAATTATTATTATTATTTTTTCTCGTCCCTATTCCCCAAAGGTGTCTACGACGAAAGGTCGCGCCGGAGCTTTATGGGTGGGATATTGTCGTGTGCTTGGGCACCGCGACCGCCGTACGGGTGGGCCGTATTGGCCGTGCGTGCCGGTCGCCATTAATATCGATCGGTTCGGTTCGTTAAAACGCGTTCGCCGAGAAAGTTCGCGCCGCCGTCCGCCGTTGTCGCCGCGCCTCACCGGGCGCAACCGCCCGCCCGCCCGCCCGCCCGCCAAATCCGTCCAAAGCGATTTCCGACCGGAAGATGTAGTCACAGCTGGTGTAATCTGCTTAAAAGTTAAGTCTTGTTTTCGGTCGCCTCCGCGCGTACACGCCGCGTATAACTAGTTGCACACCCGCGCACATTTTGATAATATATAAATACGGTGCGTATGTATATACATGTATACGTCGTATATTTATACAATTTATAAAAACCGGCCGGTTTTAGACTTTTTCGCGGCACGTCGCCGTCATAAACGCAACCCGTGCGGTTTAATAAACGCTCCGAGAACGCTTACGTACGCACCTCTATATAACGGTTTACGAAACGCTTTTTTTTTTTTTTTTTTTCTGCCGCACCGTCGAGATTTTCAAACCGTGCATAATAGTAGAAAAACAACGATGGCTCTCTAAGAACGTTTCGCATGGGGACGGTGCGCGAAGGAAATGAAAACAATTAATATATATATATATATACATACATACGTAATTCATACCATTTATTAACCTAACAAAACTTACATATAGAAATATAATAAAATAATTTGAATACGAAAGTCGCCAATATTAAATCTCCCGGTACTAGTAAGGATAGATACATGGGATTTTAGACATTTGGACGCGGATTACTCGCACGGTTCATACACGTACATATTACGGGTGGTTTTTTTTTCTTTTTACCGAATTTGACGGTCTGCGGCTACAAAGAAAGTGATAATTTTCCGTGATATCGTGCAAGAGAGATGATACAGTGATATCATCCGCGTTGGTGTATAAATGTTCCATATCCGTATGTTTAATGGCCACGAGTTGTAATGCCTACATAATAACTATAACCTCGTATACATTTTTCGATAAGCGACAAAAAATGTATTTACGTTCGTCACTGTCAAATGTGTTAACGTGAAAATTTTCGATATTTGTAAGTGGTATTCGGATATAAAAATATCGAGAACCGCTGCTATAGACGTTTCCGAGTAGGTACGAAATGAAAAAAAAAAAAAAAAGCACTCGATATTCTCAACAATAAAACGTATAATTAGTATAGGAATCGAATCGTTGGGTAAAAATATCATAGCTAAATAACTAGACTATGTATGATGGCATAGTATTTTGGTCGTGAACTGCGCATGTGCATTGATCATATTGAAGTTTCATGGAAAGAAAACTCCGGCTGCCAGTAATTTTTATCGTCGGATTTCTGTGCTGGTCATATGTGACTGATAAAATCACCGGCTTACACTTCTACCGCTTCTAAATCTCAATAGATTGATACGAGTAAAAATCTGAGCATTTTTAAAACAACTTTTTACACATTTTTCATATTATTATTACAATTCTATTAAATTTTAAAAGGACGATTAAATGAATATTAATACTAGTTAGTATATTCAATTAGTTATAATAATATACTTTAAACAACAATTATTTCACCACATTAATGACGACAACGTTCAGTGTTTTTAAAGATCTATTTAAAATTTTTTTCCTATTCAGATACTTTAAACTTCAAAAAAATGTATTTATTCATTTTTTTTTTTTTTATTTTAACTTATAGATTTCAATATAATTTTAGAATGAAATTATCGAAAAACCATTTCTCTTTGAAAACACCGTAAACGTTTATCGTCATTTACAATTGGGCGAAGTAACTTTTGTTTTAAGTGTAATAATAGATCCCGTCGAGAGTACTATTGGAAGTACGGCAAAAATGCCGGTGCGGCCGGACTCTCGAGCGCCGACGCGTCGTCATTATTCAACACGAATCCGACGACGACGTCGATATTAAGTGTAAAATAAATACAATTTTTTATGTATTTTTTTTCTCCAATAATAATAATAATTTCTACGAGATCCGATCGTTATCGGTGTGTATACTAAAACAATAGTCATTGTCGTGCATAAAACACTGTCGTTAAAACCACGTCCCGGCGACGGCGGCGGCGATGAATACTTAATGAAGCCGACGACGGGCGCGGATCGATAATATAAAATATAACTGCAGTTTTTTGCGGATATATAATAATAATAATAATAATAGTAACAAAAAACGAAAACTATCGATATATATATATATATATAAAAAAAATCCAATTTTATTTTAGCGAAAACCGTAAAACAATAGAATCTATGATATATCGCATTATATTAGGCATTGATTTTAGTTTATTTTTAAACCGTCATTGTGGTTAATGATTGTGGTAACAATACAATATTTGATAACAAAGACCAAGTGAGCCTTATCGATAAACAATCGGTATACCCACATTAAAACGTGTGTACAATTTGCGAGTAATAGGTTAAAATAATAGTTTATATCTGATTTAAGTGGGTCGCTAACGAAAAACGATTCCGATAAATTTCAATTGTAAATTTAAATATATTAGTTTGTTTGTGATTATATGAGTAAAACCGATATCGTGTTACGCTCGGAAACTAAAACTATACAATTATATTATAATATTTAGTCCAATTAAACAAAAAAAAAAAAAAAACAACCCGAGAACAGCACGCGGCCGGTCATTATTAAATGAATCGTCGAATGGCTTTTGTTTCGTTATTCGCAATGAACTTATATATATATATTTATTTTTCTCCCGCCGCTGCCCGGACCGCAAAAACTCTCGCGAATCGACACCGAGGAGTCTGGAAGACGTTTGTTTTTTCGTTTATTATTATTACTACTATTTTTATTTTTTCCCGCCGCCAATTAATGGGGCGTCGTTAGTATGACTGAACTATTCCGATAACGGTTTTAATTACTTATACCCGTTCTACTACCCCGCCGGGCGTTTCTTTACGACTTTTACGACTCTAAAAACTTTCGCCCGAGATTTATTGTTCTTTAAAAAAAATAAATATATATATATATATATAAACCCCCAATAATAATATTTCTACGTTATGCTCGCGAAAACATCATTTCTACACAACAAAAAGGAGTTAAATATGCCATCGTTTCCCTTTGCGGAACGGGCAATAATGACGGGAGCGAAAAAAAAAATATATATATATATCTGACAGTTTTGATGTTTTATTTTTGTGAACGCGGTTGTTAATAAAACAGACAGAGATTTGTGTTGAAAAAAAAAAAAAAAACCGTTCGCCAAAGCTCTCGCAGTGTTTTTATTTTTAAATCATTTATATTGAGTAAATATTATAACGTCGTATTTTTCTTATTTCGTATCAATAAACGCCCGAACGTTTTAACTTATTTTTTTATCGTCGTCCTATCTCCGCGGCATTTGCATTCCCGTCGACAGAACCGAATTATTATTTCGGCGCAATGAAGTAAAATAACGATTTTACGTATATAATTAAAAAATTCTATTATTTAAAACGCCGAATTTAGATAATTATTTTTTCCTCCTACGATACGTTAACTGAATACGAGCGCATCAAAATTATGTCTGTTTTGGTATTTTCCTAGACTTAGCTGACTGTGACATAATATCAATAATCGGGTTGAATAAGCACTTATCTATGTGAATTATTAAAACAATGTTAATCCATTTATAGTTGAGTCTAACAACAAAACAAATACATAATAGATTTATCAAGAACAAATTATGATAATTTATTCTTACTCCGGTCGTCGAGATTTCTCAAATATGTTTACAGTCTTTTCAAGACGTGGGAAACGTCCATTCGGGGGGCATTGGTGTGGTTACCGGTAAGGTACACAATATTTTAAGTCCAGTCTTATCATTGAAGCGATTTACAACAATGGTCACGGTTATAAACATTGATCGATAATAATCGATCATGGATTGATAAAATATAAATTATATAATATTATTCCGTATCGTTGTTAAATTGGAAATAATAATAGGACAAATATAAATTGATATAAGATAATAAATCATTTTTTTTTTTTTTGTACGTAACATCCATCAAAATATATTACACATATAAAATAAACAATGCAATACAGAATCTGACCAAAAAGTGTGAGGATTGACGAATTGGGAATTTCGATAACAACTTTGATTTTGTATTCTAGTCTACCGAGGCGAATTTTGATATTCGACGAATTGAACGTCTATCTGGTAACATACTAATTAGAATAGAAAAATAAAATCCGTTTATCGATTTCTCGTCCGGCTTATTGGTCGAATATTCGTCATATTCGTCCGTACCCGATTCCCTTAAACGGATATCGGGCAGTAGAGGAACTTTAAAAAGTTGGAAAAAAAAAAGTGTCAAATTGATACAGTATCGGAGAAAATCCGGGAAACCGTCGCCGATAATAAACAATCAATTAAAATCGTGTGGACACTGACGCGAGACGAATAATAATATGACGTCATCGCGGGCCTAACGAAGGGGGCCCGTTTTAACGTTTCGGGTTTCGATTAATCGCACGCAGTATAGTTCCGAGTGTAATATATATATATATATATATATAATTTTTTTTTTATTTTTTTATTTTTTTTCTGTTGTTTTTATTCGTAAACGCGTTCAATATTCACGACCCCCGCGTGTTTGCTTTCGTTTCGATTCCGCCCAAAGACTACGCACACGCGTGTGTATATATATATATATATCCGAAATTCGATATCGCACGTTCGAACGGCGACTTTGGTCGCGCGCGGGGTTGAAAAATACGGCGGGCGGCGCGACCCACTCCGGCGTTTGCGAATCGTGTTCGAGTGGCGGCAGTTTGCGATCGTTCGAGTGCGGCGCGGCCCGCCGCGGTATTTCGGCCCTCGTCGCCCAATCGTATTTATAAAATAATACGACGACGATTTCGCAACCGTTTGCCACCGACGGTTTTTGTCACGTACGCGTGACGACCGGTTGACGTTTCTAGTACGGTACACGGACGTATATATGTATACAAAGGATGTGGAGAAAAAAAAAAAAAATAGAAAAGAAAACCCGCGACGAGTGGTGTCACGGCCGCAGCTGGACGTTTTTCGGTCCCGCGTCCGGCAATAATAATCGCCGGAGGGTAAAAATTCGCGTCAAAAGGCCGCGGACGGGCGCGCGGGATCCTCGACGGGGGGGCGTCCTAATAACTAACCGTATACGGTTAGACACCCGCTCATTACCATCATAATGAAAATACGCGATCCTCGACACCGGTGGCCCGGAATCGTTATTATTTAGAGGCGGTCAACGGCTATGGCCCGCACCGGTGTATTATATATATATACAATGTTATACACACGACGATATAATTAGAGAGAACCGCGGCCCAATTACAAAGGACGACGGGGGCCAATCGGTTGGTTTACCGTCCGATAATCGAACCGTATATAATTGTCGTTAAAATTCCACGTCCCCAATTTGCAAAAAAATAAATACGATTTCGTTATTTGATTGTCGTCGAAATATTCGATATTTCCATTATATTATATTTCACGAATATTGATTTTTTTATAATAACTGTTGCCCGTCGGGGTTAGGATGGACAAGTAAACAAAACAATCGTTGTCTCAACGCGTAACGATAATTCTAGTAATCATTTTTTTTTTTTTTTATTTAATTGAAATTATTTAAAAAAAAAAAAAACAAAAAATTGATACTGCGACAACCCCATAATGTTGGCCACATAATTTATTTACAATTTTTACTCGCAGACTATCGATAATTTATTAACAATTGGCCCATTATGAACCCGCCTATTGAGAATTCGTACAAATCGAATATATTATTAATAATACACCTAAGTGGTTATTTTATTTTCGTCGAACGATTTTATCGCGTTCAGGCACCACTCCACACCCCGTTCCATTTCCATGTTAATTATAACTAATCGGGAAAATCGTATTTTTTTAACGAATCGGCCGTCTCCGATTCGGTGTAATTTATTTCTATAACATAATATATTCGAATGGTATTCGAATACGAAAAAAAAAAAAAAAAAGTTATCTTTACAAGACACGGATAATTATTAACAATATACCCGCGCAGTTATATTGGATCATTGTTGTATATGCGAAAACCGGAAATTTCGTATTAATGAACGGTCTCGGCGTACGCAATACTATAATATTACAACATTTTTAATAAAATCGAATAAAATAATGTAAATATTTTTAAACCTCGATGAAATTCAATAGCCGAAAATTATTTTTAAATTAATATATTTGTAATATAATATATATATATATTCCGGTATAACGGGAGAACCGACGGAGATCGGGGAATTTTTCGAACGGAATCTAATATTGTGTTTTTCGTCGAATATCCCCGTCAAGATTAATTTAAAATATATATATATATATATTTATATTACTAGTAGTTGGCAATGTTCGATTTTTTTTTTTTTTTTTCATTTTATTTAGATAGTTGCAGTTGGCTTTGCGGCCAAACAAAACCAATAACAATAATAATTATTGTTTATACAAGCTGTCGTGCTGTGTGTACGTATATATTTATAAGTGCACAAGAGATGATGTCCCGTCGAGTCCGGCGCATAAGACAACTCGTCTCTCGGTCTGCGCGGACGGGACAGAGAGGTCTGCGTTCTTTACGATTTTATTTTGACAGTGTTATACCGATGTCCGCCGAGGGGGTCCCCCTCGGCATTCGTCGGTCGATAACGTGTTCGATTATTTTTTTTAATTTTTTTTTATTATTTATTTCTCGATAATTTCACTTAAGAGGTTAGGCCACGCCCGTCGGTTCGGTCACACTATAAAGACAATAACGGACGGCGTTTTACAACATTTACACGTCGCGCGCAAAACGCGAACGCAAAACACAGAAATACCGCCGGTGGCGTGGTAAAATCTGCCCATTAGTAATTATTATTAATTAAACTCCGTCGTCAATCTAAACGCCACAAGTTTACGTTCCGAGCGACGTGATTTTTGCCACGCCGTTGTCCGTCGGCTGTACAGTCCGACGACTGTGATGCGTATTTTCAATTTTCAATACATACATTGTTTTTCGCGAGAGAGTTTTTCGTGTTTTTAATATTCTTAACGATACGTTTTCATTACAATGCGATATATTACGAAATTCTTTCTAGTCGCCCGGTCGCGAAGAAAATACAATCGAGAAATTCGACTTTTTTTTTTTTTTTTTTTTTTTGCGTATGTCACATTTTTTAATTTTTTTTTTTTCCGCATTGTTACGAGGGCGAACAACAAATGTTAGCACATGTTCGACACGCGACCAAAAATGACTTTTTTTCTTCTTTAAAAAAGAAAAAAAAAGAAAAAGGGGAGGGCCCGTTTATCTGTTTAGTAAGGGAGGGCTTTTTACGTCAAAAACACATCTAAAAGAATATTATGCGTTCGGGAAAAATTTTGAAAACAATAGCTGACGAATCATTTATATTGTACTATGCGCGCGCGCGCGCGCGTACGATGGTAAAAATGACGTGTGACTCGCGGTGCGACGAGGAAAGAAGCAATAACGACATATATATATATATGTATATAAAAAATATATTTATTATAAAAGGGTGGCGGTTCTTTTTGTTATGCAAAACTCTCCCGGAGCTTTCGAGAAAATGAATTTCGAAATGCTGCATTTTTTTTTATTCTTGCGCTTTGCGGGTGGGGGCGGTGATGGTGGAGCGGAGAGTCCCCCCGGCTTGCAGATTATTAAAAATGTCTGCAAATTTCACACTCAAAGAAAACATATCGTATCGTAACGCGGCGTGTATATCATTTTTCAACGAAATTTCGTATAAAACTCGGCCGACATAAAACAATCATCTACACTCTGCCGGCACAGTGTAATTATTATTATTGTGTAAGGAAATATTAATACGTTTTATACAATATTTCAGACAATACATTTTATAACGCTCTCGTGTTCCGTTAATAATATCGGTATTGTACGTACACACACTATGTTTTCGATACAACAAAGACCATTGACATAACATGGATATTTTATATCTAGAAATATTTTTGGGGAACGTTGTCGTCAGTGCGGGGGTATTAAAAAAAAAAAAAAAAAAATACATATACGTACCACTCGGATTAATAAACAAGACGAGTTATGTCGCAGCTTATAATACAATATTAATAATGGAGCGCAATACGCGTCGTCGTTAATACCCGTGGAATTTAAATGTAAAAATCCTACTGGGTTTTTGTTTCAAACGTGGAAACGAACCGATAAAAATCAAGTATGGGGGCGATAACGGTAAATTTTTGATAATCCCGCGTGTTTTTACAACGGGTTCGATTTGAATTCCGTAACTCGTAATTGATCGGCGACGATATTATTATTGTTATTATTGCGTCCCGGACCTCGAGTGTGGTGTTTTAAGAAGATAAGCAGTGGCTGTCGTTATCTTTGGCTCAGTCCGACCGCTGTCGGACACAATGGTGCGCGGCGGCTTGTTGTTCGTCCGCTTCTCGTGACGGGGGCGGTGGGTGGGGGGGGGGGAACGCCGCCGCGGTTTACCGTTAAGTTGGTCTTGAGCGCAAATGAAGTCGCCGGGCAGCGTTTCTAGCGCGGGATTTATCGCGCGGGGATTTTATCACTACGGGCTTCTTTCCGGATTAGTTTTACGCGCTTAAAACGGGGCGGTGAGAAAAAACCACCCGTTCACGGCGTAACCGAAGACCGGCTGCCTAGCTCGGCCGTTGTTATTAAGTCGGCCGAGATTTATTTATTTATTTTTTTTTTTTTTTTCCAAAAGTCTCGAATAAAGAGTCACCTTACACGGGGCGCCCCCTCGTACCTATATACATACATATATATACACGGTCGAACTTGTCTGGTATCGGCTCGCATAAGGAAAGATACACCCCTTTGTGAAATCGCAAGAACGCGCCGACGGCGGAGCAATTTATTATTCCTCTCCCGCACGCATAGTCTACTAGACTTATAACGTCTGAAATACCGTTACAATACAACTCCTATAGCCCGTAAATTGATATGTTTTGAGTTATAACTCGCCCGTCCCCCGAGATTGTGTTCCATATTTTTTTTTTTTATACAAGTTTTTTTTTTTTTTGTAAGTATCTCATAACGGCATTCGATTTAATTTTAAATTAACCCTATTACCTTTTTAAATTTAAAACGACAATAGTATTATTATTTTTTATTACTACAGTCCGGTATGTGCATCGAATATATTTCTCTAAATCTATATTGTTCCTGCTGTATAGATAAATGATATCGTATATTTGTCGGAAAACCTTTTGCATAGGGACTATGTCAATTGTGCATTTTCAATGAATATAAAATAATTGATCAAAAAAACAAATAGGACACCGGTACCTAATGCACACAAAATAATCGTGAAGAAAACAAACCTTTCGGTGGGCTGGGAGGGTGGTCTGGTGTTTACACGAGTAAATCAATAAATCCAACTTTTCTTCTTTTCCTCTGTTCAAAGATCGAAGAAAAAAAAATAAACCTCAACAGTAAATAAATTACGGCTAGAGAAGGGAAAGTGTTTCTGTAAGGTTCATCGAACGAATCTTTATATTATATTCTAGTGGGACGTTATTTCTTATCACCCCGGCCGTATAATATTATTTTTACATTCAAACGGACGAAAACCCCAGTGTTAATTAAAAATAATAAACACGAAACCTGTCTGCCTATTGCACTGAAATAATAGAAACGTGAAAGATGCAAAAAAAAAAAAAAAAAAAAAAAAAAAAAAAGCGTAATTAAAAACCTTTATCTGATCATATTCGCGTTTAATTAAATAACGAATTTATTCGTATCATCATAACTGGAACAAAAAAAAAAAAAAAAGCTTTGTCCAGTTAACTAGGTTGTGGTTTATTGTTCCGCGGTCCGAGGGGGGGGGATGGGGGGGTGGGGGGTGGTCACGCAAAACAAACCAATGTTTACTCCATTTACTCCTACAACGATGCGGGCGTGTGTAATAAATATTAAATCCGTATGATTGATGGTCGGTTGTTAAATCCGCTTTTATTTTTAAACCGCCTATATATACTTAATGGTCGGTGCACGAGGTTTAGTTTCGTATTTTTTTTTTTTTTTTTTTTATTATTCTTCGAGGTCCTCCCGCGACCGATAGAAGAATGAAAAAAAAATAAAAAACACGGTTCTTATACGGAAATCGTGACTACCCCAGATGCACAAACTGTATCGAAAACCCGTATATACGCGACCAATATTATTTCTCGGCTCCGTACACTCACGTAAGCGAGTGCGTGTGTACATTTATAATAATAATAATAATACGTAACACGACGATGCGGGTTTTTTACGGTCATGCGACGGCGATCTGTACGATGGTGGTAATCGATACAGGACTCGGGGGGGGGGGGCGGTCAGTGTTTTAATGTTTATTATACACGACAAAGTTCGAGAATCGATATTCGATTTATCCCGGAGTAAAACTCTCCGGGTTTCACGGACACCGAGTGAACCGAGAAAATAACCTATATTGATTTTGCAAAGATGTGTGGAATTTTTTTTATTTTTTTTTGCTCCACGGAAAACACTCTAGCGGTTATAAGTAATTATGCTCAGAGAGTTTTCGGTACCGCGCCTCGAAAGACGCAGATTATTCACCTGTTAACGAAACTTTATTCGAAACATTTTTTTCGAAATTACGCAATGCTTTTTATGGTTTTTTCTTTTACGTTTTATTGGCGAGTAAAATGCTCTGATTTTTTCACGCACTGCCCAAAAATAGGCGGAATTTCCACCGCGCATGGTACTTTACTTAGAACACTAGTCTACGTTCCCAACAGTTAAAAAACAAAACAATTTAAACGCCCGACTACAAGGGAATAAAAACCCGACGAATACCTTCTGTACCCCGTTCTTAGAGTCGTTTTTCGATTGTAATAATTTATCGTTGTTTACGGTATATCGACTAAATTACACTAAAATCTCTATATACCCTCCCCGCTGTTCACCTACATCAGTTCCCTATACCCGTGGTGCGAAATATGTCTGCTTTTTTTTTTTATTACATATAGCGTTTTGTCCGAGTAGTTAAAAAAAAACTCACAGCGGTCGGTATATCGTTATTACTAATGATAAAAGAATAAAATATATGTAACGGAAATAGATAATATATATATATATATACGTATAAATAAATTATATATGTATATTGAACGTAGGACTAAGTCCCTAATAAATACTCGTATTTCCAATTGCCTTAAAGCGTATACGCCATTGTCTTTCGCGTTTGTGATATTTATCTCGTAAAGGATATTATTATTTAAATTACATTGAAAAGTCGGTTAGTTGTAAACATTTAAGAACTAATTATTACTATTATTATTATTATTATTATTATTATTATTTTTTTTTTTTTTATTAGTGTAGGCTAATAAAGAATGCTTTGTTATCTTGCGTTTATTCATTCGATCTTAGTTGCACGTAGGTATATTATGTTTTATACGATCAATTTAATCGTACAAAATACGACGTAAGATATATTAGTAATACGATTTAATTCCGGACGGTCGAAAATAACGTAATTTGATTAAAATATATTTGATCGGTTTTGTATTAGAATCGAGCACACAACACGCGTACACAACATGCATTGCCTATATGGTATTAATTTGTTTATTCGAATTCGAACCTACCGTAGAGATATTAACTATAGTGGACCGGGACTTTAGAGTACTTCTGATAAAGAAAACCGGGATATCCGGCGAGAAAAAAATAAAGACATTTGTCGTCACGTTGTTTCCCGAGGAAAAAAAATAAGAAATATTATTTTTCTTCTAGATATCTATTTTTACTTCTCAGATGTTGTCTGACTAATAATTTTCGGCCAGGGCACAATCCATTAGTCGAAACGTCTACAGAACGTACCGCGTTGTGCACTTTATTTGCTACACAACAGACTGATTGAATATAATACGAGTAAAATAAAATACATTATTATTATTTTTTGTTTAATGAAAATCATGCGGGTTTTCAATATTGAACGTGCTATTGTGTTGTCTATAATATTATTTTTTTTTTTTTTTTTAATGAACTTAATAATACGCGTCCATATTGTTATTACTAAGTATATTTTGTATTATTATTTTTTTTTTTTTTTACGATATGTTGATTTACCTACAGATAAATTGATAAAACGTAATGTTTTTCCATCACTGGATGTTTGGATATTATTTTTATTTTAATTTCGAAATTGATTGGTTCCGATGTAACGTTATATATATATATATATAAAAAATACAACATAATACGGGTAAAAAAAAAATGGGTAAAACTACCACGTTAGGACGTGCCTTTTGTTCGGATTACCCCGTTTGTACTGTATACAGGTCGGCGAAGAATTTTGCGTTTTAACATAATCAAAATAAAGTATATACCTACTCTGATGGTTCCGATTACCTTAGGGCCATATTAAAAAAAAATAAATAAATAAAAATAAACAGTAGGTATACCTACTCTCGTATTTACATTATAAATGAAAGAGATAGAACGAAAAAAAAAAAAAAAAAAAAAAAATGGTATACCAATTTACTGATGAAAATAATGTAAATAGGTGGACGGCGATAAAAGCCTCGGTTTACTATAATATCCGGTTTCCAATGGCTTTTAAAAATAGTTTTTCCCGATGTTATTGAAAAGTTTCTAATTCGATTAATCGCCCGCCCACCGCCCCCCCCCCGCCCGCCGGCGAGTTTGGACCGCGCCGCACAGACGTCGCTCGCGCGCCGTACCGCGGCGGTCAGATTACACGATCCGAATAACGACGGGCCGGTAATTCAATTCCGGCGATTCTGCCGAACCGAACCTAACCGTCGCCCGGTCGTTTTAAATCGAAACTAAATGAATAATTGTTTTAGTTTGACTTTGCTCGTAAAACCGCGCACAACAACTGGTTCCTGCATAATATTTTACGTACACAGACACACGGTCCTAGTTTCTTTTGATTCTATTCGCTTTTCAGGACCGTAATGGAATTTCGTTCACAACCATTTTTCTCTCTCACTCTCTCTCGTCATAATGTTAGACATTTTAACGTGTAATATTATCAAATTGTTAATTCCCGTACAAATTTCTATCTTACTCCGCGTTAATTTAGATTTTTTTTTTATTTAAAAAATACGATAAATACATAAACATCCGCTCCCTGCTTATAACAATTACTTCTTATATTTCCAACTATAAAAAAAAAAAAAAAAAATAACATATACCATTGAGTAAACACATTTTTCATTAATTTTTAAACATTTATTAGTATTCGTTGTTAGTAGTTTGTATGCCCGCGAAGGCCATCTGCATACGAGGTCTTTTCATTGAATCGATAATAATAAAAAAATAATATACGAATTTGTGATTTTATTTGAGGGTTTAAGTTTGATACGAAGAGCCCGTTTCGAATCAGTTCCCTTTTAACAAACCGAACGTGAACTAATTCCTTTTCAAAAGAAATTTCCCGCAACGCCGTAACACGCGAAATATTTTTCCGCTATTATTATCGTAATATTATACGTTGGAAACTTTTATTTACTTATTTTTTTTTTTTTTCTTCAAAAATCAACAGTGAAATTAAGCGTGAAAAAAACTAATCGGTTTTGTGGGAACCGTGATGGTGTGTATATTCATAATAACTTATTGTACCATGTGCCCGAGTACGTATTTATTAGTAGGAAATCGTATCGTACGCACGGAAATTACGGAGAGAGGAAAAAAAACGGTTAGACGACGACCGTTTTTGGTGTCGATCGTTCCAGCGGTGGTGGCGGCGGCGACCGTGTAACCCCAGGGGGTCTATCGGTCGTTGCGAAACCCAATCGATTGCCAGATGCCGTTGAAAAATTACGTTTTCACACCATATGTATACGTATTTATAAATAATTATCGGATAGGTGAGTATTACTATATACCGATATTCGTTTTTTTACACTATACGCCGTCGATTTATTGTATTTTTATTCTATCAAACGGGGTATAATACAAATACAGTTTTAAATTTCGATTCGGTTTCGTTTACGAAAACATGACTTACGTTCATCGGCGAACAAACTCATTTCGGCATTTCTTTCTTTTTTTTTTTTTTTTCTTGACACGAATCGTTTTGGTATATCGCATTAAACACTCTACTTCTAATTATTGATACAGACCCGCGCATTAGTAAAATATGGTGGTGGCTTCAATTAGTTTATTAAAATTTGAAGAACAACAATTCAGCAAATTTACAGAACGTTATGGCCAGTGTACGATTATTTTCAACGGGTATTAAAAAATTTGTTTTATATAATCTCGTTGGACAAGACAACTACGAGAGTTTGTCTCTCGTGTACGTATTATAAAATTTGTGTTGGCTTCAACAATGTGTTTAGACGCAAAGCCAGCCCGTGGTATACACATTCGACCCGGGGATAAATATGGCGATATTTAATTATATTTTTAAAAAATAAGATTATCAACGAATTTAATATTTTATCTTATTGATAGAGTTTTTTTTTTTTTTTTTTTTCAATCGCGTTCATATGTATATAATATAAAAAAAAAAAAAAAAAATAATCTATTTTTATAGTATATTTAATTATGCCGTCGTTAAATTATAATCATTTTTTCTAACAAAATGTCGATTTATTTATTTATTCAATCGATTAGGTATTTATAATGTTACGTGTGCCTATTAGTGATGCTATTTAAATCCGGAAATCCAATAAATCCGGATTTTCGGATTTTGAATTCCGAAAATCTATGTTTCGAATTCCGAAATCCGAAATTTGTATTTTTCTAAGTAAAACAACGTTTGCCCGGGTGGGGTTAGCTAGCAATATAAATTATGTAAACAAGTGTGTAATAAAACCGAAATTTGTGTTCAGATAAAAAAAAAAAAAAAATCCGGATTTGCAATAAATGTCGGATTCTCGAAATTCGGAATCTGAAAATCCAGAATTCCGTCGAACTCCGGCAAATCCGGATTTTTCCCATCACTTCCCAACCAAACATTTTGTTGTTCGTTTTTTGTCGGCGTTGGCAGTTCTTTGTCGAAATCGCGTTGATATTAAAATCTTACCGGCGGCCGCCCCCGTGAAAAATACTTTCTGTTATTACAATGCAAAATTACATCAGAATCGGGGACTCGATTTACGTGGATTCTAAATTAGGCTTAGCGCGCCCGATGCCAATACCTATACATTAAAATAATAATCGACTACCATTGACTCATTATTGTAGAGGTACGTACGTAATAATCTATGACGTGTGCCCATTTACGGATCTATAAGTGTTTCCCTAAGTATATTCACCGTGGATCCTATTAAGGCGACCGGTCTGTCATTGTTTTTTTTTTTTTTTTTTTTTTTTTTTTTTGTTTGCTTGTCGCGGCACAGACAATGCGTATACGTTTATATTATTATTCCGGTCTGACATTTTAACACGTCCCAGCAGGTTGTCGCGTTACTATTTTTTTTTTATTTTTTTATTTTTTTATTTTTCTTCTCCGTGGCCCGTGCATTTCATTCATCAACGCACGCCTTTTTACTCGCCTCTCCCACCTCTCACCCGCCCCCAGCCACAATACCCCAATGCACGTGCCTATAGTATTTGACGTACAGCAAAACAAGATCATCTCGTGTACCGTCTAACGTGTTGGCGTGTAAAACAACAAAAACAAATAATAATAATAATAATATTGTGTTTTATATAGTCTTTCGTTTTGTTTTGTTGAAAATAACCGATATATACGACTATAGTGTGGGCGAAGTTGCACAATATCCGATTATGACAGTCAAATCCGCTAGATTAGTAATAATAGAAGAAAAAACGCAACGCGATTGGTTGGTATGATTTTTTTTTTTTTTTTTTGTTTTTTATCGCTAAAAACACGCCTGTCGATATAATCGTCACCGTAATGTCTCGCAACTCTCCGACTTCCCTTCAATCGTGGTGGTCCTGGAACTTTTTCTCCCGCCTCTCTAGATCTTCCTGTATCCTCCCATCCGCGTATATTTTACGCACAATCGAAATTCGAATTATTATTGATATTCGCGTTATTTGACGAATCGAAACTATATATTTGTCGGTAATAACGGCCAGAGGAAACGATGTGGCTATCGATGAAAAATTGGGCATTTCTTCCTCCGACTATTATTTTGGCCATCAGAAATTATGTTCTACGTTGCGGTAAATAAACCATGGCCGTTACTTAAAAAAAAAAAAAAAAAATATCCGATTGTTCATCCCGGCCATTATTTCCTAGGCTCGTATTTATTATCTATGCACGCCTAATATATATATTTATATGCATATACTCATAAAATACTACTATACTCTCGATTTAACACCCGTTCGATTATTCTAAAATAATATAATATAATGTAATTAGACAGAAAAAACAACTATATAGATGTGGTGTTGTCGTGTATTCGTGTAATGTTTACTAGAAGAAAAACAAATATCGATTATAGACACGTATCCTGGGGACATGTTAAAAATTAAAAAAAAAAATACAAATACAAATATTACGTATATGCGCACTAATAATGGGCTATAGTAGTGGCTTATACTATTATTGGACGGCCGTTACCTACATATTATAGTATATTGTAATACACGGACTGACAATGATATTTCGACGCATGAGTCACGACGACAAATATAATAAATGGGCTTGTAAATCGACTTCCCCTTTTCTTTTGCACGCGACTGCGACCGCCTGGCGGCGCCACGGGTAATAATTAGAACATAATTTTTTACAACTATTTATATTATACACGTACTTTAGAAAAAAAAAAAAAAACACTGGGAAAACACGCGTCCAGAAATGCGATCGGCGGCGGTACAGCCCCGAGAAGACCCCGCCGAAGGGTAGGTATAATTATATTTTATTGGACGTTCGTGACTGACCGGCGCGTGTATATACTTTTGGGCGCATATTATATAGAAACGCTAATAATACGTACGTATGTCTCGGTCGTTTTTCTTCTTTTCGTTTTTTTTTTTTCCTATTTTGTCTTTTTTTTTTTTTTTCTTTATCCTCCATACCCTTTAGTCGGATCGACGACGGCGTCCTTTTATATTTATTGTCACTCCCGACGTAAAGAGCGACATTTTTCTTCTTTTTTTTTTTTTTTTTTTTTTTTCCCCCCGACACGTACGTCGTAAATATTATACACCTCGTACGCTCGTGTTCCGGCATCGTTCGGAAGGTAAAGGCAAAACCGATTCGCCGCGACCTTCGGTACGAGCGTGTATACGTTGTTGTTTTTTTTGTTCCCGTCACCGTACAAATTGAGTTTTACCACAATATTTGATTATATAGAATAACAGGAGAAGAAGAAAAAGAAAAATAATAACACGATACTCGTGCATACAAGAACATTATAACCGGTGGCGTAATTTAGGATTTTACCGCCCTGGGTACACGTTTTCTTCGTGCCCCTACCGGCCTTTCTCGGTTTAATAAAATATTGTATATTATATCGTTGGTTCTAAGTTCCACTCTTTGTAAATCACACACCACCAAAAGTGCCGGCGGAATACCTATGCGGGGTTATGTTTTTAACTGTTCGAGCGATAAATTAGTACGAGGAGTGCCCGTATAATACGATATGGTATATTATTTTTAATATTTGTAATTCGCGTGTAATTATTGTATTTATTTAAATGTAAAATAAATACATATACCAAAGGTTACAACGCGATGTAGACAAGATAATTATTATACGGTGTACACACGTTTATTAGTGCCATAATAATTTTGATAGAATAAAATCGATTCGATAAGAAAAGTTCATCTTAAACATAACGATAAATACATTTTTTTTTTTTTTTTTTTTTTTTTTTTTTAAGGTGTGCGATATGGCTGAAATGCTGACACTGCTTGCCAAAGTTAACCGTCCCCAAAATGTGCTGTCCGGGGCAATTGCCCCCATCCCCTCGCCTCACGCTAAATACGCGCCACTGAGATTATAACCGTTCTAGACGTGAATATTAAAATAGCTCGAACGGTTTGAAAATCACGACGAAAATCGTCGGCTCTGTAAAATATATAATGTTTTATGTACTCTCGAAATAATAATACGCAAAGTAATAATAACGCGACGTATTTTATAATAAACAGGCATATATAATATCATTTTTATGGTTTTTAACGGTGTTTGCGTATGCGAATCGGAATAAATTAACTTAGAATTTGCATGTCGGCGCGTATCCCCTTCGGTGTACAGGCAGGTAGGTAGGTGTGTTTTTATAAGTTTTTGCGTTTCTTTCTTTTATTTTTTTTCAAAACGACGAAATGTTCGAACGATCCAAACGCGCGTAATACTCGCTATAATAATAATAATAATAATAATACGTACCGATGTGTCATCGAGGTGCAAAAAATTTACCCACCGCGGCGTGTCTCGCGTGCACCGAGACCGTTAATTCAGTCTGGTATACCTATCCGCCTGCTGTATTATTTAAAAAAAAAAAAAAAAAAATTAAAATAATAATTTCTCTCTCTCTCTCTCTCTGTTATGTAATCCGTTTGCACGCATTAGCAATATTAAACGCGAAATCGATTAAAATATATTCTACGTAAGTATGCAAATATGTAATATACTCGTATATCTTACGCCGCCGATGAGATCATATTATTATTGTTATTATACGACTCTCGGTCTCGCATTCAAACAAATAGTGCATCAGATAATAGTGTTTAAAAGTGCATTGTCGAGTAAGTATTTTTTTTTATTTTTTTTTTTTTTCAACCGTCCTATACCGTACGTACGGTATGCATTATCGTTTTTATTTTTTTTTTTTTGTCCCTCTCCAGACAAAAGAAATCACGCTCGACACGCTAATGGTGCCCAGACGCTCGTGCCTATATTATAAATCTACGATATGTATATTATATATATATATATATATATATATATATATATATATATTTATAAATAAATAGTACGACGCCGGTAATGCACGTTTTCTTTTATTATTATTATTATAATATTTTTTCATCAAATATAACTGTACGGTGTACCCCGGAAAACAATATGTTTTCTAATACTACGGCCAATAAAATTACTTTACATATAAAAACCCGGTCGGCACGACGATCGCAGTTACTATCGCGAAAGCTACAAATTATAAATTATATTATATCGCGCTCTCTGTCGTCCGCGCGCCGTTGGCTGCTGTACAATCTCCAGAACGACAGTGGGGGCCGTACCGTGCTGTTTTACTGTCGCGGCGACGTGACGGGACTATCGCAAACGTTTCCACAGATATTCGCTCTATACTAGTGATGGGCGATTCTTGAAAGTGAATCGATTTTTTGAATCGATTTAAATCGAAAAGAAAAGATCGATTCAAAAAAAGATCGGTTGCAAAAGATCGATCTCTTAAAAGATCGATTCTTAAAAATTGAAATTTTTTAATCAATAGATAGCGTATTTTGGCGGCTTTAAATAATTAAATTTAAACAATACAATGAATACATTATATATATATAAATAATTTTGAGATTGAAGTTTGAGTTGACTGAGATAAGTCACTGAGTTAGGAATTTAGGATTTAGGTATTTTAAGTAAATAACTAACACAATGATTATAGTAAATACTGTAATATAATTATAAAATTATAATATTTATTGTAAAATATTTTTATGCAGTATAGTATATTGAATATACAATAAAAAAAGTCGTCGGTAACGTGGGATGCGCGAGAGAAAAAGACAGGACGGTCGTTCGAAAGACGTGTCAGTTGTCAGCGCTAGAAAAAGGTAGTGATTACTGAATAGTGAATACTGAATACTGAATACTGATTACTGAATACTGATTACTGATTAGTGAATAGGTAATAGGTATTAGGTACGGTAAAGTGCGAACAAGACTGTCAACACTGTAAAAAAATCGAATCAAAAATGTATAATGAATCGATTCACATAAAAGATCGGATATGGGACAACATCCGTTGTCCAACGATTCGATTCGATTTTCACACAAATGAATCGATTCAAAAAATCGATTAATCGCATGAAAAAGATCGATTCGAATCGCCCATCACTACTCTATACAACGATATTATGTTTCTTCTGTACTATCGTCACGCGGACGCAGAGTATGGGGGTGTCCGCTATAGTTGGCCCGATACCGGACGCGCCGATTGAAAAGTGCCGGGCGTAGGGTGATTTTTCTACAAAACTATCGCCGAAAATATAGTTACGCGCTTGAAAAAAAAAAAAAAAATAAAAAAATTCTATTCGCGTTAAAAATCAACAACGGCGAGGATTTTTCGAGATGATACCGTTTATAATCTGTGACGAAATTAAGATACCGATAATATAATCTCGATTTAACCCTACGGTGGTCCCTCCCCCCCAACATTATAACCACCACTGCGCGGACTCGGCATCTTGTCGCGACAGTAAACTATCGCGTACTAGAAACTGTCGCGGCAGTGACCATAGGTCATCTAATTTAATATTAGGTGACTACTATAATACCGTGGTATTGGACCCGGTTAAAATAGAATTTTCAAACTCGCGCCTATAAAATAGTGTTTGAAATATGTTTTATCATCGTAGTTATTTTTCGGTTGTTTTTTTTTTTTTTTGTATAAACGCCCATAATATTTAATTAGTATTTTTAATTACAACGACGGAATTATTTAATTTTGCCTAACCGTGTTACATCCATTTCGTATAATTTTTATTTATTATTTATTTTCAATAGATTATCCCATTCGATTTATTTAATTCCGTAATTGATTTCGCGATATTTCGCGGTATTCGTCCTTTATTTGCTTACGTTGATTGAAATTATTATTAACTTAAACTATAATAAACAAAAACAATCCGATCCGACAAGTTGATAATATTCAAATATTTGAATTTTGCCGCGTAATAATATTATCATTATTATGATTGCCGCCGTTGTACGTAGATCATAAAAATATCGGTATAGGTGTACCAACCACAACACGAGAGATCCGAAAAATTATTTCCATCGTACGAAATTAATTTTTGATGGTGCCCATTAGGCACACCCGGTAATTACGTTTCCTCTTCTCTTCCAAATAACATTCGACCATAAATCCCCATAACTCATCGTACACTTCAAAAAAAAAAAAAAAAAAAAAAAAAAAGACTTGATAAATTCATTTTTAATTATCGTAATGTCAGTGCGGAGGGCTCACACGTGTGTGCCACATTCCTACTATTGCTTCATCTGGCGCGGTACAATCTCAACCGAAATCGAATGCTATTCCGTAATAATAATAATAATAATATTATTCTTTTCTCGGGCCGATATGCATTTTTGTGTAAAATCACATCAAGACCACAAAATAAAAAAAATAAAAAAATAATTATATTGATTTCCCCATTTTTTTTTTTTTTACACGAAACGAAACGTACAAATCTATCACATTTGTCACCGGTAAAGCTCCGTCGGGCACCGTACGTTTCGAAAGCTTTTTACGTGTAAAAGAAAATAACAGTTTCTTTTTTTTATCCGGTTTTGACAAGCAAATATTTCGATTATTCAACGAGACTAACGTTGTTACTATATTGTTGTAATCTTTAGTATACAGTTTTTTTTTTTTTTTTTATTCTTGTTACAAAGTATACGGTGACACTGTGCACTTACGAGTTGTTTTTATGGCTCAGCACTGGATTACCGTCCATCTTGTTCGTAGGAGTTTATAAAAGATCACCGACTTTTGCTATAGGGATAATGTAAATCGATCCTTAGTGTACGGTCGGTATAATCCAATGTAAAAAAAAAAAAAAAAAAAAAAAAAAAAAAAAATAATATAATAAGCCGAAGATAGATGATTCCGTGCAATAAACTGGATGCGTAAAATATGATATTGTTGCGGAAAAAAAATTCATAGTTATAATACATTGCGTATAAAAAACATAATGTTTAAAATTATCATATTATATGTCTGCATGAAAAAAAAAAAAACTAAAAAATTATACAATTATTATAGTGTTTCTCGGAAGTTGATTTATAAGAATTTATCGATTTAGATTTTATCATATATTTATATATATATATATATATATATATATACATATATAATTCATTACCTATTATAATTTATTTTATCGTAGCTGTAAAATAAATTGAAAAAAAAACACTATTCTGCAGTTTTCGATGGTTGATTTTTAGAAATTCATATACTTTTTTTTTTTTTATTTTATTTCACGTCTATTTTTAACTGTTGTAAACGTCGAACTGTCGAACATTTTATGTAAGAAGCCAGTAGAATGCGAGTTGTTCGCTTTTGTGAAGAAAATAAACTTACACAACCATACTCTTCGTACGTTAGATCGTATTGTATTACCTTTATTCCTTAATGGGATTCAAAAGCCGTTTTCTGTAGTTTTCCTACCCTCGCCAGTCGATCGGGCTTACGCCAAGGGTTTCTTGAGCCCATTAACTATAAAAATCCATTCGGAAAAGTCTGTGGGAAGTCCTGTTGGAGACGGCATGTTCCGCGCCGGGTATTATATGCTAAACAAAATGTGTAACAACAGATAACCGTTTCTGTTATTTGTGTTTGGTTTGTTACGCGTGTATACCAACATTGAGGTTAACTTTATTTTTTCGTTTCCTTCATTTTATTCTTTTGTAAACAACAGAATTCCGTGCGTACATAATAAAAAAAAAAAAAAATATATAGGTACCTACTTTAAATGCGTTGTTTTTTTCTCTCTCTTTTTTTTTCTCATCTCGTGTTCGCATAAGTTATTGAAACGAACAATAAAAAAAAAAAAAAAAAAAAAAATAGGTACCAAGAAGACATACGAAAAACTATATAATATAGTGGTCTGTGAAAACTTTTACCAGATTTAACTAGTTCGTATATATATATATATAGTGAATATAATTATATATTAAAGTAAAGTATTGCAGTGTGTTTGCGACCGAAATGAAAAATAAATAAGAGTATATTAAAATCCTTACTCTCGCGCAGTATCTTTTTATTATTAGAATATTTCGAACGGAATCGTTTCGATTGATGAGAAAAATTAAACCATATATAAAATCCCCTACTCGGTTTTTAAATAATATAATTCACTTAAAATCGTCTACGACGGGGATATGTATGATATGTAGGGCGGTATATTGGCGGCAACTATAACAAATCACCGATGGCTTGATAGATATCCAAAATTAAAATAAAAAAATAAAAAAACCTGTAATCGAAACAATAACTCGAAACCCAAAGATAACCATCGAAATATTATACACCGGGGACCCGGAGGCCGTTATGTAATAATTAAAACCAGATTTCCTTTCTCTGTCTATACACATATAAATATACCGAATGGCATTTCAAATTATAAATTATATTTCGGTGTGATATTTTTGAAACACCGGGCACATATTATTATTATTATTATACGAGAGGGGCGTATACTACCGTTGTTCGTAATCAAAATCGAACGTTCATTAAAAGCTTGTCAAAATACCGTGTTCGGTATATGGGATCGTTGCGCTGCAGCGAGGGGGCCGCATGTGTCCCAATTTCGATGATAAATTATAAAACTGTTTTTGACCTAAATTATAGTCGGGCAATACAATATGGGGGATGCAAATGGGCGTGGGGGCAATATTGCGTTTTGACTAGTAACAAACGAGAGAAACTAAAAAGAATTGATGCATTGTTTTTCGCACGTCCCGTAAATCAATAACGATATTACCGAGATACACGATACTTTTCAGCACGAGGTATTCTAATATTCTTCGTTATTATTTAAAAATACTAAGGTTATCATATAAGACAGATAGAAATATTTCTTCGATTGTTATCGCATCGAAAATGTATTTTATTTTTTCTGTAGATTTAAAATTTGTTTGGGGTTATAAGTACTTTTTTTGCAAATAGTTTACGTGTTATAAAAGTCGTACAACTGAATTTAATCAAACGTTACTAAACTGATACGTTCCGATAACATACATAATAATACTGTACGCGAACATATAACGTATAATTATTTAAACGTGGCCTTTTTTTTTCAACTATCGTTGCCAACAGGTATTTATTATATGGGGGGGGGGGCGGAAATGATACTTCTATTTACTGTCGGTTTATAAATATTATTTTTTCTTTCGAGTGTCCCGAACGTATACAATCGGAATTCGTGTCTAATTTTCCGCTATATAATTTATGTCGATCACGATCAAATAGAATCCCTAGACGCTGCCACGCAGAACCGCAGCCGAAAACGGCGTTCTCGTTCTTCTTATCGTTAATATATATATATATATATATATTTTTTTTTTTTAACAAAAAATCACGAATTATAGTTTACGTGTAAAGTAACGTTATATTATAATTTATTGAAATACTCATAATTTAATAAGTTAGGTTTATTAACCTGTATCTAGCGAGCCTATATACTTACACCCGGAATGTATACAAGATCCATATGGATCACAAACGCCGGTACCGGGGGATATGACACTTGCTCCAGCACTACCCACACGGTCCGTCCACCCACCGTGTCGTTTCCAGTCTATTTTTATCTCAGTCCGTGATGCAGACACTAGCGCCACCTAGTACGCACCTGGACGCGGCGCGCATGCGTGTTCTATATCACTCCTTTATCAGCGGTGTGCCATTTGCACATCGGGTGCTCCGTCGTCGAGCCGCCCCGACAATAAATTACTTATTTTTTCATAAAAAATAATACATTTTATCTCAATATAGTTACAGTATTTACGGTAAAATAATTTTGTCAGCACTGATAAGTGAGTCTGCACTGTCCTGGGATACAAAATAGCGGTCCATTTAATCCACGATAGCCTAGTTGACAGGGTCGTTTTGAATATTTAAAGTCTGGGACAGTGCGGCCTAAAAATGTTCAGTTACAGATTTGTTATATTACTGTAATAAACGTTATAGTTAAAAAAAAAAATGTATTGTTCTTATACGAAACGATATATTTCGTTGGGAAAAACTTCGGAACGTCGATAAATATATAATAGCTGTATATTAGTATTGACGGGTCCAATACCGATCAGAACGCGTTGTGTGGTGTGTGGTTGGTCACTCTGTACCTGTAATACAGACTCGATAACCTACAATCATCGAGATTACCGATAACAGAAATTACAAATACTTAACGGTTGGTAATATTATTAACCGGCGATAACTCCTCGGTTTTCGCGACCGCGTCTATATATATGGTGATGATTTTTTTAAATCTTCGAATCTTTTTTTTTGTTTTTTTTTTTTTCTGTTCTTATAATGCTCGTATAAACAATGTAACGGCGGTCGGCGCGCGGTGTACTCGCGATCGGAAATCGTGGACTCGTTTCGGATCGTGCGGACCTGGCCGGGACCGCGGCCTCCTCGGCGGCAACCCGGTCCGCTTGTCCGTTGTAAATAACGTGCGGTGTACATATTTTATTTTATTTTTTATATAAATATAATATACCGCCGGTATACGCGGAGGCGACCGAGTAGAAAAAAAAATAAATAAATAAAACCCGAGGAAAACATATATATATATATACGTAATGCGTTTATAAATGACGATGATAATAATAATAATAATAATAATAATAAAAAAATTAAAAAAAAAAAAAAAAATACGCGACCGACGACGAGAACAATGAATGTTATATTAAAACGGGCACGGCGGCGGCGCTCGGACCGTAATGAACGGCGAACGACGACGACGACGACGACGATTTCGTGTCCTGCGACTTCACTGCTGCTGCCGAGACCACCCGGACACCGGCTACCGACGACAAATCAATCCCGCGCGCGAGATCGGCGTAAGATATTATAATAAACCGGCTGCGTCGCACTGATGGTGCCGAGTGGTGCGACCGGGCCGACGCGAGTTAATTAGAAAGAAAATGCCGGGCAGAAAAAAAATAATAATAATAAAAAAAACAACCGTATTACGTATCTATTATTGCATCGCGATGATTATTTTAAATACGATACCCCGTCGTCGCCGCGCGCGGTTCTTGGGTTTCTTATTGTGCGGTCGTAACGCGGAGGGGAAAAAGAAAAAGAAAAAGAAAAAAAAAAAGGAAAAGATTATTATAATAATAATAATAATATTATTATTGTGTACATACCTACGCGGAGGGCTAATTTATGTGATTGCGTTTGCCCGCCTCACCGGCGTGTAAACGCGCGCGCACCGCCGACGACAATTATTTTATTATTTTAAACCGTTAATTTGTACGGCGTACCTATAAAATATACGCGACTCGACTTGTCCCGACCCTCCGCGGCGTATACGTGTGTTTGTATGCATACGCGTTTCGTTCGAGTTTATTATATTCAATTGGGTATATCGAAAAAAAAAAAAAAAAAAAAACATAATTTTATTATTTAATTCATAGGCGTGCGCGCCGGCCGAGCCCGGCATTTTGTCGGGGAGCGTTGGACATTTAACTTCTATATATGCATAGATCGGTGGCGACGCGATGTAACCATAGTTTTGATGCCTCGTTCTAGGATCTAGGGTTTCGGATCTAGTTTATATAAACTCAAATGGTTTTGAGAAAAAAAAAAAATAAACCATTCTGAGCTCAGTAAACCGGGCCCCGTTATCCCGTTGTAGCCAATCAGGTAACCCGAAAATCAACAAAATTAAAACCGTTTTATCGTTTTAGTTTTTAGAAAATCCGTTGGACAACGTTTTCAATGATCGTTGTTACTTCAGAATTGGCCGAAAAATCCAAGTACATTCACTAACCCAACAAGAGAGAAAAAATAACAAAAACAAAAGAATTTAAGACGTGGGGGGGGGGTGATCTGTTGAAAATTTCCACAAATATTTCAATTAAAAAGTATAAGTGTTAAAAAAAGATAACATGTTCAAACAGACATAGACAGACGGCTTCGTAATCTGATTGACGTAATAATTCCTTGTATTTCGTTTATTCGTGTAGACACACCACCGATTAGGTCGATTCGAAGGGTTAGAGAATATTTCGAAATTGAAAATTAAGAAACACCCTACTGTCGATAGGTTACAAACAAATGTTAATAGGGGGGGGCACACTGTCCGTGTATAAGAGGCGTTAATATTATATCGGGCTCGCCCTGAAATCGGAGGCCGCTACGCCCATGATTATAATATTACACTATACAGAAACAGACAGTCTTTGTTCGGAAAATCGGAATCTATCGTAAACGATTTATGAGTAGTTCGAGTTTTTAAGCAACCCGCGCCCAAAATAATCGACTCGAGATTGTACGAATATTTTGAACAATCGTTTGCTCGTATTTTTTTGATTAAAACACTTAAAGCGTTTAATAAATAAATTCGTCTCCGTTTGATAATATAAAAGTTTGTGCGTTCGATTATCGTTCGTTTCTTGCACGAAAAACAATTTTATCTAGTTTTACTGACTTATATATATATTTTTTTTTTTACAGTTTTTGTATTCGTCCGAGTTAAGATAATATTTATATAGTTAGATTTATACGCAATATTTTATTCGTTGATAGGTTTTTTTATATATATTAAATACATTGGTATTTTATTTGTATTTTTTTCTTCTTCTAATCTAGCGCAATCATGGTTATAATGGTTATAACGACTTTCATTTAAAAAAAAAATATATAGTACAGATTTTTTTTTTAGTTTAGTTTCTATACTCGTTGACTTCATAGATCATTCGAAATATTATCCGGCTAACGAGCCAGAGCATAATAATAATATAATAAACGTCGATAATTAGGTCGCGGTGGTGATGGCTCGGTTTTTCTTTATATTTAACGGTGATGTATGGCGCGTGGAAAAAAAAAAATAGAACGTACGTATTCGCACGCGCACACACACACACACACACACACACACACACCACACTGAAATCCGATTACCCTTGGGTTGTCATAAATCTGTCCTGTTAATTAAAAACGAAAAAAAAATACCACGTGTCCAATTAACGGCAAAACACAAACCGTAACGCGAAACCGATTCGGCATCGCATCGTTCGCATGCAAATGGCGTGCCGAACGGACGCGTAAAATGTTCCAGAAAATAAACGTCCTGAAACTAGACTAGCCAGACAGTAGAGAAATCCAGAAGACAAAACAAAAAAAAAAAAAAAAAAAAAAACGTTCAGAAAGTGAAACGACTAGAAAGTACAATCGCAGAGAGCGGTGTCGATAAAGACGACGCCGGGGTCGGTTCTTGCACCGCGGACCCGACAAATGTTAAATAATAATCCCAGAACATGATCTCAAATATTCCAATATTGTTTCGTCTAGGGCCTACGCGAGCAGTCCGCGTCGGAACATAATCGAAAACATCCAAGCCCGGGGATTTGTTATGTAAAACCGCGTCCCGGGGGGTAGGTCAGAGGGAGAAACGTTTTCGCGCTTCGTCGGCGGAATTTCGAGCAGAAGGAAAAAAAAGTATAATACAGACACTGGCGCGTTATTAACGGCACTTTTTGTATTACTGCTCACTGGCGATTTTACATTCTGTTTCGATTGATTTTCCGTATTATATTTGCTCGCGTCCCCCCGACCAATTATTTGTTTGTTTTCGTCGATTTGGAATGATCACGCGCGGGAGAAAAAAAAAAAAAAAACGCCGTCGGGGTTACCCGTGGCAATTTAAATGCCGTGTAGGTTTTCAAAATTATTACGTTTTCCCGACAAGACAATCGCGTACGAGCATTATATTTGCTTGCCGGACGCGCGTGGGTGGTCGTGTATATATGTATTTAAAAAATAAATAAAAAAAACAATAGTCCACGAGGAATACGGCGGCGGCGGCGGCGACGACGACGACGAGAAACCCAGAAATGTTTGTCTGCCCGTGTAATGAAGAGACTCAAATAATAGTAATAAAGCGATACCGAATAGTTGGATACGCGTAATATTATTTATAACCGGTCGGTATCAACAGTAGTCTGTATGATAATAAAATATACAAAAAAATTTACCATAACCGGCGCGACCCCATTGTGCACGGCGCCGACAAATTTGTCGTCGGCATGTTTTGCGTGCGCCTTCGATTGAAATCGTTTTTTTTTTTTTTTTTCTTTTTCTTCTTTTTTTCTCCCGATCCGGATATTCGTTTACAATATTAATAGTATATTTTGTTGGCCTCGTCGCAGCGATCCTTTTTCTCTCGGTTATTACCGTCGCGCGGCGTAAAGTTCACCCACGGAGTGTACGGTTGGGAGGAAGGGAAGGCGTGGTAGACATATATATATATATAACATTACGTATATATGTACAGAGGACTTTTTTTTTTTTTTAAATATTTTAATCCTTTCCGTCGCCAAATGTATGTATAAGTATATTCATAAAGGATTATAGACGTATATTATGCAACGCGGTGACGAGAAACATTTTATTAGAGTAAAGTTTTCGAAATCTGAATGAATATATATATATATATATATATATATATATATATATATATATATATATATGTAATGTTAGTATAAATAGCTGGCTTTTGAAATGTCGTAGTGCATAACATAATAATTATTATTATTATAATAATATTATAACGTTCCTCGGCGCTTTCCCCTTTTTCGCGACTAACCGAGTCTGCGAATAGGACTGCAGATATTATCTTTGTACGTATGTACGGTTTATATATATTAAAAAAAAAAAATAAAAAAAAAAACAGATTCTGACTGACGTATCCGCGCACGGCGCCCTGTATGCATAAACCGCCTGGGTCTACGAACTCGAAATTTCGCACGGATGTTCATTGTACAAACGTGGCCGATCGCCGGGAAAGAATTAATTAATTTTTTTTTTTATTTCATAATTCAACGCCGGAGCGATTGCAAAGGGGGGGCGACCGGTGTCTCGACACGTTTTCGGTATAAAATCGAAAATCCGTTCAACAGCCCCCAGTCGCTTTGTGTTCGGAAACTATACGCACGCGAAAAGCGGACGGATTTTGATGTTTTTTTTTTTTTTTTTTGTTTTGTATACGGTCGCTTCAGTTGGAATAGAATAATATGCCGAGGGGCGAAATCGTATGTAATTTTTAAGTTCACCAATGATAATAGTTTTAACAGAATCTGTTATTATCTCTGGCCGGTCTGGCGGGAATATATTCCACGGTATCGTCTGCATCGCTAATATTTATGCACATTTCCAACAGCCCCGTGAAGAATTGTGAAATTCTTAACGCGGACCAAGTCTGACGGCTATGCATAGTAATTAATATTGTATATTATTCACTCGGCTGCGGGCTACAGAGTTTTGTTTTACAATAACGAACCGACAGATTTCGCACATGAGTATATAGTATAGTTACTAGCATTCGATTTTTATCAAAAACCAATTCGTATATATTTAATCGGTTTTTATTTTTTTATCAATTTCCAAAGTTACGTCATTGTGTTGTGGAAAAAAAAAAAAAAATTTAAAAACAAAACAGTTTATGGGAGTTATCGTTTATGGCGTATATTAGTGTAATTATTATATACTGATGTAATTTCGAATTAATTATACGTACACGTTAAGCAATCGTATCGGATATTAATGGTATAAAATAATAATATATACACAATGCCGTTTGCCGCGGATAAAACGGTGTTATGATAATTTCTTCTTTTTTTTTTTTTTTTTTTTTTTTTCATCTATACGTATATACAATAATTATTACACTCGGTGAGTACTGAGATACCTATCAGATGACTGGCGAGGTACAATATTATTATATTATTATTCACGGGCCATTCCTATAGTATCGTATAAAGCCGAGGGCGCACCGGGCATTTTTTAATTTTTTTTTTTTTTTTTTGTTTAGGGTGGGGGGACTAAATAAAATTATTTTTTAAAACGTATGGAAACCCAAAGGGCGCATTACTCGAGCACGAGCTTTATCATTCGCTTGGTTTACGAAATACAATAAATGTTATAATATAAAGAGAGAAAAAATAAAATAGTTAAATAAAAATGTTTCGAAAATTATTATAATATTATAATTATTAAGCGTGATCGCTAGTCGCGGTATTGTACAATTGAATATATTTTATAGTATACGACTAAATCGTGTTCAATGCGCTTTAATTTTGATAGTCGTTAATTTTTTCGATGCGAAAATTTAAATTTGATATCTAACAAAATTCCGAAAATGTTGAGCGGTCAACCGTTTTGGCACTGGGAGGGTTGTTTAAAGCCATTTAGTCAACCCCTTGTATAAAGCCACTTAGCGTTTACAATACGAAACGGTCTCGTTGGAGTTAAATAGATTCTACTATACAAAAGTCAAAAAAAAAATAAATAAATAAATAAAACAAGGAGAGAGACGTACGATATTTTTGTTCTTTGTTCGTTTTTCTATTTCGTTATAATATTATTGTCTAAAATTCGGTTTTATAAATAAACACACGCGCGTTCCTCCGGAAATAATCATTTTCACTTCGCTTTAAATATCGCTGCCAATTCTTCATACGCCCCCGTGGTTTTTCGTTTTAAATTCAATCGTACCGACGCGATTTGTCTATCGCGAAAATATTTTAACGGTGTTTGTTTTTTTTTTATTATTATTATTATTATTCATATTGCGGACGATTAAAAAAAAAAAATGCTCTTGTGTAATTTCGTAGTTGGCTTTTTTTTTTTCGCCTAAAATAACGCGTTTACAGACCGTGTAATAATAATAGTCCTGTACCGATAACGTTAAAAATAACATCGAAGTTTTTTTTTTTTTTTGCTGCACGTTCATTGACCCCAGTCGTATCAGAAAATATATTTTATATCGAATTAATAATTTATATATACATAATTGCAGGAACACTTAAATTCGATTATATCGTTTCTGCGGATTGGAAAAATAGAAAAACAACTCCGGGCACCGCCGCAACGTGACACGTGTGCGCAATTAAATATATCAAACGGGGTTACAACATTAATAAAAAATTGCGGAATACATCGTCATTTACACGATAACAGCATACGGATTGATAAGTTTAAAAAAAAAAAAAAAAAAAAACGTTATGTAAAAATTAGTTCGAGCCAATATAATAATTACTGATCGACGGCTTTTGAACGCATTAACGCGCGTCCGATATTCACTCGACTAATATTATAATTGACGTACACAATAATATGGTAGTGAGCACTACCACATATGAATCCGTAAAAAAAAAAAATCAATTAATCGAATAATAATAATAATAAAACCAATTTAACGATTTCAACTGTAATCGTTTGTAAAACAAGGCTGGGCACATAAACGGACTAAACAATTAATAGTCTAGTCGAATTTTAACTTTGAACCCGGCGTTTAACCTTTTTTTTTTTTATTTTTTTTTATTAACTTAACTTTTAATATTTAAACGAGTTTAAAGACAAAAATAACGAGTCAATTTTGAATTAAATATTACGCCCGATTCGATTTTAATAATATTTGAACACTGTATACAATCTATAATACTGTTTATAGACCGCGAACCGTCATATATAAATATTAGTTTCGTATTCTGAGGTGTTTTTATTTTTTTTTTTTTTTTTTATAAAAAATTATCGGGCGGTGCTATCAACAAAAAAAAAAAAAAATATATATATATATATATATGAAAACGGAACGTATTACGACACAGACAAAGTTGTTCGTAATGTGCTGTGAAATGTTGTCGGTAACTCTGCTGCAAAAACGGAAAGAGTGTCTAACTGTTAACCTGTCCGGCCTTGGGAATCGCACGTATTTTTCATCTATACGTCAGTGGCGTAACTGTGGGCCCCACGCCGGGGGGGGGGAGGGCCCACGATAATTCCCTAAAGTAAATTGAAGTAAACGAAAAAAAAAAAATAATAACAATTTTTTAGAGGCTTATTTATTTGTTTATTATTGCGGCGGGGGGGGGAGGCAAATTTGTGTGTTACGCCACTTATGCAGATGTATAGGTTAGGTATTTTGTTTGAAATTCGCTTTGGAAATTGTTTTCATTTTTTTTTTTTTTTTCCTCTCCAAATTAAACAATTAACGACGACGTTCCGTTTTGCCGTGTAAAATCGCACGAACGGCTATTAATAACCGTTTACCGCGACGGTTTACAACGCTAACGGCGCGCGCGGGGAGCTTTTCGTCGTCATCGTCTAATGGACTGGCCCGCGAAACCGGCGCGGGACGTTAATGAACTAATGGACCCTGGCTGCTCGCGAAACCGCAAAACCGTAGGGGTCCGCGCTCTATCATATACAAAACCGACAGAGTCATCACGCCGCCGCCGCCACCGCCGCCGCCACGGCACTGATTTCTTCTCGTCCGCGGATCCGATCGATTATGGTGCGCGGGCCTAGCCCTCTCCTGGCCCCGGCCCGCCGTCGGAGTACCGCCCCGGTGTCTCGGGGGAGGAGGACGGCCGTATTAAAAAAAAAAAAAAAAATAATAATAATAATAATAAAGACCGGCGGCGTCGGACTGGCGCCGGGAGGGCACGTTTTTCCGAGGGGACTCTCGAAGAGGCGCCTCTGCACTCGTCGAAAGCGCATAATTCCGTACCGTTGCGGCGAGGGCCGATGAACGGCCGAATACCAAATCCGGCGACGACGATGATGACGATGATGATGAGTCGGACAGTGTTATCACAATTTCTCGTTTTCCGTTCAATTCAAACAAATCATTTTTGCATTTCGCGTACAACCGATACATTTATGTACACCAGCGGATCTTTTTAGATATGGCATTTTTTTTTTAGATAGAATTCCAATAAAACCCCGAAGAAGTTTTAACTTTACACGCTTATAAGAAAAAATACCAACACAACGTCCGTAATATTTTTTTTTTTTGTTACCATTCGGTACAACTTATGATAAACCTTGGGCCAAATTGTTGTGCATTATTATGGATCCGAAATTAATTTTATTCACATCAAACCGCAATATATAAGAAAATCTCGAATATCTTATAAATAACCTAAAAACATCCAGAATATATTGACAATTGCACCACGTCTAGAAAGTGCTAATATTTCACGGTTATTCATTACTGGATTAAAACACAAAAATACCGAATTGAAATTAATAGAAACCGTTAGAACGCGCTCTCTGTTTGTTTCGGGTATTCTCCATTTCGAAGAAAATTGTAAGATAAAACCAAAATTACATCTTGTATAACCAATGGATAAATGGCGTTTGCCAGAAACTACCTCTGATGGTTTTGATGATTGAAACAAGATTTCTGGTCGAAAAGTCAATTACAGACAGAACAAAAACAAAAAAAAAATGCACGCGTCATAGTAAAACCAATACATTTTCCGCTTATATTAGGTAGGTTTAGTTTATTATGAATAAATATTTAATTTTTCGTACGGGCAGCGGTGCCCCAGGAACGGGCTTGTGGCGCACAGTTATACACAGGTATACGCTATACAATTTCGACACGTTATTCTTCGGATATAATGTTTAATCATAAAATGGTTATAGAGTTTCGTGGTTCGTTTTTCGCTAAAGGTTTTATATGGTCGCGTGTATAAACGACAAATTTGGACGGGTATAGAAGACTATATGGTAATTTAATTTATTTGGATACCTGTACGAAACGATCGATCGTTGCGAACGTAAAACGATTCTGAGCCAAGTCCGGTTGAACATGTTTTTCGAGCTATAAATTATAATTGAAAATTGTATCGGTTTACGAAATAAATTATTATAATAATAACACTATTCGTGTTTTTTTTCATCTCGAATCCATAGAAGAAATTTGAACATCAAACGCATTTTTGAGAAGCCAAACTTGTATTCACATAATAATACCAAATAAAAACTAAAAAAAAAAAAAAAACACAAAATCGTAATTAACAGAAACCGTTTTACAAAAACGGCAAGGAAATTATTAAAAGACGACCTCCTAAATGCACACCAAAATCGAAAAAAATTGCTACCAAAACGTTTACATAAAGTTTTTGATTGGAGCGAGATTTCCGGTCGAAAGCTGGTGGTTTGCGAGCACAAACAAATTATAATGCAATTTAAAAAAAAAAATCAGTAATTCGTGTAAAAGATTTGATGATGAGTTTTCCAAACACTTTTAAATCGTTTTTCTCCATTAATTTCTACATTTTCCTCGGCAGACAATATTTACAAACCACTTTGCGTGTAGAAAAACGACGGCCATTTTCCGCTCGTCTTTTCTGCGGTTTTCTCCGGCGAGCGGTCGCGTTTATTCTGTAGAGTCTTTTTTTTTTCTCTTATCATTGTTTGGTTTTTTATTTTTTTTTTTTATTCGCTTTTTTTGTACGGTCTTGTAAAATGTCAATTGCATAAAATCGCCGGCGTCGCGATAATCGTTCGTCAAGAGCAGCAGCGGCGGAGTTGTCGAACGCAGTGTCGCGGTTAGTATACATATACTTATTTGCATTGACAACCTAACCGAGGTATTCGTATTATAGTCTTCCGAGATGAATTTTTTTTTTTTTTGTCTATCAGAAATTGCACTCTTGATTATAATTTTAAAGATTACCCGGAAACAAATTACTTTTTATTTTTTTTATTATTATTAACGAACACTAGAGCCCGGTATATATATATATATATAAAAAAAAAAACAAATATTAGTGTTTTGTTTTGTTTTTTTTTTCTTTCACTTATAATATAATATAAGTCTCGTCGGATTCGCCCACGAATACACACGAATATTATTATGATGTATGCGCATAATCTATTAACTACTTTTTTATTATTATTATTATTTTTTTTTTCAATTGCTGTATAGTATATTGCGTGTTGGCCGTGTTGGTCATTAACGGACGTTAAAATATTATACACGAGTCCCGCTGATTTACACACGGCCGGCAATAATTACAACGCACGTAGGACGTTTTACGCGACATAATTAAATCGGATTCTATCTTTATAACACAATATTATTATTATTATTATTATTATTATTATACATCGGGATCAGATATTATATTGTTATTTTATTAATGAGTTCCTTATATAGAAAATAAAATTTAAAAAAAAAAAAAAAAACTGAAATAATAAAGCTACCGCCGCCGCCACCGTCGTCGTCAATATATGGACTTCAAAGAATATACGAAGAGCTTCGGGTATTCGCTCCATCATATATATTGTTCAAACAATGGGCAACGATTTAGCGGGCAAATTTGTTAAACTCAAAATTAAATATGGACTTTTGTATAATATAAGAATCACTTCAACTATATTATTACGCGCGGCGTTTCGTCTTCTTTTTTTTTTCGCGTTTATACAGTTCGTTTTTTTTTTTTTTTTTTTGTTATGCTTCAATGTGTACCTACTTTATCGTATCCGAGGAGAGTAAAAATGATATAATTATAAGAGGCGTACATTTTTTTTTCTCCTTCACAATACGAATAAAGTTGAATTAAAATAATCAAAACTTTTGTTTTTTTATTATATTATTATTTGCTGACCTATTGAGATTTGTTTGTTTTTTTTTTTTTTACCTAAAGGCAGAATAATATGACGAGCGAAATAAAATATATGGAAATAAAACAAAAAGGGTTAAGAGAAACCAAACACCAATTACATTGGATACGGACGGTGTAGCGGAGGGCAAAGCTCTGCTTTTTAGTAAATTAACTCTTTTTCGTTTTTATTTCGTGTTCAAACTTTCTGTTTTTTTTTTTTTTTTTTGATATATAATAATATAATACGAAATTAGACGTGTAATTTATTAGCATCATATATTTCTCCAAGTGTCTTTTTAAATCTAGGTCCGTGTCTTTATATCCAATTCCGTCATTCCACGGTAAAAAAACCAAAAAAAATGGCACTAAATTCGTCTACACGTTTGAAGTTTATTGTCTGTGAAATTTGTTCGGGCGCGTAACTTTTATTTTCCACGCAAACGGCAAATGATTTTTTTTATTTTACAAATCTTTCGAGCGGTTTAATGCCATTATTTCGATGTCATTTTGCCAGAAATTGTTTTTTCCCCCCCCCCTATATATTTGAACACGGAAAATATGCACTATATATTATTATGTTACTGTATACACCACACAACGATGATCGTCTAGCTCAAATACGTTTATTACGGTACTTTAATGTCTTTTAGGTTTAGAATGATATTGTCTATTGTCGCGAAGACGAGGTACTCGGGTAATACAATATATACTCGTCGTCTACCGACTGCAGATGGTCGTAGGCGTATATAATATACGAGAAACGTTTTCTAAATAATACGTGAAAACCCGCCGCGTTAAATTTAGTAGATTTATTTGTTTTTATCCGAAAGTGGACAGCTGCGGGGAAAAAAAAAAAAAAAAAAAAAAAGTAAAAAAATTAAATTAAATAAAAGGGTTGCGGTGTTTCCGACTCGGCGAAATTTCGGGCGTTTGTTCCGTTTTCTTTTTGTAGACGTATATATATATATATATATTTAGGTGAACGTAATAATAAGCGTAGACCTCTTAAAGTTATTGCTTTAGTCCACTCACAAAAAAAAAAGTACGTCCCGACGCCAGAAACTGCCGTTCTAAACCGTTGTCTCGCGGTGTTTTTCGAGATTGAATAAAAACGTATCGTATACGGGGACGCGCCCCGGGGCGAAAATAGCGTTTGGGCGGTAACCGAGAAGAGATAATATTATTGGTCTATATAATAAGTGTAACGCTGGCTTTCACATAAAACACCTCTGTTATTTCGAAATAAACGGTTCGGTATTTATATACGTATACTTGTGTTTTGTCATATTTGTCCGTAATGTATCTACGATTCCGTAAACGAATGCCCGTAGATTGCGCATAACTATATATATATATATATATATATAAACGAGAGCGATTTATAGAAGAAGACGAAGAAGAAAAAAAAAAAACCGGTGTCGTTATTACCGTCGGTATACGTTTGGTTTTTTTTATTATTATTATTATTATTATTCGTCGTATTTCGTATTATAACGACAACCTATTATTGAAAATCGGAATTCGGCGTTTCGTTTAACTCGTAGGCCAGTGTACACACAAACGTAAATAATATATTAAAATAATAATAATAATAACGATAAAATTAAAATGTTTGTCGTGTATATTTCGCGTCCGATCATTATTATATTTTTTATGACGGGAACGTAAAGATAGCCTGTAACGTATAGAAAGAGAAAAGGTTTCGACAGCAATAACCGACGACGACGACGACGACGACGGGATTGAAACGGGCTACCCGAAGAGTAGGCGCTACTAATGACCGGTGATACGGTATTTTTTATTATTATTATTGTTATTCAATTTTTTTTTTATATATTATACAAATAAATTCGATAATACAAACAACGATATCCACGATCCGGTGGAGACGCTTAACCGGTAACCGGCCGGTTTCAATTTAACCGCGCGTCCGGAGCGCGTGAAATAATAATAATAATAATACACTCCTAATAGCCGGTCGTAATAATATTATATATAATATATACAAAACGATTTAGTCGGGCGGCCACCTGTGAGCGTGCCGTGCCCCAGCGGCTCGAAAAAAAAAAATAATAATAATAATATAATAAAAAAAAAAAAAGAAAAAAAGAAAAAGAAATACGAATAATATTTTTTTACCGTCGCCGTCGCCGTCGTCGTCGTCTCCGGGACGAGATTTCACGGCCGGACGGCTGTCATAACCGCGAGCGCGCGAGATAACGTCCCGGGGAAAAGCCGTCGGCGTCGTTGTCGTCGCTCGCACGTCTAAATTAAACACAATATATATACATATAAAAAAAAAAAAAATAAAAACGGTTTCGTGATTTACGATCCCGGCATACACCTCGTGACGTGTATTAATATAATATTTTATTATATTCGATAATAATATTTACATTATAATATAACGACGACGAATTTTTCGACGAGATTATAATATTTTTTTTTTACTTCACTCTATAGAGCGGCCGCGCGGTTGTCTGTCACCGATGCAATAATTCTACAACTAATATTAGGCACGGGAAATTCGCCCGCAATCGTACTGTTATTCGTATTATTATAGATAGATGGGTTTTTATTACGACGACGGTCGACACGAACTCTTTTCAGAGTACCCTCTACGTATATGATACACGGGTCGGGACGGCGAAAAACCGTTAACCATCGATATATCGACCGCTATTTTATCGATATATCGATCTATATTGGACAATTTTTTTCTAAAACTAAAAAAGGTTTATAGACTCGCACACACACATGGGTTATAAACTTATAACCGTAAGCCCGTACGCCTCGTCACTCGTAATCGATACTTAATTATTGGATTAATGACAAATAAATTGATTGATTATTTAACAAAATTATAAAATATTATATATTATACAATTTATAAAACCCGACGAATAATGATAAATTATTACTGTAATTTGTGTACACTAACTACAGTGTATGCCTAGGAAATTATCATAATGAAAATAAATGTATTCCTTTATTTTAACAAAATGCAGTAATTAAAAAATCATATCGAATTAAATACAAAAAATACGAAATTGTTAAATATTGAATATAATACATTTCGCGGACGACGGTATATCGTACTAAAATATCGAAAGACTCGATAATATCGATTCGATATGTCGGTAGGGTTGTATCGATATTTAGACTTCATCGTTGCCATCGCTATACACGGGCCGTGGCGGCGACTATGAAAGGCCATTTTTCTAGGGCTAGAAATTCCGATCGAACATAGGTTTATTGTAATTATCATTGAACACGTTGAATACATTTTTATTATATTAGATTCAAACATTCAAACGTCCGAATTCCTAGGCGTAATAACAGGCCGATTTTACCGGCGAATATTAACCGTTTGGCTAGGTTAGGTTGGACGTCGAAACCCGCAAAAAGGCACACGTCCACGTCGCCACTACCGTTATTATAGTATACGTAATTGCATTTCTCCGTTCAGGGGGGGGGGGTCCGCAGGGGTGTTCAAAGCCAATAAAAAAAACACGCCCCTCTTCCGGCAACAAAATGTTTAAATTTATTATATTGAAATTTAATCCGCCTATACATATGAAAAAAAAAAACCTTAATTCCCGAGTTTGAGCTCATTCGGTCCGGAGGGAGCCGCTCGAAGTGTCCAAAAGTAGCGCAGTACTTCCGGAGAGAATATGAGAGAGAAAAAAAAAATCTAATCGACGAAATTTGCATAATTTGAATAGCGTGTTTCGGTCGCGTCGAACATTCGTCGGTAATTTATTATCGGCGGATTTTGCGTATTTATAACAGAAGGTGGAAATCTATACGGATGATGTGCATTTACAGTATACGGCACGCGGATCGTTATCAATAATCTAATTCGGCCGTATATTTTTTAACCCTCCGCGCCGTTTCCCGTTATTGGATTTGTACGTAGTCGACGCGTTTTAAAACCGACCGCGGTAGGAAATTCGATAATACCCGCGCGCGCGAGGCTTATTATTTTAATGCCGCCCCCCGTATGCGTACGATTTTTATCTTTGGATTGCCGATATTCGTTACATGATATACTTACACGCCGAGTTTCAATAATAATAATAATACGCGTAGTCACGGCGTGCGTATGCCGTCCAGTAATATAACCGCCGACGGTAATAATAATAATAATAATAATAATAATATTATTATATAAATACAATTTTTATCGGCCTGCGGCGGCTGTGGTCCCGCGACGTTACACGCGCGAAGTTTAGTGACCCGCCGCGCTTTGGGTTTGCTTTGGTTTTCGTCGCGGCGGCCGCCCCGTTCCGTACGCCCGGCGTTTATAATAATCGTGTCGCGTTAGAACGTCGGCCGGTCGGTCGGTGGTCGTTAATCACCGACAATAATTCTCATTCGTCGGTCGTTCGTCAAACAGGACTTTACGGCGTTCGCGCATCGCGTCGCACAAATGAATGGGAAGCGTACACACAATTAACGCAAGGTAACTAGAGAAGAGAGAGAGAGAGAGGAAAAAGGACGCGCTAGAAGAAGAAAAACTGTTACCGTAATAAATAATAATAATAATATTATTATTATTATTATTATTATTATAAACGAATTGGCTAAACGAGACAAATTGTCTTCTTCCTCGTGTCGCGCGCACGTAGGTCGCGTCTCGGCGGATCGAACGACTTCCTGTCTGTTTAATCGTTTAATGGGCACCGTATATGAGTAATTATTCATCAACCTTTGTCATCTCGTCTCGTTACGACAATGACGGAAAGTTTGCAAGTACTAATAAAACGACGGCGTCGCGTTTAATACACGGACACAAATAAAGACACTATATATGCGATTAATATAACGTTATTGCGTTATTTTGTCGGGACGCGAGACGAGGAAATCATTTTTCACAAACGATTCACACGTTCGGAAAACGTTTTGTATAGATACTCGGCTATTCGCAATATCGAACGGATTGTCGCCGTTTTGTATACTTGGATAATATATACTATATATATATATATTAGGCCTCCACGCTTTCCAATATTACCGAATAAATTTATGGAAAATTATACGTTATTTTTAAACGTTTAAATGCACATGTTGCGGTACACTAACTTAACCTGACCCAAAATGCATCTACGAAATGGGAGTAATTATAATACAGTGATTCGCGGTGATTGCGTAACATACAAGATCTATAAGATCAATATTAAGCTACCAGTTCTATCCCGTGGATACGAAACGTGGTTGGTTACGGATAGAAGTTGATGACGCTCGAAAGAAAAATACTGCGTCGTATCCATATGGTCCTAATATGAAAAACGGAATGAGAAGAACCGACGGCGACGTTTGACCAAATGTACCCAAAGCCCAATATCGAGCCGTTTATCGAGACGATTAATGAAAAATACCCCATAGGCAGAGGTGGACAGATATGGTTAGAGCAGACCTCGGGAAACGTGTACAGGGACTAAGGACCGGAGAAAAACGGCGTGAAAATAATGGAATCGGCGAATGCCCCGAATGGGCCGTAGAAGGTATAAAAGAAGTAGATCAAAACACATCGTTGCATCGTTGCTAGACCACATTCCGCCTGGACGCTTCGTCTATGTTGATAGTAGATAATGGATACTGATAACAATTCAACCAGGACCAGAATAATGCACTATGTGGGGTTGGTCACTTTGTTATACTATCACGGTTATAGGATCGAACCAGTCACGTGACGTGCGGTTCTTGTCAAATTTAACGTTTGGGCAGAGGGTTTTTCCACATTTCCGATACGAACTCGATTCCGCGACTCCGGCGTCACGTTACGGTTCTGTACTCATGTAGGTTCGATAAACCCATCATAAATTATCTCTTATGCGACTATACTGCGTTTTGTATATACGTCCCCGTTGTGTAATATACGCGTAATTATATTATTCAACGAATTTATCACGAATATACGAACACGGTCGGTAACAACAACGCTTGTATATTATATTCGTCGGTAACCGCATGCCACACGTATGTAAATACTATACTTGTCGAATTATATCGTGCGGTCGAATACTGTATGGGGCACGAGTGTGTTTTTTTTCTTTTCGTTTTTTTTTTTTTTTTTTTTTTTTTGGTGTGTATGTGTCACCGTTACTCCCTGCAGTAATCCTAAACCGTATACCGGATTATCTTAACCAGCCGGAACAGTAATAGAAGTACTATTTAGGTGTCACATTTTATGTATCGCCCTTAAAGCGGATACGCGTCTCTTTTTCCTTGGTGTATTTTTTTTTTTTTTTTTTTTTGTGCTCCCGGTGACTATTATACACAACTGCAGTTTGTGGACTCTGTCGTCATAATAGTAATGGGCCATTCGGACCGGTAGCGTATTAGCATAAAATTTATAGCACCGCTCCGACGGCTTTTTTTTTTTTTTTTTCACCCGAGCGACGGTACATAAAAATGTGTATAATATTTTCGTCGTCTCCTCCATATTATATATATTATTATCGTTGTTATTGTTGTGTGCGTTCAACGCCCACAAAAATTATACATAAGATAACAAAAAAAAACAACGTTCTTTTGTCACACGACGGGGAGGTAGACAAAAAAAAAAAAAAAAAAACGTCGTCGACCGAATCGATCCGGTCGGTCTCCCGGTACAGGATAGAGGTTAGGTCATCGCGCGAGTTTTTCATTGTGAGCGACCATAGGTACCTACCTATCGTTATTATTGTTTTTTTTTTTTTTTTTCATAAATATTTCATGCGCGTTATACAATTATTGTTACATAGAGGACGTATAAAAAGAAATATAATGTATTTATGTATATATATATAGGTACGGTAGCGACGTATCGCGCTGCTTATAGATATTATAGGTACACTTTCCGTTCTCGTTCGTGTCAACCTACCGATTCCCGGCGATTGAAGCCTTGACGTTGATTTATTAACGGGAGCTACAATTATAAGAGGGTTGGAGAGGGTTGGAGAGAAACTTTTTACGTGTACAGTGAGCACACAAACACACACGTTCGTGTGCCGTGCGTTTGATCCGGTAAATTATCGCCGATATTAACTCCGGGTTTCGTTTCCCTAACGTCCCGTTCGCATTTCGTCCCACCCGCCGGGGATGCCGTGATTTTTTTTTTTTTGTTTTTGTATCCGTAGTTCTCTCTAATACGCGGTAATTCGATTTAGTATTCCGTTTCGGGGGAACAAAAAAAAAAAAAAAGAAAAAAAAACGTCGGCGGCGACGGGAAGAAAGTCTTCCCGACTTTATATTATTATGTATCGTGACGGGATTCCACAAGCGCGCCGCGACAACGGACCGCGCGCGGCAGTCGTCGCCCCGTATACGTACCGAGGACGTGTTTTTTTATTACTATTTTTTTATATTTTTTTTTTTTTTTAGGCGTTGTCGTTTTGGTAGCCGGTTTCGATTAATCTTCGACATCATCAATCAAAATCTATTGTTATTTACTTTTACACCTCGTGGCGATGCTCCTTGTTCGATCAAATTCATTACCTGTATTTGTACGCGCCGGCGGCGGCGGGTCGTCCGGGCGACAGAGTAATCGACTTGAGCCTCCCCGTCGTAGCCGCGTCGGGGTCGGGGGTCGGGGCGGGGAGTGCGTGCGCGTGTATATATATTTTTCATTAATCACGTCTCAGACAATACGAATTCCATTACTACCCGGTCCGGCGGCGGGCGACGGGAATAACAATAATACATAAATATAGTTTCGATAAATCGGTAGAACGGTCGATCGGTATATAATATACAAAATAATAATAATGTACACACAAAGACGTGTCCATTCTCGTACCCCTTTCCTCCACCGCGACCAGACGGGCGGATTTAAGGTCGACCGAAACGCGGACGTTTAAAGGGTTCTCTAATACTTAGAGGTACGCCACCGCCGCCGCCGCCGCGCGTAAGACCCGTTTAACCGCCGCCGAATCCGAGTCCTAGGTCCGAGTGTACATACTCGTGTGCGTTATTCGACTGCGTACGTGTATATAATTATACGCGTCTGTACTTATTATTATTATTATTATTATACACTGTGCTCTCTACCTATAGTATACTTTTCCTTTCGGGAAAATAATTATATATATAAATCCTTCTCGTGTACGTATACCGTACCCCGCCACACACACCACCACACCCCCAACACCACCGTGACGCACACGGGCGTCGTGTTTGCATAGGCTTAATGGGTCTCGGCCGAATCCGTTATACCGCCGCCGCCGTGTGTATACAATCTACGGACGAGATAGAGAGAGAGAGAGAGAGAGAAAACGGTCGGTTTTTGTTTCGGGGGCGAATTGAAGCCGGGCCGCGTTTTGCGGTTTCTCTTCGCCGCGGCAAACCGATACGGAAACGCTCTGTGCGCCCCCGCCTGCGACGCCACCGCACCAGTTATAATGATCGATTGTCTCCCGGAATACGCGAACACCGCGTCGTATTATGTTCTCCGCGCGGCACATGTCGTCGTCGTCGTCCGTGTACGTTTCTCGTATAATACGCGCGTACCGCGTACCGCCGACGGAACAAACGCACACACGGACGTAATTAATATACGCCGGCGTGTACACACGTAGGACGGCGACAGCACGAATCCGGGCAGTTCCGCCGAGAACAACACAATACGAACGAATATTTATACAACGAATGTTTAACGCGCCGACGACGCGCGTTTCGATTTTTTTGTTTTTTCCCCCCCCCCCCCGATATCCCGTCCAGTGTTCGACATAGAAAACGATGGTAGCCGATATTGAAACCGACTGACGCGGTGGTGCCGGTCGAAAGCCCCATTTTTCTGTCGTAGTCAGCCAGAGAACACTGATTTATTTTTAGAGACATACTATACGAAGTGGGTTTGATTAAAGGGGGCCCGGCTAATCTGTCTGTCTGTACGTTTTGAGTGGACGTGCCCGGTTTCCGTCCACGCAAACGCATTTTCGCATTCATATATAATACATTAGTATAGGAATGTTGTAGTACGTACACGGCATTACAGTCGTTGTAACGGATTCTAATGTTTTTTTTTTTTTTTTTCCAGATTTGAAAAAACCGTTCACCTCGGTACCGTACTCGGTGAGCGTGGAAACGGACCGAAACGTGGAGCTCCGGTGCCTGCCGCCGGACGGCGTGCCCCCGCCCCGAGTGTTTTGGCTGAGGAACAGCGTGCCGATCGAACCGGACAACAACATGATCGTGTCCAGCGAGGGCAACCTGTTGATCGGCCAGGCCCGGCTACAGGACACGGCCAACTATACGTGCGTGGCCGAGAACGTGGCCGCCAAGCGTCTCAGCGATCCGGCCATGTTGACGGTTTACGGTGAGTGGTTATTACTATTTTTTTTTTTTTTTTTTTTTTTGAATTTAAATTTCGTCTCGAGTTTTTTTTCGCCGTTTCGCGGCCCCCCCCCGTTCTTTTATACCGCCCGATTTAATAATATTACAGTAGTCGACTGTCCCGGGGTCGTGTCCGTTTTGGCGATTGCACCGCCGGACAACGGCCGACGATCGTATAATAAACCGTCGGCACGCGTTCGTGTTCGTAAAGAAATACATTTTAAAAAAACGGCCGCCGCGCTTACAAGATTACGGTTTAATGCCCGTCGCCCTTTTCCGGGGTTACACAATATAAATACGGACAAAATTGTGCGATCGGTTTTTTTGTATTAAACCCGACGACTCGGTTCTTACGCGGCAACCGGCGGTGGCGGGTCGTAAAATATAATTGCGCCGTATACATGTACGTACACGCACACATGACGTATGCACGCGTAATTTGTATTATTATTATTATTATTATTATTTTGTCGTGTACACACAGCTCCGGAATTAATAAATTAAGCCCTACGTTTTTTTTTTTTTCAAAAAAATACACCACGCATCGCCAATATTATCGCGGGCCCGTCGTCGTAAACCTTACCGTCTACCGTGACGCATCCGAATTTATGACGAATTATTATTATTAATAGAGCACGGAATTTTTTTTTTTTTTTTTTTTTTTTTCATTAAAAATGATCAAAATATTCCATATTATATGCAGTCAGTATCGTGAAAATACGTAACAAATATGCAAGCAAAGAAAATATTTTTAATTGGTCAAATTTTAAACGTCGACAACCAATAAATGACGCGGCAATACCAACACGTTTATACACACGATAATCTTATCTTTATTTCCATTATTATTGCTTAGCGCCTACAAAATGTATTATCGAATTTTCTACTTTACGAAATATTATTATTATATACCTTTTTTTTTTTTTTTTCAATTTTCACTTCAGTATGGAATACATTTTGAACTTTGCCGTTAGTTTCACATAATCGCGAAAAGGTAAAACATATTATACAATTATTGTAGGAAAATCCGCGCTCTAATTTTTGTATATATATACCGGCTCGATCGTATATTCGATCGGTCGTTGATCTTGTTTATCGGCCAAATAAAAAAACAAGGTGTTCTATTTCAAGTTGATTATGTTTCCTCAACGCAAAATATGTTTTAGATTATCCGCTCTAGCATTATTATTCATAAACTGTATATTATTTTTTATATATATATAGAGAGAGGATAGTTTTCTATAATATCTCGTATATTATACTCGGGTTTAAAAACCGCTCTCTGGGTCAACGATGTAGAAAAAATCCAAAAATCCGTTGAAATACAAACCCCGAGAGAGAGAAAGAGAGAGTGAGAGAGAGAGAGGTGCAATATCTGTTTTTTTATGTTTTTGTCCCTCACCCTAACCCTCCCCGTTAACTGCACATATTACCATTATTATAGTGCACGCGAAACTATATCCTTTTCGAAGATTATATTACATCATCACGACGCATCTCCGTTATATTAGTGTTTTTTTTTCCAACGTTTTTAATTTGTGTATATATATATATATATAGGTATATGTTAAATTCATAAATCTCGCCGACGTTGTTCTTCATAAAATACAAACCGAATCTTTATTTGAAAAAAAAAACCCATCTTACGTTGAATAATAATAATAATAATAATAATACAGCATTCGCGATTTCGGAATCGACGGACACTATAATAATAATATATCGTATTTGATGACTATGTAGAACACGATTTACTATAGTATCATCACGAAACCATTACACGCATAAAAATCAAACGAGTAGTGTATAATTTTACATTACGTGTTCTTTGAAAAGATATAAATAAATATTTTTATTTCCCCAACGGTTTTACGATGATGGTTTAAAACTATTACTTTTAAACGCAACGATTTTAAACTCCTGCAGCGAGATTTTCTCGCCAGTCGACACTTATTCTTTCGTTTCTGGTATTTTTTTTTTTTTTTTAATGCTCGATTTTAAATATTATTATCTCTTCTTTATAGTCTCGACACTATAAACTCGACTTCATAAATTTTCACTAACGAATACAAATTATTATTATTTTATTCGAAGGTAATATTTTTATGAGTATATACCGGCGTATGTATGTAGTTTTTTAAAAAAGATATTGTCATATCAAACGATTAAAAAACCGAAAATTTCACGTTCGTTACGATTTCTGTTATGTATATCGATCTGTATATTTTATATATTATAATATATTCTCTTTTTTCGAAACGGCACTCGGAAAATAAAAAAAAAACGACGGTTCTCTCATTGGTGAGGCCATGCTCACGATTGTGTCTTCGGTTCAAATCAGTCCCATTGAATGCCGCACAGGATTGTTTGTTTGCGTGTTTTTAAATCGTAGTTTATTAAAAATTGATATTAACAACAAATTATCGTTGTGTGCAATAATTTTGATGAACAATATACCCGTCGACCGTATTTATGGTTAATTTATGGTCTCTGTTAAATTTTTAGTCGTAATCGTATCATACCTATGTAATTTTAGTATCAGTATCTATTGGATATTGATAAATTAGGACGATAATTTATTTTTTTATATGCGAATTATTTTCTATTATCTAATTCAAATACAAAGTGTGTGTACATGTTATTTTATTGACTTTTTATTTAACACCGGACATCAAATAGTTGTCTAAATTGTCTACCTAGTACCTACACGGTATATTATTTTCACGTTTCGCTGATGATTAAACGAATAGTATATATTTTTTAACGTAATAATGGTTAAAAACATATGGTTTCCCCCTCCCCCACGCCTATTAAAAAAACCGCCGGTCATACTATATAAATCTTTTAACCGCTTTATGATTTGCGCTACATTGACGGACTAAGTTTTTATTTAAATATTCGATCGAATTTCCGAAATGGATATTTCCCAAAGTAAAATTATACCGGTAAATATATATAATAAATTTTTTGTTGTTGTTAGGATGAGACAAACATAGCAACGGTCGTAGTTAGGTTTCTAATCGGCGGGGCGATGGGATAGATAGGGAAACAATTTTCCGAAAAATTGATTTTACGCGCGCACGCATAAATCGGTTATACCGTTTCTAAACTAATGTATATAATAACTCGTGTGTTTGTGATCACGATTGTTATGCGGTTGAATTTCAATACATAATCAAAAGTAATAACAGGAGTATTGCGTAAAAAAAAAAAAATTCACACGGGGGCGTTAGGCAGGTGTTCCCCGCTGTGTCCCGCCGCGAACGCAATAATATCGCAAGTAAAACGTTTCGCCGGGAATATAATATACCGGCGGCCGAGCACGGGGGATTCGTACGTTTCGAACCTTTTTGTGCCCGTTCGTATTTTCACGGTTTCCCACTTAAAACTGTAACTTGCACGGCTATCTTATAAATATAGTATACGATGATGGGGTGGAGTCTAGGGGGCGGGTGGGCAAAAGTCGTTTGCGCGGAGAAAAACGACTCTATTACCACCAGCGGCGCGCGGGATTTCATTAACTCGCGGCGCGTACGTATAAATATTCATCAGAAATTAATGAAATAAAATGATAAAAATAAAATTAAAAAACAAACGCAAAATCGTCGCGCCGTAGAAACATTCGGCTTGTATATATTTATTTTATATAAATTTTTTCTCTCTCTCGCGCGCGCGCGCGTCTTTCGCCCGCTGCCCGGCGCGGACCGTCCGTCGGTAACAATAATGGCTGGTACGTACGCCCACGACCGCCGGACGCCGGCGTAACGTTAAACCCCTTAATATATTTATTTATATGGCGTAAAATATTTGCTAAATAAATGTCTCGATACCCGTGGACGAAGAACAGAGTGAACGAGAGCGAGAGAGCTTATGAATATTCGTATTCTGGGTACGCGACGGCTATTTGTCATCGGCGGTATCGGACGTCGTCGTCGTCGTCGTTCAGAGGCACCTCTCGTCTATAACTACACCTACCTTCCTATCTATAATCTCTCTCTCTCTCTATATATATATATATATATATATACTCTCATCAAGTCCGACTTAAGGGATTTGCGGTGCGCGGCCCCCTTCGTATAATAATATATATGTATAAATCGAACGGTAAGCATTTCGTCAAACACTACGTATACAGCGCGTCGCGATATTATAATATATAATCCCAAAGTGTTTGCCGGCCGATTATTTATAGTATATGTGTATATATCTTCGGAATACCTTTCCCCCGTATATACGTGTATATGTATTCCGACATTTCTAATAATATATATATATATACATCCGACAGCCGAGTTTCGGTTTTGAACGCCAAAGTTAACCCTTTCCGCGTCTCTCTATAAATCTATATATATATTGTGTAACGCGTACGTATGCCGGCGCGATGTCTGCAAGAGTCTCGGACAAAAGTCGAGTTTTTCAATCAAAACCGGAACGAATAGTAGTAGTTGTAGGTAGTATACGGTATTTCTAAATGTTATATGGTTTTTTTTTTTTTTTTCTTCGCCCGCGCGAAAGTGATTGATAGAGTGTTTTGCATAACGTAATAGATATAGCGCCTTACAGATATTATAATATATACTGCAGCCGGGAAAACGGCCGTTTTCTCCCCGGATAAACCGACCTTTGTAAAGGTATTTCCGAATATATATATATATATAGGTATACGCGATCCATCAGTTTTATAGAATTTCGCAAAGATTGGCCGGGGAGGGAAGGGGTACGGATGGTGAGTAGACGAGTAGTAATCTAGAGAAAAACCTGCCTTGATTAAAATGTTATTAGGTGTTTTTTTTTCCCCCTCGTTTATATATAGAGAGATAATAAACTTCGTTTACCTGGAGCGAAAAAAAAAAAAAAAAACATCAAATAGATTGTAGGGAATTAAATATTTCCATTACCGTCCCTGCATCATATTCTATAATATAAATAGATACCTATAATAATTCAATCTTTGCATTTATTTATTTATTTTTTTCCTTTACAATTAAAACGTCTTGTCAAATTTATTATTACTACTATAAACTCGTATTCTAATATACAGCGCAAACGTTCGCCACGCGTTCAAATATTTCAAGTCGATTCGTCATCGCGTCGTGCCACTGTTACGTCCAGTGTTGTGTTTCATCTAACTAGGTATATTTTTATCTATTATTAAAGGGAAATATAATTCATTCGGTATAAATAATTAAGTCGAATCTTTATTATTCGTTCAAATATTTAATTAATATTAATATATTATGGATTATGATTATTAATTAATTATAAAATGAACACATCGACCATCGTACACGCGTTTAGCATTTAGTTTTACGATAAATACCTAATGGAAAAATATATTTTTTTTTCATCAGTATAAAATGTTGATGATTATTTATATTTATCGAGATAATTAAATAGTTGTGTGTCAGTTTTAGATTCTAACTGAGTGTATAGCGAAGTATAGCTAAGTTTTTCTCTTCAGAAAACACTTTTTCGGTTAATAAAAATACCCCAAATTATTCCCGCCGTCATACGATAAAAGATATGCGGATTTTTCATCCGGGAGTATTTTATTTGAAAAAAAAAGTCTCGATTCCCAACAATTTTTTAAAAAAAAACCTAACAACAAATGTTACGATATGTCGATTGATTTTGTGTTTTTGTTGATTTCTGGATCATCTTGGCTACACGGGAATACTCGACTAATACTACTCCGCTTGGTATCGTTTTATATTTTTTGTTTATTGCAATGATTGAATTGAATTATTATATATATCTTGCTAGTTTTCCACCTTTCGTTATATTCGTTTATAGATAATTTTTCTAAAAACTATCTCGTATTTATCTAGGCACATATATTATTTAAACTGTGTCTTTTTACAACACGTCGTTATGGTTACGAAATAACGTTATGTTTCTAACACACAATATACGGATCATTTTTCGCGTAAAATTTGTCGTGCGATATATTTATAAAAAAAAAAAAAAATATGATCGCACCGTACATTTATATTATTCTCTCGTGATATAATAATAATAATAATATATTTGTAATGGAATATAATATACTCTCTTGACCCGACGACCATGGAAACGGATATTATTATACGTACACGCAATAGTATAAGTCTGCACTTGACGTGTAAATATACGCGTTTTCAATTCTCGTTAATTTTCAATATTCACTGAGTCTCGCACTCGCCCGGACGTTTGTTAATGTAAAAACAGCTACATTTTTTTTTTTTTTTTTTTAATATATATATATATATATATATATCTAACACAACGTTTAGGATTTTTTGTATTGTTTTCAACTATTATTATAAAACGTGTACGCGGGAAACCAGTCCCGACGCGTAGGTCGGATATCGTTTAGTGAAACTATATTATCATTACCGGAGGAAAAAAAAATCAAAAAAAAATCCCGATTCCAACACAAGCGCACACAAAACCCGTATTTGACCGTATATTATTATTTTAAACATTTGGTTTTTTTTTTAATAATAATAAAAAAAAAAAATAATAATAATAAAAACGTAATGGTTTTTTGAACGTATCCGTATATAATATTATTGCTTTGTGAATATATCGTACTGCGATGGCAATCAAAATTTCGTTTAAAGTGCTCATTATATTATTATTATTATTATTAGTAGTAGTACAATAATTATATTATTCTATACCCTACGTAATTTGCCAACGAATTCGAATTGTATTACACATTTAAAATACGTCACGGGCCAAATGTAATATTACATTATCACAATAATACGATATTTACGCTAAAAATATAAAATTTAATTTTTCGATCTGATGTTGATGTTATTAATTTCGTGTAACGGTCGATTCGTAAATAAATCATTTTCAAGAACACGCCGTAAAATATTATATTGCGTATATCGGTATAAGAAATAATGTATTTTTAAATCTTTTCACCTCGGTAAGAAAAAATAAATTTGGGAAAAAAAAAAAAAAAAAAAGAAGAAATATGTTTACGTATATTTACAGTAAAAACTGCGTGATGTATATAATTTGTTTATTATAATTTTACAAACCGCATTGATTTATGTTACGTATAGAGAAATAACGATATATATATATTTTTTTTTTCTCTAACGAAACCCGCTTTTTAAGTACAGATAAGCGACGCATGATTTATGGCGCTTCGAATTTGTACCGTAAAAATTGGCAAAGTATAAAATCCAAAATTATTGCCATTATAAACTATAAGAGATTACACGTATAATAATAATAATAATAATAATAATAATAATACGGTTTAAGATTATGTATAATATTTGTTCGCGGTGCGCGGCCCGTCATATATTTTTTTATTATAGAACAGGCCCGTCATTACTGGACTTTCGAAATATTCTCGCCGCCGCCAATGTTGCCGGGCGTACGCGAGCATAAAAATTTATTATTATTTTTTTATTTTTTTTTTTTTTTTCAAGTATAATAAATAAACACAATATACCGCGTATAATAATAATATGCGCCCGCATAACGAAACGATTGGCCGGTATCGTTTTACTCAGAGCCGTAACGCAACATATTGCAATATAGGTACGAAACTGTGATACATTTTTTTACAAATCACAACCAACCATCGATTTCCGATCATTTAAGCTATTTTTGCTACACGGTTTTACATTATCTCAAAAAAAAAAACAACAACAAGAATCTATCTATGGGATAGTATATTTAAATACCATTCAAAATTATCTGTATTCGTAAGACGATGTGACATAAATCCTTCTCTTAAAATCCGGTTTTCGGATTGCGGGTTTCGAAATCAACATTTTGGTTTTTGCGGTGTGAATAAAATTATAATAACCGAAAATCATTTGCACTTACGTGTTCTCGGCTTGCTCAGACTTAATAAAAAATTGGTATCTAATAATAATAACTTTATTAAAAGTGAAAGAATCCTGATTCAAAGTTTCGAAATACGAATTTAGAGTAAAATTCGAATTTTAGAATCCGGAATCCGGATTTACAATAACTGTAAATGTACAATATTATCTCCCATCACTTGTATTCGTAGTCAAATCATTTTTTTCCATATTGAAATACTCGAAAGCGTTAGAAAAAAAAAAAAAGTTTGTATTTCTACTCGGAGACTTCTTTTCTTGGTTTATCGGCCATTGAGACCATACCGCTAAACAAATTCCTTTCCATTCGTCCTTTTCTTCCGCCGCTATCCTCTGCGGCATGTCTGCTCGAATCCTTCTCACGCCCGGTTTCACATTCTTCCCAGTGGGGTTATTACTACATCGATAATTGTTCCAACTATTGAATCTATTTTTCGCCGTGCACGTCCCTCCTCTTTTTAATCTCTTATGCAATATCCGGTCTTTGAAACAGTTGTTCGAGTTCGTATAAGTTAGGTCGTTTTCGCCATTCTCCGGCGCGTGCGTCGATGAAGGTGGGGGGACAGATTCTTTTAAAAATTATCATTTCAAATACTTCTAATCTCGTTTCCTCCGTTTTCCTAAATTTATGCCCATGTCTCCGAGGCGTATGCAGTGTTGTAGGCCGTATAGGCGGAGCCCGTACATCTGTATTTTCAGATTTACCGGTATAGTTCTCGAAATCCGTATTTCCCCCTCCCCCCCCCCGAGTCCAATAAAAGCACTTGTTACGCTTTTTATATTCATCGGCGGGTACCGACATTAGTTCTCCAGTCGTTCCGAATACTCGGAATATTATTGTAAAAGTATCTTTGAATACGTTTATATGGCTCTTGAAAGCGCGTAAAAAAAAAAAAAAAAAAAATCCGCGAGGAATTCAGACTTTATTCCCCGTCGTGGTCGGCGGCGGCGGCGGCGGCGGCGGCGGCAAAGGGACAAGGATATAGTACAAGTGCTAGGCGACGTTTTTAGACGAGAGGGAAACCGTAAATTACCGCGCGGCGTCGTCGTCGTCGTCGGCGAGGCCAGAAATAATTAGCCCGTTTTATTGCATACGTATACTTGTACACCGTACGCGCGGTCCGATTGGTGCCCGACGACGACGACGACGACGACCGGCCGGCCGGCATGTAAGTTCGCCGACTCCGAACTCGTGTGACTTTTATATATGTATACGCATATATTTATATACACGTATACGCGACCCCCAGTATAATTGAAAATCTCTCGATTTATTATTATTCGCCCGCGCGACGCCGCCGCGACACGACGGCCGAGAAACCGACGACGGGGTCTCCGCGTTTGTTTATTTGTGTGCATTTCGTTGTTTATGATCGGAAGAGTGCGGGCGCGAAACAGAGACGGCTATAATAATAATATACTATGGTTTAAGTGTCGGGTGGCGGCTACACGGGACACGCGCCAAGATAAAAAAAATAATAATAATAAAAAAAAACCGTAGTCTTATTATAATAATAAAACGAAATAATGTTCACGCGAAAAATATGTAAACGAATTTTCGGCCCGGTGTTTGTTATTATATAGTTATTTTTCCTTTTCTTTTTTTTTCCCCCACCCATTAAGGTAGATTGTACAAAAAAAAAAAAAAAGTAGTCGATAAATAAAGCCGGCTGTTATTTTTAAATGTACTTCTAATACTGCAATTCAAAGCTGGACTAAAACTAGTTAAAAAGTTAAAAGTTACATTATTTCGATAACTTTTAACAAGAAAATAGAATGTTAGAAAATAGTATTTATTTTGATAAATTCATTTAATATCAACTTGGTTCAATCTTATTCAAATTTAAGTTTTTCCTTAAAGTAATTTACATTACGTATTTTTACTCGAATATCATTAATAAGGGACACACAACAAGACAAGAGCGTGCGACATATGCTATACCCACAATAGTCTTGTATGTAGTAAATCTCTAAAAGTTTTAATATCAGAGTACAAAATACGTTTATGAGGGTAAGTTTAAAAAAGTAATTTTTAACGTAACTTTAGTTATTTGTAACTTAAATTATTTTTATTTTTTTTTTTTTTTTGTTAGGATAACTTAACTAAATCCACTTTGAAAAAAAGCGTTTTCCGTTCGAAATGAGCATTTTTTAAAATTAAAAACGGATTTTTTGAACCTATTGCCGATAGAATAATAATAATATTGACGATTTTTATCTTCGTTGCCGTGGACGTTAATTTATACGTCCGGATTATTGTATTGTTGAACAGGCGTTATTGCTCGTATAAAATCCGATTTATTTAATTTTTTAAATATTTTTTTCGCCCGGGTTTTAATATTTTCACCCGATTGTTTTGTTTCGGATATATCGTCGCTTTTAAACAATCGAACGAACAACATTGTATAAAATATATTTTTGTATTTTTTTTATATATATATATATATTTTTTTTTCGTTATAGTCTGGTAAACAATACCGAACCACGGGGGCGATCGGAGAGGTATGATGGAAAATAATTTAATATAATTTCGCGCGTGTGCGCGTGTTAGTGATGGGAAAAATGTATTCCGAAATTCGAAATCCGACATTTATTTTAAATCCGGATGTCGGACGTGAAAATCCGAATTTCTATCTGAATCCAAATTTCGGTTATTATTATTATTATTATTATGATTATTATCGTATTGTCAATAACATTAAATACGTTATAAATATCACACTCTAATTTGTATAATATATATATATAAATTAACCCAGGCAACTAAAATCAAAGGGCACGAAAATCCCGCGTGCTGTCGACGTCGGAGGGGGGAGGGGTGATATTGTTATACCGTTATGGGATTTCGGCGGAACAAAAGCGGTGGCCCCGGCAGGGATGTGACGGATATACACACGTATTATTACTATTACTATTACTATTACTATTACTATTATTATTACTATTATTATTATAATAATAATAATAATAACGAATCGGGCGCAGAGTGATTTATGACGGTATGCGCTTTTCCAACCCTCTCCTTCCTTCCTCACACCGTTCACAAACACACCCACGCACACACACACATATATATATATATATATATATATATATATATATATTATAATAAAACTAATGGACCGAATATCCGATAAGACCACAACTCTACCGGTCGTCTTCGTCGTCGTCTTATACGTGTGTGTATAGGTATACTCGCAATGTACGCGGATGCTCGATTAACGATTACTACGACGACGTACCCATCTAATATTATTATACACTAACTACCTGTATAGGTTAGGCATATATGTATATATATATATATATATATATATATATATATATATAATATTATTAAATACGGCGGGAGGGCTGGGCCGGCCGGTAATGTTTTCTTACGCGGATATCGCTTTTTCTCCGGCGAAAACCGTTTATCAAACGCCCGGGAATTCATCGCCGCCGCCGTACGTTCTTTTAGGACAAAGGCGGCGCGCCGTTACCCCGGTAACTTCGCCGTAACCGTAATTCGGTTCGAATTGAATTTACATCCGGTAAACAAAAGAATTGTAACCGAAACGCGAGTACAACGTACGTACGTACAATCGGTTACTATTTGTCTTGCGCGCCTCTTAAACGAAACGCATTATACAATCGACAAAATTAATGACAGTACCGAATTCAAAATAATCGTATATACGTTCGAGAACGATCAAACGTGTACGGGAATAATACACAGTAAAACGGTTACGGGCAACAAACTGAAAGCAGATGAAATTTACGAAAAATATGCAAAAAAATAATATTAATACACATACAGATATCGAAAATATACATAAATTATTTGTTCGGCTAACTTTTTTTTTTCTCGCCCGATAAATTTGGATCCAATTGTTTTTTCTACACTGAACGCTTGTCGATATTTATAAAATATTAATTCATTTACGGTTTAGATCTTCCTGTATACACTCCTAGGGATCGATCAACTTTCTCCGTTGGACATTAATTGAAAATGTATAGTTTTTTCAATATTTTGTTCTCTAAAATCTATGATGTATGTACAAAATAACCGAATATGCATCAGTGTTTAAAATCGACAACAACAAAAAAAAAAGAAGCCATGTATACAATTCGAGGTTTACGACTAACATTTGTATTCTGGTTTGCGGTAAAATAGAGCCCCGGAGAAAAACACGCAATCCCTATAACTTTCCCATCCCTAGTAATAATAATATAGGTACGAAAATAATTGTACAACAATTTCAATTGATAAAACCTAATATCGAAAATAATAACATTACGTTTTATACAATCGCCTAATAACGGAAACAATTGTAATTTATAAAACTCGAAATTTGGCGGATAAAATATTTCCGATCATATGCGGCCCGGACTATTTACGCGGTAAATAATAAATTAATTTCTTCTTGAAATATTATCTAATATCGAATTTGACGTTTACGACTTACCTTCTTATAAGGCTATAAGATACCTTAAGGTATTATTTTCCCGCAAGTTCATTATAAAATTTAAGCTCTCCGTTACTTAATTCAATTACACGTAGGTATATACGTAGACACGCAGTACGGCACATGGAATTCCGGACAATACGTTTTTCCGTTTCAAAAATTACCGATCCTTTTCGTAATCTTTATAAATCTGTAAAACTTTAATCCCTCAAGAATTTCCATTCTATACTGTCGTTGTGCAGTTAGTTCTATACGCGCATACAAAATACGATAATATTTCGTTATCGAAATTGATTTTATTTATTAATTTTTCGAGCGTTCGTTTCGGACAAGAGACCATAATTATTGTGTGGGCGGTTTTTTTTTTCTCTCAGCAGTTTTGGTTAATAATACGTCTATTCGGAAGGTTATTTATTTGCCATCGTTACTATGTACGGAAACCGTGTATATAGAAATATATGAAATTCAATAATACGTAACGTATCCTATGTATTACTCGTTTTGTACAAATATAGGGGTTGACACCACAATATATACACTTGGACTCTCCGGATGCTCTCGTTTTATAGCCCTCCCGAAATACTGGTGTCGTAATCACGAAAATACCGCCGACCGATTGCATATTCCGCCTTTATTTATCGAATTTCAAATGTTTTCTGTTAACGAGTACACTTATAATATAACGGAGAAGTTTATTTCGGAGATTGTTTAAATTACAATTCTATTTTGTATGTAATAATTAATTCACTTGAAAAAAAAAAAAATGAACCTATAGTTCAAATGGATTTATATCGAGTGAGGTCAGTATATAGTTTAAAACTACACAAAGTGATCGTATATGTTTTATTATAATACAATATAATCCTATAACCAACCGTTAACACTTATCAATGTACGGACCAGTTCAATGAATACAACAAGAGGAATTAAAACCATTGAATAAAAAACTTTTATATATATATATATATATATACCACTTTGTTATGCGATGCGAACAAGTGTAAAAGCCCTTTTTTTTTTTAATATAATATATAGGTTAAAATAATCAATAATTTTAATATTATATAGGTTATACTCGGTAATTTCCCGTATTAGTTTTGATTCGATTCAGTGTCTCGCGTTATAATATTGTGTAATGCAGTTTTCGATTTTTTTTAGTGTATTTTGCGGTCTGTTGTTGAAAGTCTCGATGTTTAAAAAAAAAAAAAAAAAATCGAAAATCATTTATATCGCCGAAAATTTAAATGTGCACGTTGTCATAATTCACGCCTGAAACAGCTGCGATAATTCGGACGAGGTTTTATACATCATTCATTCGGCGAAGAGGACGCGATTTAGCGTAAAACAGCCGACGGTGAAAATTAAAGAACGCATTACTTTTTATCACTTTGAAGTTTGTAGTGTATTCGGTTTTCTGTATTTCATACGTGAACACTGAACACATTTTGTTTGAACCATCAAACAATTGAAGTATACTCGTGATAAGGACCCGGGACCGGGGTTTTTTTTAAAATTGTACGAAAGTGAATTCAAAGTGTTTTTGAGTAGATAAATTTTCATTTTTTTTTTTGTTGTAATTGCCTATTTATAACGCAACCTCTTATAGATAAAATATAGTGCGACCTGAATTTGTTTTCATTTGAAAAACGTATACACGACCAAGTATTTTTCCCCGCACAAGACCGCGCACTAATTTTACTACGGTATTTCACTATCATCGCCGACATTACCTTATATTGCACCAGAGCGGATGCTTCGGTAAAGGGTTAAATTTCTCTTTATTCAGTCAACCCGTATTATATAATATACGTACCTCTACCGCATTGTTTATCTATTTACCTACGAATATATTAATATGAAATTCTCGTGTTGTTATACGAGACGATGATAATAATAATAATAATAATAGTATATTATTTATTATTGTCGTGATGTCGAAATTTAATATAAAAAGGAATTTCAATAATTAAAAATACAATTCGTTTTGTGCGTGTGTGTGTGTGTGTGTGTGTGTTAAATTAAATTCGTATATAGCGAAAAATGGTTGGTTTTTTTTTTTTTATTTTTTTGTCCGCGTAAGGTACCTATTACAGAAAAAAATTACTCCGAGAACCGTGAAATTATACTGCGAGATCGGCTCGCGAAACGGTTAAAAATTTTCCTACCGCGGCGGGGGTAAAATTCCTATCGACCCCGGCTAATTGGAATGCAGTCCCCAGAGCAATTATATATATTATTATCTTTGGCGGTGGCGTGTGTACTTAAAATTCTCGAGACTCTCGGCGATGTTTCATTTTTTTTTCCTCTTTCATTTTCTTTTTCGGTAAATTTTGTAGACCATTATCGTTGCATTGTGCCGCGGTATTGCCGCTCGTTTGAAGCGGACCGAAAACAATTTTTATTATTTTTTTTGTTTTTTTTTTTCGCGACAACGCCAGACATAGCTTAACGAAATCGCCTTTCTCCGCAATCCAATAAAATGACTATTCCCGGGTTCGTTACCGTACCGCGTGTTTACTACACCGTTGTTCATTTACATTTTTTACAATAATATTACATTTGATATTGTTCGTACGTACAAATATATCGGCTCTGGCCATTGTTGTTTGTCGTTTATTTTTTTATTTTTTTTTGTATTCTATTGTTAATAACGTGCGTGTCTTTGCGATGCCCGAAGAAAGAAGCGGTATACGGTTAGGCCGATAGTAGGATACGCCGGGGCGGGGGAACCGGAGAGTCGCTGGGGTCACGCGGATTCTCATTTTTAAAAAAAAAATTTTTTTTTTTTTTTTCAATTGTAATTATTACTATTAAAAAGTATAATATTGTACGCGCGCATGCCGGTTGACTCGATTTGAAAACAAATAAATTGCGTTTCCGGTCCGACCGCGGCGAAAATCGATTGGCTATATAATAAATTATAAACGTTAAATTACTCGACGGAATCGTGTTGAATAATTTATGAACGCCGAAAGAGTTGTGCCACCCTTCAGAGAGAGAGAGAGAGTGAGAGAGTAAAAAATAAATAAATAAAAAAAAAAAAAAACGTTAAAAGGTGTTAATTGTTAATGCCGTTCGATTCCGAAGTTTCCTTTAAACTTTAATAGATATTTACACGCTTTAGTTTCGATACATGTAGAATGATAGGCTTTGATTTCCGTTTACAAATAATTAGACGCCACTCCGCGTATATTAATCCGGATATATTTGTCGAAATTGTTTAAATATTTTATTATGTACGCAAACGACTATAATTTATAATACATTAACACTTTAAACACGAATTGTCTATAATAAACCTAAATACAGGGGTATTTTCGTTTTATTATTCAATATAATTAATTGCAATACAAGTGTTCTATTAATCTTTTTTTTTTTTGGTCGATTGCGAATTACGCGTGCCAATTAAATATTTAATTACGAACAATTAACAAATATTTCAGACGTTGCGGGGAATTATTGGATTTCGTCAAGTGTACTTTTCGGGATAAATATAACTTTAGAAATAATACCAAAGTCGAAAGATTAAATTTCACGGCTCGTATTTCGTCGTATTGATAATCCTTTTTAAAGATAGCAATATTTTGAAGACTTTTTTTTTATTATTATTATTATTATTTATTTATTTTTTTCGTAAAACGTTTTATTCTATCTTTAAAATGATAAAATACATTTTAAACACTCGTCCCCTCCGTGCACATCCGAGCTTCGTCGCAGGGAAGAGAAGAGGTTAAAATTAAGGATTCTTTACCCTTCAAACTTCTTTCGCGAATTGTTTTTCAGTGCGCATTTTGGCAATCAAAACTTTCTCCCACCCCCCTCTTCTCCTACGCCTCCTTTAAACCATAGTGACGTAGAACTGCAAGCCGCATAATGAACTTATTTAAATAAGTTATTTAAGCACGTATTTTATACGAAAGCAGAGATTATGTGATTTATTTATTAAAATATAAACATCGTAAGTCTCGGGAAATTATAACTTTAAATATGATTAAATTCATCGGACTGGAAAAACCTATTGCGAAATTCGTGTATTTTTTTTTTGTTTTTTTTTTTTTTTAATCTGAGTTATTTTCAATATTTTCGTTAACGCCGCCGTGAACGGCTATATATACATATATTGATATTTGATTTAAAACAAAACAAAAAAAAACATCTAAATAATTGAAATGCCCGAAGATGTAATACCATGTTCGGTTTGGTTTTAATAGAAAAAAAAAAAAAAAAAAAATAATATATATATATATATTTTTATAAGTTTTCGACATATTTCCGATATTATCGGTTTACGGGCATTTGGAATATATTTGTAAAATCGTAATAATAAAAAAATAAGAGAATCGATCGCGCGGACGTGTTTGCGTATCGTTTTTTTATATCGCGCCCGGACAACAAATACAATTTCGCCCGTATCGCCACGGCCGCGAATTTCCAAACCCGGGATTTACCCGGCCGGGCCGTTATAATAATAGTAATAATAATTACGCCCTCGAATAAAATACCGAATAATTATTATAGAATATCGACCGCCCGGCCCCGCGGGGCGACATAAATAATTTCGCTATACGTTTTTACGATGGCCCGTTATGAGGGGTCGCGTGCGGGTGGGTGGCGTAGTATCCCCCCCCCCGGGTGTATAAAATAAAAATAAAAAAACCAAAACCGAAACGGCTAGCGAACCGATTTCGGGAGGCGGCGCGGACGAGAGGACACGCGCGCGCGTTCGCGCAAACCTTATCGTAAATCGTACGCGCAACAACACAGTCGCAATCAATTATCGCGAGAGTCCCTTTCATGAACACTCCGAATCCGAAATGCTGCGGGCGGCCGTTGTTGTCGAGGGTCTCTCTTTCGCGCTCTTCCGTGTTCGCCCGATCTCGCTCTCCGTCTCGGTCGCTCTGTATATATATATACGCGCTCTTCGTACGGCTAATGATCCGGAACTAACAAAACCGCCAAAGTGTATACTACATTATAATAGCTATGTATGTATATATATATATATACGACTTAATAATACGTAATAATATAACGTTTCCGTTTTCGGGTGTGCGCATAATAAGGCTCGACCTATACGTGGAAAGCAATATATATGTATATATATATATATATATACATGAAGTACTCGAAGGAAAAAATAATAATTCTCAGATTTTATTTTATTTTATTTATCATAAAGATGTCAGCGAGTGCCTCGCCGAGTGAAACTCCGCGAGTTATCTCTGTTCACGTTAAACTATAGAGACAATAATATATTTCTGAATATAGCGAAATTTGTAACCGTGTCCGTGTCCGTCCGAGCCAGTGAGAATCGTGTTTTTTTGAATTGGGCATATTGGCCAAATCCTTGGGCGTTATGTGAAAAAACCGTGTCCCTAAGAAATCGAATATCTTTTGACAAAAGATTTCGTATTTATATTGTGGGTTATAATTGGTTGTGGTTTTTTTAGGTATATATTGTAACCGTTTTTTTGGATATAAGTGATTTATATTGAGAACTATATTCTTTTTACACACGACCCTGAAAATGGTATTTCGGCATTTTTGAAGCGGTGACGATCATTATCAGCCTCGCCCCATCCAGTTTACTATAATATACAAAAAAATTTTTTTAAAATTTAACGCCTAAAACCGTTTGGAACCGATAGTCACCGAAATATTAAAGCTTCCGGACTATAGTCAATACACAGTTATGGCTATAATATACGTACGTTTTTTTATCAATTTGAAAGTGATAATAATTGTGCCAGAGAGATTCGGTAGAAATTTGTGTTCAACGTCTGTATCCGCATGTTTAATATCTATGAGTAAACGTACAATTTTGTGCAAAAAAAGAAAAAGAATTATTAGGATCCGTCACTGTCGAGTGATAAGTCAAAATGCTCAAAATTTATGAGTGGGTGCTCGGATATAAAAATGTCGAGAGGGACGACTGTATTTTGTTTTGCCCGACCTGCGATTTGATGATATTGAATCATTGTAGCCCCTCCTGAAAAAAAAAAAAGCCCGGAGTTTAATTATTATACAAATCGGTGAAATTCTTTGGCAAATAGTATCGAAAAAATATTAATATTTACTCGTAAAATATGTTGTTCAAATCTTTTGACCCACGACGACGACGAATTAATATTATTAGGTGTACTCGACATTTTAGATTCTGAGCGAGGAATGTATCGGTTTTAATATGTGTGTGTACGTGTTTTTTTTCTTCCCCGTCTGTGAACAATAATTTTTCTATTTGAAAACTTGCTCCAATCGAAATACGACAAGAGAGCTTTGTCTTCGTTGCATATTTATATCTAGTCGGTGAGATCTTTTTTTGATTTTCCCCTGGGAAAAACGAAAATTCGACACGAGGGTTATCATGGATAATACTTAATGGTAAAAAGAAAGAAAAAATTCGAACAGAATGTTGTTATTAATATTTTTCGTAAGCGTATGAAGTGCAAATTTTGACGGAAATCGTAATTCAAACGTTGCTCAGAATCGTTTTTTGTTGACAATGATTTATCGTTGCGTATAGATGTAAATTTAATTCCTATGCCTTCCCAACTTTCCGCCTGCAACACTGGCCCACCCATAAGCAGTATTTTCTCGGCAACGTCGTCGTCGATACACGCGCCCGGAAAACGTATACATTTATACGGGACAATTATGTGTGTGTGAGTATTAAATATGAACACGACCCTCGCGTATAATACTTAATTCGAAAATAACAGTGTGTTTTTTTTTTTTTTTTTTTTTTTATCGATTCATCATCAAAGTAAAAAATATTGCTCTATTGAAAACAGCAGTATTTACCTCCTGTCTGTATAATATAATATTCCGTCGCGCGCGCATTATCAAGATTTAAACTCAATCGTATTATACCTTATTTAAAATGTAACATTATTTCTCTTGTGTACCGCGACTGTATTATTATAATAATATTATTTCGTTAATGTCGAAAACGTTCCGTCTTTGTGATACCGTACAAATGTCACGTTATTCCAATTATTATGCGTTTGCTTTTATGGTATTATCGAACTTTCGATGACTATATAAGTAATCAATAATTATTATAATGTATTTCTATCGCCGTACGTAAAAAATATATCATAAAATAACAGTATAAGAATATACATTGTCGATCTCCTCCCCCCGGCGCCCAATAAAATATGGTCTTTTACTAAATTAGTCGAATTCAAATCGCAAATTGTTATCTATTACTTTATCGTTGATAAAACACAAACTATGATAAGACACGCTATAGTTAAACGGGCGTTTTTAGGGGGCGAGGCCGAAGAGATCGCAGACTTCCGAAATATTAAAAAAAAAAAAAAAATAATCGCTTTAAGTCGAGTTCCGGATTTATAATGGGTAGGTTGTCGACAATAATCGTCAAAAATAATATTAGTTAAACTAGTTAAACTATATTGGCATAGAAGTTAAGACAAATAAAATGGCAGAGAATGACAAATAATTCCGAAAAAGTCTTGAACGGCAAAACCATCAACGCTGAGGATCGATGTTTTCTTCCACGGGATGTTTGAAGATTCTCGAGGTTTTACCGCCTACAAGTGATAAAAATGTTATCAAATTATAAACACAACCACGATTAAACGATTAGATCGTTCGAGTTATTGCTGTTCTTGAAAATTTCGTTCTAGAATTTGTCGCGTTCAAGGTTTTGCTGTTCAAGACATCGAAGGCCTCCCATTACGATCACTACTCGTAGGGTAACGCGTCCATTCATCGTACCTTTTGTACAACTTATTGATGATTACTATATATTATCGTATGATTTTGTCGTTGCAGACAAGGTATAATTTACGTACGCGAATTCTTTGTAAAATATTATTATCGAAATTTATAATTATCTATTATATCGAGACGACGACGTCGTATATTTATAATTGTTTGATAACCGCGGCGCCGCCGTTTATAATTAAATTCGTTTTACTTAATCGGGTTGGTTTTTTTTTTTAAAAATTAATTTTATTAAAAAGGCGCAACAGTTGCGTTTCGCGTGCGACTTTTAGCGCGGAATCCGGTGACGAAAAAAAAAAAAAAAAAAAAAAAATCTATTCGTATACCGGTGAAAATATCAAAGTTCGATATACCCGTCGAACCGTAATAATTCGTATAAAATATACCCGCCACCGTAATGTATACGATGTATATAAGTACGGATTAGAGTCGGGCAAAAGAGTATTTATTTATTTTTTTTTTTTTTTTTTTTTTAAAGACCATATTTGCGGTGTACCTACTGTATATTTTATATAATATGATTATTCGTAGGTCGTATACGGCGGGGACAGGCGAAGATCCGCGGAAGTAAACCCGCACACGACGGCGGTGACGACGGCCGTAAGAGTTGGGAGTATAGTAACTTTCCGTGTATAAAAAGGGGGACACACACGCGCGCGCGCGCCAAGAGAGAAAAAGAAAAGCAATTCGAACGTACAAATCGAAATCCGACGTATTTCCCGATCTCGGATCCCTCGGTTCGCCGCCGCCGTCGCGTTGCATAATGACATATAAATATATATGTATTTTTTTATTTTTTTTTTTTCTCTGGTCTACGTATTGTATTTATTTATACACAAAAAACGAACCTTCTGCCTCGGCGGGCGCGCGCGCGCGCGCGTGTGTGTGTGTTGTTTGACGAGAGCCGGGTAAAAATATCTTCTTTTGTCGCGCTCGCGGACAAAGTTTCCGTCCTTATTGAAAATCTCGTTAACGAGACGGAAGTTTTTCGTCGCCGCAAATCGGCCCGACAGCGAAAACTCGTCTAACGCCGAACTATACACACCGACGGGCTTGTTGATTCTTCACGTACGCGTTAATCTCTACGCCTACAAACCCCCGGTCGTGCCGCGCCGTTTCTGCATAACGCCCGAAAAGTTTTTATATTTTGCGCGTCGTGCCGCGCGGTGTTTTCGTGAACGGCCCGCGCGACGTTATCAGCCACACCCGGCCGTGTATATTGACCGCGACGATCACCGTCGTCACTCCCCGCCGCACGCGTAACGTCCGACTGCCCTCTCAGCCCACCCCCCACCCCCCCCCCCGGAAACTAATTTGATATTTGGCGATTATAAAAAACACCGTCCGTTACGATTTTTACGTACGCGCGAATTTCTCGTGTCGATCAATCGAAACTCTAGTAAAATATACGCAGTGTCCAATCATTTATTATTGACCGTGTCATTATTTTAACGATGAATCACTATGCAAACAATTTGTATTCGCGACTCCCGCCATAAAAACTCGCCCCCTCGTTTAGATATAGGTACGTGACGACGAAGGGATACTTATTAAACGGGATCGATATATCCGAAAAGAAAAGAAGAACGCGTTTTAATTTTAACGCGATCTTAAATCGTGACGAGACGTGATGCGATTCGTGATCGTAAAATGCCGATTTGTATTTTTTTTTTTTCTTAAAAAATCCCAAACAGAATTGTTTAATTCATAATCGAAACGTCAAAACTGCAATCGTATAATTCGGATTTGTTTTCTTTTTTTTTTTCTCTCCAAATTGTTTCTCCTCCCACCGCCCCAGGCATTTTGACGATTTCCACTTATTAACCGGCGAGTGTACACGGTTTAAGTTTAACGCCGGGCGGGCAAACATTGTCGGGCATACACACACACACACACGTTTTTAACGGCTGGACGCGCGCCCGTCGTCGAGGTCGGTGGTATATTATGTTTTTAATGAAAGTCGTTGTCGTTGTTATACGGCCAACTATAATACGCGAAACAATATTGGAACGTTTAGGTGTCGTATAGTACACTGTTATTATGTGCGTGCGTGCCGGATATGTGACCCGTTTAAAAAGGTCGTGCGCGAACGTCTCAATTTATATATATTGGGTACATTATATTAAAAGCTATTTCGAAAATACGACAATAAATTTCACGATACGCGTGGTTCGGCATATAGAAAAGTGACCAGGGGGGAGATTTCCGTCGACAGTTTTTCAAACGCATTTATTCCTAATTGTATAGATTAATAATTTGCCCGAGTAAGAAAATACCAACATTTTTTTTTCTTCATTATATTAAGACTTGTGATTTTTATTTTTTTTTTTTTAATTGAACTAGTTTGAAAATATCGTTTTTGCCGCGAATTCAAATACGTCTTACCATACACCAGGTATACTAAGTTACCAAATTGATAATGACTCCGCGGCGTGCGTCGTAATTACTCTGCTTAATATCATCCTACGACATCATATATAATAAGTGTCGCGACCCACTAAACCCAGAAATCAGGTAATACGATACATTTGACAAATAAAAGTCACACGGTCTGAGATCGTGTAAACGTAGGAAGTGGGGAAGCACATGCTGGAATCCTGTTTTAAAGAAATTCTTTATACGAAATTTGGTCGACAATTTTTAGTCCCGGGAGCCCTCACTCGGTCTAAATAAGCATAGGTTTTTAAATGTTGAAATTCTCCCTGAGCGATGTTCGTCTTCCATCGCTTCTCAGCTCTTCGAAAACGATTTGTCTCATCGAAAATCGTTGTGCTTCTAATAAAATAGTGTCTCGCGTACGCTCGTCGCAACTTTCCGCAGCGTTTTGAACGCAGCGGATTCACCAGGCCCAACACAAAATCTTACAGTTTATCTCGTTGGTCTGAATTCCGCTGTTTAATTTTCGTAACACACTACCAAAAAGCAACCAAGATCAGACGGTGTTACCGCGTGAAGTTGAAACTGGCGTTTAGGACAGACTGATAAACAAGCTGATAATAAATTATAGAACACTTTGTGAAATTACCGAATTCCGAATGTGATGTTTTCTCTCTCTCTCTCTCTCTCTCTCTCTCTCTCTCTTTCTCTACTATTATACACACGACTATATTTACCGAGACGGCGTGACACGCCTACTGTAGTATTATTTTCCACAATACGAAATATATGCTATTCGTCGGGTTCTTACGAATTATTTTTTTATTTTTTTAATTAATTACTCAAACTAATCACGTTCTTAATTATCTTTAAGTTTGTTTCGTTGTACAGTGTTTTATTAAAAGGCACGCCTCGCCGGCGCACACACTCCGCTTGTATACCTATTATTATATACCTAATGAAAAGGCGGTACGTAACCAATTTCAAGGATTTTATTATTATTATAATTATGTTTTTATTTTTTTTTTTTTTAAATAAACATTTAATCTAACCGAATATCAATTTAAAACGTACGATTGCGTATTATAATTATTCTCCGGCGTACTATTATAGTAGGCCGAGTACAGGTGTATACCAACCGGTATATCAAATTGATTGCCCGCCGTACACCATTGATCTTCGACTTTTGTAATATATATATATATTACAATACGCGCCCGAAATTAATTTCGTATCAAAGTGTATTGTGTATACGCATTGTACACTGCGGAGTATAGGTGTTCGTATTATTATTGTAATAATAATTATAATTATTATTATTATTATTATAGACGCCGTTTTACGGCCGGGCCGTCCGGAAACCGCGCGCCGCTTTCGCACGTATTTAATACAGCCGGGCAGTTATGCCCGTCCGACGCGTGTCCGGCACCCGGTGCCCGAACTCCGGATCTCCGACCGTCGTCGGTTCGGCCACGCGTACGATATCGCTTCGCAGCAATCGCTGTGTATTTCGTATTATTATTATTATTATTATATTATTACAAACTCGAAATAATAATTAATATTCCGTTATGCTATTCTCGGCGTTTAAATCCCGAGACTGAATTTTTCGCGTGGGAAACGCCATTACAGGTATATATATATATATATATTATTAATATTAAAACGTTTACGAGTGGAACGGATAATATATTATATTATACAATAATAATATTAACCGACTGTATACGTATACGTATTGTATAATATATAGGAGGTACGACCGAAAAGCGAGCGGGAGAATTCCTGGGTCCCCCTGCACCTGTGGTCGTTTTTCGAACGCGTCGGTCCAACAACAACAACGAGTTCGTATACTACAACAGGGGAAAGAAAAAGAAAAAAATAAAAAAAAAATTAAAACATCATTCGGATTATTATATTGTGTCCCTAGACTGTGAAAAATACGAAACCGTACGGCACAGACTCGTCTCGTGACCGTTGGGAATATTGTTCAACGGGGGCTCGCTGTTGTACACGACGCGGCGTATTCGTATATTTATTATAGGCATGGTTAAGGTGTGCGTCAACAATGAAGCGTGAATCGTGTTGCAAGTCAGATATTATTCCCGACTGCACTAGACACGATTTCATTTTGTCTAACCGCGTTATTTAGAGAAGAAAAAAATATAAAAAAAATAATACACAACAACAACGACGACGACGACGACGACGACGACGAAAAAACCTACTACTATATCATTCTTTTATTACTCGGTTATTATTAAGTGCGTATACGGATTAGAGAAGAAATATTGTGTTTACGTGATTTTTCATATTTTTTTTTTTTTTTTTTTTTGACTCGCCCCGCCTTTTAGGATATTTTACGAACTCGCCGTCGGCGTCACGTAACGCTCGTGTGTAAATACGCCTGTTATGTTATTATATTACAGCCTTTCAACGAACGCGTTAAAAAAAAAATAATAAAATAAAAATAATAACGCAGGTACTCGAGCAAAATGAACATAATAATATGCTAATGTGCCGTGTCGTCGGTATAATTACGATAAAACGTTCAAAATGAAATATCCCTGTAGAATCTCGAAACACAACCGAAATAAACGAATATTATAAATATACGAGTTTTGTGTAAATACGTAAACGTCTATTTACGTTTTGTGAAATATTCAGCGTTTATAAATATTATTGTTTATATTTTAATTGTTTGTAACAAAAAAAAAAAAATAAAATAAAGTAATTAAAATTTTTATTAGTTCAATTCCGTTGTGCTGCAGGTATTTATTAAAAAGCCGGACATACTTCGTGTCACGGGTAGGTCAGTGACTAATAATAATCGATTGCAATCGAATTAAGAGCGAAGCTCAATAAACCAACAAGATTGTTAATAGATTATTTTTTTTTTTTTAGAAAAACCTTGAGGGGAAAGTAGACGAATATTTCAAATAAAGTACAGCCGGGTAAAAAATCCGCATCATTTAAGACACCGCGTGAACAAACCCGAGCGTTAAAACTCGTCGAAAGAGTGTTTTCCGAACAAAAAAAAAAAAAAAAAAAACACACACGTTTTCTCAGTTTTACTAAAACTGTAGCTCGTTCGCTATATTGAGGGCCGTTCTAGCCGACATAAATAAAAACGTTTATCTGATTTTCAAACTGATATGTTTATGGCTGATAAGGTCTGGGCATAAACTCCGTTTAAAAAAAAATCAACGTTTACGTACGTCGTCGGTAAGAATCTAAAACGTGTCGTTTTTATATTTTCGGTTCTACAACACATGTCGTACAGATTTTTGTAAAACTGTTATACCGACCGACGTCGACCAGTTTTTATTGGGTCGTGTATACGGGGTACTGGAAAATTCCTGACGGACGGTCGGCTCATTTAACTCGCGTTCGTACGAAATGAGTTGTCGTCGCGTCGTCGCGGTTTTTCGGTCAAAATAATAGTATTATACCGGACCGGCGCGCACGCCTCTATTTTCCGGACAAAACGTTTTTATTTGTTTATTTATTTACGACTCCCGGAGAATTGGCCGCGTCCGTATATATTATAATAATACGCTGTGAAATATATTTTATAACATAGAATACGACGCGCAGTGGGACTATATCGTGTTGACCGATCTTCGGACATAATATAATATGTTTTATCTTTGTCGAAAAATAAAAAATAAAAATATATAAAAACAACGCGATTTATTGTGCGGCCGGTCGGCGCACTACACCTCTGTGGGAACGTGTTCGATATTGAGACACGAAACCGACGTGCTCTAAATCACAAGTTCGTGATCTCTCCGGCGCGCCGGTGCATCCCGGCGTACGCTTATTTCGCCATCACGATTCCCCCCGGCCGGTCGCATAAAAACGGTTCACGCGAGCTCGCGCGTCACGTGCTACAGGTCCCGTACACGTACGCCGCCGCCGCGATTAAAACCGACTATTATTATTATTATTATTATTCGAGCCGAGTTAAAACACATAAATATATCCGGTTTCAGTATGTTATGTACGGCGCGAAATTTTATCTAGGCATATATATATATATATATACATGTGTATTATTGCACGTACTGCACTGTTATTTCGCGTATATCGACGGCGAACCCGTTTTAATATTAGTCATTTTTACTCCGCAGTGAACGGAGGCTGGTCGCCGTGGTCGCAGTGGTCCGAGTGCAGTTCCAGGTGCGGCAAAGGACAACAAAAACGGACCCGGGTGTGCAACAGTCCGGTGCCGCTCAACGGGGGCAAACCTTGTGCGGGATCGGCGGTGCACAAGGCCGAATGTACATCGATATGTCCCGGTAAGTTACGACGAAAACGTCGGAATAAATTCTACGCGGTTTTTTTTTTTTTTTTTTTACAATTTTTCGTTTGTCATGTTTTCACCGGATTCCGGTAAATGTGTATCTGCAGTATACAGGATGTTTCCTGCGATCGCACTTTAGAAATTCTGCCGCGAAGTCCAGGATGTATTACTATATGTATATGACGTATGGTCCCCGGTCAAGAAATCGTGTTTCTTTATTTTCCAATTGATATTGTTCAAAAAACTTGTAGCTCAATATCATTGGCGTAGCGTGCATGTAAAATGATGTTTTACTGTTGGATAGTATTTTGAATTATATGAGATATAAGGGAAAATGTAAATGACAAAAAAACATTTCATGGAATAAACCGTTCGTTTAGATTATCTCTGAGTTTAATCATAAATTCGGCAATTTAAATCTTTTTTTTTTTTTTCTGTTTAACAATTGACCAAATGTAAAATAGATTCATTTTAAAAACATTAAAATTAAAATTTTTATGTTGTGTATTATAACAATACGTTTTTTTTTTTTATTTTTTTACCCTCATCGGGGCGACAAATCATCCAAAGCCTACCGGCGGCAAACCCCTTGATCAGACCCGGCTCGGCGGACCTATCGGCTGCCGGTCGCTTCTTGTCATCGCGTCGGCCGTCATGCGATTCCGCGGTTCAGCAAAAACTATACGAGACGTCCGTGTCGGTCGTTCAAAATAAATACCATCGTGTTGGCCGCGACTGTTCTCGTATATCGACCGTGACTCGTGCGCGTAGTCTTTTTTGGCGGTTAAAAAGTAAAAATCGCTTTTATCGCCACCGCCGCCGCCGCCGCCGCCGACCGAAACGATTTAAATATTGGCGGTTTGCCCGCCGTCGACATAGTTGGGCTGCGGCGACGTCGCCGGCGGTTTATATTGTAGGCGATGAATTTCGAAAGTTCATTAATCGCGAAGTTAACCCAGACTTAAAACTTGCCCCCCCCCCCGTACTAATATTATTAATATTATTACTATTATTACTACTATTATTATTATTATACACGGGGCTTGGTTTCAATCGTATGTTAACAATGCCGCGGCCGCATCGGCTTATTGTCGGCAAACTAGTTATCCGCTAACGAGTTTTCTACAATATTCTGGTACGGGCTCGACCATCGAGACCTGACCGACGACGACGACGACGGACGGACGGACTAATAATTACTATTTAATAATTACCACCGATGCCGTCGTATATTATTATTATTATTATTATTATAACAATATTATTACGATGATTTTTTTTTTTTTTTTTTTTTTTTAATCGTTTTCGAAAGAAAAAAAAATGATACCTCTCATCATCCCTATCGTGATATTTTTAATATAAACCGTTCCCAATCGGCGCCTATATTTCGATTATCCTCTCTTATAAAATAATATAGCCGACCCCTCACGTTTCCGGTATTTTATACTGGTATAATAATATTATTATCTATTATTATTACGTGCAAGTGTTTTTTTTTTTCTTTTTCTCTTTTTCTTTTCTGTGCGTCCGGCCTACATTGTTATTAACGGTTCTCCGATATAATATAATTACGTTACGGTATAAATTATTTTAATACACTCTCGATAATATCTCTTCTCCGAGATATTTTCATCTATCTCGGCACGTAACGATTTGTGTACGACTCCGCATAACGTCAAGAACTCTTCGATATTATTAAGCACACCTTTTTTTTCTTCTTCTCTTCTCTGTTTATTATTACCTAAAAGTCTCACGGAATTGTGTTGGGGTAAACTGGTTTCGTTTAAGATATTTTATTATTATTATATTAATCTGGTATTCCCACGCGTTATTTTCGTAACACTATAACTCTCGGATGATTAAAAAATAATAATTTAGAGAAAATAAAATTTTAATTAAAATTTGACTCCGTATATACGCTATAGACGGTGTTCGAATTGCGAGGGCAGACGCAGGGGGACGGAGCTCCTCCGCTATTTTCATTTTTTTTTTTTTTTTTTTTTTTTGGTTTCTTAGAGTCCTCTTACTAATTATTTCTATTGAGACTGGGGGACGGACGGATACGTCTCTTTTTACAAATAATGATATTTTCTTAAAGACATGCATGTAATATATTGCAAATATGCTCTGTTCTAGAATTTAATATTTATACTTCAGTAATAAATTATTAACATAATTATTATTATTACAGGTATTATATGTTCTCGATAGAGTTACCTAAGGTAATTTAACCGAAACCTCTAAACATCATAGTCTTTTTAAGAAATTTTTTATGAAAATAAGAAACTATTTTTTTTTTTAACAAATAAATATGTAAGCAAAACCTAAGCTCGCAGGCGCGTATACTATAAGTCAAGGTTGGCCAACTTTCATAGACTTGTGATCGACCTCTAAGTTTTTCTACGTTGTCGTGATCGACTAAAGAAAAAAAAACATTTTAATATATTTGATTACAAATTATTACTTTTAACATTGGAGTAAGCTTATTTTCTTATTTAATGAGATGTTTGTACTTGCATTTGATTTGATAATTTCACGAAATCCAGGGTGAACGACGACAATGACAGTCTCGAGCTATTTTCGGTATGCGTATCAGTCAAACGTGATCGGTACTTATTTTTGGTTTGATGTAAATACGAAAAGTTTAAGTAGTCGTTGTTTTTTTTTTTTTATAAAATAATTTATTATTGAATTATGTCTGAAAATCAATATAAAGGGGGGGATGGGTATATGTTGAGGTTTATAATATCTCAAGAAACGTTATTTTTTTATTTTCCAAGTCTCTCGTAGTCCCGTAGTTTTTTTTTTTTTTTTTTCCAATTCGAGCACTGCCTATATGGATACTTCCCAGCTACAAGTTTTGTCGTGCGTTCGAGCTGGAAATGAAGTGGGAGGGGAATAGACACGCGCGTATTTCCGGGGAAACATTTATATAATAATATAATAATAGAATAGCATTGCATGTCAACGTTTTTTTTTTTTTTTTTTTTATTACGAAAATTAAACAACGTCCCGATGACAAAGAATTATAACCCGAGCATAATAATAATATCCCCGGGCCATTGGCGGGGTAGGTATTATATGTACACACGGAGCACATAAAAAATATATTTATTATTTACACGATTTATATCGTGCGAGTTCGTTCGTCGGGAAACTCATAAGAAATGCATACTGCACTTTACCGTCCAAATGGAAAAAAAAAAAAAAAAACAAAACAAAAACAAAAACAACAAGAACCGGAGAGAAATATATACTACGCCACAATTGGCTATAAAAATTGTATATTTAAAGAAGGGGGGAAAAAAATCGGTTATGACTTCACGAGAGTGAACAAGTCAACTGCGACGGCCGAAAAACATACGTCTACGAATTTTCGTTTGATTAATTTATAACGCAAACGAAAATAAATAATTAACGTCGCGTTTGGATTTGTTCGCGTAACGCGCACTGCGGTTGTTCGCAAGCCCGGCGTAAAACAATTAGTGTTTCCGGTCGGGCCGCGCGTAATACGTAAACCGGCGCACGGGGCGCGAGAAGTTATTATTATTAAAACCGGCAAGTAGAAGAAGAAGAAACGTCGAAGTAAGACCCTTTTTTTATATATATATATATATTTTTTTTTTTTTTTCGGACGACGACGGGTTAAAACAAACATCGTCTGTTGTTTTTCGTTCGGTTCTCCGGCAAAACCCCATCTTTTTTTTTTCTTTTTTTTTTTTTTTTACGGGTCGCTCCGTTTTGCATAATAATATTAAGCGCGCGAATTTTCTTGCCCGGGATATAACCGTACCTGCCTACTTCCCGGCCGATCCCGGAGAGAAAAAAAGAAGAAAAACCTATAGGGGTTATAGCGGGGGGGGGGCAAGGAAAACACTGGTTTCTCCCGGCCAACAACAATATGGGTTAATGGTTCCCCGGTTTATATACACACATATATATATATATATACACACACAATATATATAAGGGACAGAATCGCAAAACAGCATCTGCGCGCCCGTGCACTTAGTTTAATTCCAGTAATTTGTATTCTAAATCCGTGGCGCGCGTGAACAATAATTAGTATACCACCGCGCCGGAGCGTAAAGCTCTCGCAAAAACCCGGTCACGAGCGCCCACTTTTGGGCACGTTTGCCACGGGTCCGTGGGCCGTGTCGGCGGCGGTAAGGGTCGGAAAACAAAACAAAAAAAAAAAAATTAAAAAAAAAATCTCGTCTATCCCGAAATAGTTTACCCCGTCGTCGTGACAAAGTAATAAATATACACCCGCCCGGAATATTTTCCGCAAATAATGTGCCCGGCCGCTACAATATATGTAAATTATTATTGTGCCTATTATAACGCCCGTCCTTTAGCTTACAGTAAGATTATTATTCGGCCGGTTGACCGCCTCCCGCGCACGAACACGCGTAAAAACACTCGACCCGCGGCTTGCGTTTTCAAATCCGCGAAAACTATATTATAAATGAAACTCGGGGTGGTAAAATTATTGTATGATTAAAATCAGCGGCGTTAGGTTTGGAGGGTACGTATTTGAGATGGTTTAGCGCATCCCCAGACCTGGATTGCATAAGCCCAGATAGACCCTAATAAGGATTTGTAGATGATTATTTTTGCGTGGAAGGGTAATTTTGATTTCAGAATCGGGCGAAGTAAGTGGAGTCGACTATTGAGAATTTTTCTTTTTGACTTGATATGAGGACCCCAGATAAAAGATATAAACAAATATTGTCTAGATGAGTCTCAAACACCGTTCGTGTCACCGGGTCCAACCAGGTCTTTCAATCTTTTGTCAATTAGGACGCCGAGGTATTTTACTTCTGAGGATCCTAGCCACCGTTTCCTGCTATTATACAACAATCTAATAGTTATTGTTATTATTAGCCAACCACTCTGAATATCGTCAACACTTCCGGTATAACAGTACACACGCATATAATAAACTTAAATTTCACACTCGTATAGACATTGCGAAATACCAATTCAGTATGCGCGTTTTTACGCCTAGTTGTCCGCGGGGTTCTCTTTCTCTGCTGCTGCTGCTGACATACTGTTATTATTTTTCGGTAAACATTTTTTTTTTTTTTTTTTTGCGGACCATAATTAGCATTTCGGTTTTTTTTTTTTTTTATTCTCTATAAAGTTCTCCTCCCCGACAACGCGTTTGACGGACGCGTTTTGTATTCTATGGGATCGATCGTACATTATATACATAATACAGTCGCAACCCTTTTGCACGCCCTCGTTTTTGATCTTTTGTGTCCGCCATGTTATGTGTGGCAGCGCTGAAGTCTCTCTACCGCACACTCGGCCGCGTCAATGTCCCTTCATGCAAACCAACTGCAGCCTCCGCTGCAAGGCGACCATCTGCCGGTAATTGTTACTAATGGAAAAGTCACGTTCCCGAGTATTTTACAACGTTTTACAGAACTTTAACGATTTTATTTTTACATTTTTCATATTGTATAGGTATACATAATACGAGTATATCCATCGCGTTCTATTTCGTGCGCATACATCGTCGGCGATATGGTCGCCTATAATATACGAATACTAAAAAAAAAAAAATAATAATAATATTGTTAATATTATAACGTACCGAATTATAATGGACGTTTTTAGAACGCTTCGTTTACATTTTGATCTATTATTTTTGCAGTTACGAAAAATTACAGCTTTTACCGGTCGTTTTTAATCGATAAATTCGTTTTTGAAAAACAAAAATAAATATCAAACATGTAGAGACTATCACAAAATTCGTTAAATTACTAATATTCGAAAACCATTTAAACACAGGAACGCACTTTATCAGTTGTCAGTGTAATAAGCACGCGGTTAACGAATTATCGAAACAGTTATGTTTCTGGCGCTATATGTACAAGACTATAATAAAATGTGAGTCTAGGTTTATTATATGCATATATGTTTGTACAACCGTTGTGTATAGATAGTATTATCTATATTTTTTTTACGGTAAATTAAATACATAACGTAAATATGGTCATATCGCATTTACAAAATTTCGGAATGCGCCGAATCCGTTGCTATCCCTGCAATTGTATTGATAAGAGATGGCGGAGGACGCTGGAAATATTCTGCTAGGGCAAAGAAAACCATTGCAATATGTCAATACTATTGTATAATTATAATATAAAAATACAATAATTTGTGTAACATAACCTACCAAAAAAAAAAAGCCACCAATACGCTGCGTGTGTCGTAGAAAATTGGGTGTTACCATGTTGCCCATAAAAGACCCGCGGCCCATCAATTGAAGAAATCAACATTTACAATTGTCCGTACTCGATAATATGACAATACGAATAATAATAATAATAATAATAATATCGTAAATATCGTGACTCAATACCAATACGTATTATTCTATTGGCGGATTATGTTATATGAACGGGTCGGGTGATGTTTCCGAATAAATACGATTTCCTCCCGTACGCGAAAACTATAACGTAAATTCAATAACCATATTGAATGAATGTACACCGCAAAACGCCGAATTATTGTTATTTATGTACGAGAAAAACGCACGTGTACGTTAGAAAACGTTTGCAGTTCGACACAGTTTCCATCATCGTATTGTTTATGTACCCGGGACCCGGCGTCCGTAACGATAGGGGGCGAAAACTCGCGTGTTATTTTTAGCGCATCTTTAGCCGCCGCCGCCGGTAGTAATAATTATTATTGGCGGTTCAAAGAAAACCGCGGGTGGGCCCGCCGCCGCTAAACAACACGTATGGTGAATACGCCACCCAAAATCGGAATCGACCGCTAATTATTTATTTCGAATGTCGATGTTATTCTCGACTATTTTTTTCTCATTTTTTTTTTTTTTTTTTTTTTTTGTTTTCTTTCTAGAACGGCATCCGATTTCGATCCAACACAATTCTATATTATTACTATAAAACCGCGTGTGTTTCAAGCCTAGAATATTATAGTCTTTTTTTTTTTTTTATATAAACACACCGATTTACTTTATCGTATCCACCGAAACAATGCGGCATTTCGAAGCGCACCCTTTTAATCCCGTAATAATAATATTGTTTTCTCGGGCTTACGTTTTTGGTAAGTGCGCGTTGATGAATTAATATAAAACCGGGAGGTCAAACGGGTGATGATGGTATATATATATATATATATACTGCCCCCAGGCGGTTATAATTTAATTCCAGGGCCGAAATTAGTTAAAATTTCAAAATTCCACCTATCCTCTTACCCTTAACAAATAAAAAAAAAATTAAAATAAACGACCCCAAAAAGTCGTGTACATTAGTTATTATAATTTAATAGAATAAACAAAATAAAATCGCAAACAAAAAATGTATTTACATACTTATCAAACTACTTATATTCCGTAGATAAAATGGAAACAATTGAAAAACATTAAAAATGTACGATCCAAGGGGTGGCGGCGACCCACCTATCACCCCCTTCCACAAATATCCGCCACTGTCCCCAGGCCACCGCGAGGAATTTATTTCTTTAATTCTTTTTTTTTTTTTTTTTTTTTTTTAATCTCCATGAGGGATTTGCATTTTCTTTTATAATCTGACAAAAGTGATAAAACTGTTATTTAATTTCAAAATTAAAATTTTCTCTCTGATAAACGATGCATTTTTTATTTATTTTTTTTGTTTCTAATCGTAGATCTATCTTATTTAAATTAAATAGGTAGGTATTTTCTTTTGTATAAATTGTATCATTAGTATATGAGTAGGTAGTTGTATTATAGATTCACAGCAATACATTATTACAACAAAAATGTATTCAGATTCACAAAGATGTGTGGGTACCACCAGTCACATTTCCATTTCCATTGCTCGATTGAATGCTAAAAAATGCTTCGAATACATTGGCCGAATGTTCGTAACTGGCTGGCAAATTGTTAAACCCCTTAAACGTGCCCTTAAATTGGGTTTTTAACGAAAAGAGTGCCATATACATAAACCATCAACCCACCATGACGAAATCTGATTGACACCATACATAAAACCTACGTTAGATTAAATGCGCATTACCGAGGAGTCGTTAAGATCGAGGTCCCCGAATTCGGGCGTATTGTTATTAAAACCGTAGACACTGTTGAGTTTAACCTCAAAAAGTCACACGCCCACACATTTGTTTAAAATAAAAAAAAAATGTAAACGATCGAATAATTCTTAGTGGTTACCTCATCCTGACACACTAATCAGTAGTCGTGCGCGGGTCTCGTGCAATACAGTAGTCGCAGCGAAAATCAGTGTCTGGTATACTTTTTTTTTTTTTTCTTTCCAAACGATCCATTATTTTTTTTCCCCGATAAACTGCTACCATGCCAGCGTCCCACGTAAACGCGACGGTGGCGTACAAAAAAAAAAACCCCCACGAGACCGTCATAAATCCTATGCCCTCGCTGTGTCGGTGTTTCCTCACTCCCGATTAAATTTAACGTCGTCCTGATGCCTTTGCTTCAATAATTAAAATGTCGATTTATTCGTATACAATGTCATAAATTCAATGGCGTATCCAGTGGGGTTAAAACCCCTCACGAAATGTCTCCCGTATACCTTTTTTTATATTTTTGTAAGATTACGCTAATTTAATTTAGCCAATACAATAATATCCTATATGGAGTGGGAATTTGATACGTACTCCCTCTCCCCCCGGGGAATATATTTTTGGCTATGTCACTGCATATACTATAATGAAATGTTATCGTATTAATCGTGGTGATAACAATAAACCATAATAATAATCAAATATGATTATTCGTTTTTTTATCATTCCTAGTTTAGGTTTTTTTTTCTTCAAAATATTCCGTCGAGTTTTGAGAATTTACAAATAATGATATTCCAAGTTTCTACGCGTTCCGTATTCAGTATAATTATTCGGTTTTTTCTAACATTTCGTACTGTACACTTTTGTAATTTCAAGGCACTGCGATGGAGTCCTCGAACGGCTTAAATCGCGAGTCTATAGTAACCGTCACCATGCCTTTCTGGATAATCTATTTTAAAGTCGCATGAAGTATTTGTTAACATTGAACATAAACTCTTCATTTGATAAAACAATAATAAATGTGAAATAATGTTAAAAAAAAAAAAAACAAAAAACAAAAACAAATTTGCATGTTTATTCCCGTAATTAAAATGTTTTTAGTTAATAGCAATCGTTAATAAAAATATGATGATTGTCCGGTTGTCACTGTCGAAATTATAATTACAAAATAATATCGAATAATCGAATGCAAACATGTTAAAATTAATTATACATTTTTCAATTTTTGTTCGACATGAAAGCCTGCGGGGTACGTGGTAAAAACTATTATTGAATAAAAAAGTAAATATAATAGATTGCACTGTACGCATTTCCTACCCCCCCCCCGACTGCGCATAAAAAAATAGGGACTGCATTGTACGGCGCCGGCCTGCTCGACAAACTGTCGATTGTTTTAATCGATAAAATGTAATCATAATTTTTGATTTTTAAATTTTGTTCACAGTACATTCGTATATTGTTCTATATAGCGAATAAAAAATGTCTGGGGAAAATTTGCTCGGGGATTGAAAATTAAGAAAGAAGAGTTTTTTTTTTTTTTGATGATTATAATTCCAAATATTGAAGTTACACGAAAAAATGATTGATCACGACTCATGTGATAGTTTAAGGAATCGTACACGTAAAAGAAGACAATTATGCCTACATTTATCCTACGAACGTCACTATCGAATCCCGCGATTAATGTTATTCGATGAAAACCTAACGTCGTCGTATTAGAAGTATCCGCCGGTGCCGTCCGGTTCGTCTCCGGTATATATTATTGTAAGCCGCGGAAAAAAAAATCGATATCTCCGTAATTTAACCGGCGACGACGGTACGAGTATTCGTTTTCGGAGAAAAAAAAAAAAAAAAAAAAAAAAAAAAAAACAACGCGTCGCTCACACATCAAAGTCAACCCGGTCGGCACCCCAAATATATAATACACGTGTACCCGCGGGTCGTACATAATAAACGATCGGGATCAAAGCCCCCTCGAAACGCGAGTTTCACACGACCCGGGGTCGCAGGCAGGCCCGTCCCACCGTCGCGTCGTCGTCGGGATCCGTCGTCGCGCGCGATTTTCAAAAACAAAATTACATTTCCATTCTCGAATCCGATAATCCGCCGCGGTGTTTAAACGTTTTACGATAATATTTCGTATTTATAGACCGCCGGCCTACCCATATACGCGCAAACCCAAAAACAATTGGAATGCACTTGTTAAATATATATATATATATATATACGTACACATAAATCGTTGGTTGAAATTATAATTTACGTCCAATAATTCGCTAATAATTGAACTATTCGGCGACGACGTTAACGACATTGTTGCGCCGGTTTGTCGGTTTGTGTATTCAACAGTAATCGATTGAGCGATAGGTTTTGAATATTTATGAACATTATTGTTATTACAATAAAATATATTATATTTTAAGATACCGACGAATATTTTTTAATGTATGCAAATATATACGCACAATTAAAAAAAAAAAAAATCAACAATTGATAATGAGAAATTACGGCGCGGCGGTTTTGTTCGCTATTCCGAACATTATTATTATTATTATTTTTTTTTTTTTTAATACCCGAGCATCGTGTTTTTTTTTTTTTCTCTCGAAAATATTATTTTAATTCTCCCGGTGTGTAATATCGTTACTTTTGTTTTCACCGCCTCGGCACGACTTGTCACCGTGTATTATATAGTTTATGTGGTTTTCGAGTAATTTTCGTAGCAATCGGGATTCATACGATTGTTAACATCGTCGTTGTTGACATTATAATATAGTCGGAGCGGAACAATACTTCAAGACAATAGGTTTTTACCGGACGAGACGCTTTTATTATTATTATTATTAATATTAAAAACTCGCACGCCGTGGTCGGGACACACTTCCGAAATCGGCAACGTTACACGAGGATGTACAAAATATATTACGACCTGACACCTTAAAATTTTGTTCGGAACTAAGAGCCCCGTCGGATTCTTGGATCTGCCTGCTTACCGGGTGGAAGAGTTTGACGTCGGGAGTGTCGTCGGGCACACGGACGCCCGCGACGACGACGACGACGACGACGACGGCAACCATTCAGGTACCACGTTATCACAAAAGTCGGGCCCCGTCCCCTACGGGCTTTCGAAGGCCCCGACCGCTGTTTCGTGTGCCTAATACGCACGTTTACCGCACTCGGACAGCCGTGTATTATTATGATATAATAGTCACATATTATCTGGAAAACGTTATCCGCATGGTATGTTATCGCACGGACTTTCCGATCGGAATAACAACCGTCACTCGACTTGACGTTTCAAAATTGTATACTGCGTTTGTTATGTTATGCCATAGTGTGCACTTCGTTGAAACCGGGATTTAATAACAGTTGAAAACCGACGATTTCGCTACGGAAAATGCGGGTTTTCAATAATACAAATATACAGCGATGGGAATACCGTAGGGGTAATAATAACAGACAATAATACGTTTATAATATATAAATTATATAATATATTATAGCTGTACCATAAATTATCACGCGGTGACAAATTACTTAAACAAACCAATACAAGTTTCGGCCATGCCTGTTTAGTATAGGTACATTTGTGGACAGTACCCCGTGTACCGGGGTATAAAACCGGAAGGACAATGAAAATCGCTTTTAAAAACAATCCGAGAATCGATTCGGACGTTTCGGACGACCTAACCATTCCGGACGGATACACCGTCTGAAAAATGATAGATTTCCTTGTATTAACCATGCGTTTATAGAGAATTGCGGAAAAACAGTGCTGCGGTAAGAGGACGATATATATATATATATATATATACTTTTGTACTTGCGGTCCGCAAATCCGACACCCCCGTGCACAACACGGCTAAATAATACGTCGCGGTCGTTTAATAATCGCGTGCCTCGTCCGGGGGCCGCGCGATCGTCGGTCGTGACGTTAAAAAAAAAAAAACTTAAAACGGACGCAATGGCGGCGACGACGGCGGCGGCGCGGCCGGAACACGCGGTGTTTATGATACTGCAATCAGCACGGGGTAATCCTATCTGTATAATTACACCCGACCGTCCGGATTAACTATTTGATGAGGTTATAATATTATATATATATATATAAAATACCCTCGAGTATATAAAACGCACGGCGGCGGTGGTGCGGTTACTGGATAGAGAAAGAGAGAGACGTTAATGAATACGTTGACGAGGGTTAAAAATATTTCGCAAGCTTTTAGCCCGGTCGTTTTACCGAACAAATTGTAGTATTATTATTATTATTATTATTATTATATTCGTAATATTATGTATAGTTGTAAATCTGTGATCGTATCGGTCTCGAAATATTTGAATACGTCGCGAATCCGGATTATTCCGACCGCGGGAGACGTGGTTATTTCACATTTGTTGTTCGATAAGAATGGCAAGCGCACCGGTGGACCTTGGAAACGTATTCGTTTTCAGTAATTGTCAATAATGATAATTATTATTGTCAACCCGTATTGTACGTATTATAAACGGTAACATTTGAATTGGCAGATTATATAGTTACTACATAATAATAATAATAATAATAATAGTAATAGCGTTTTTTTTTTTTTTTTGTCGTCGTTAATTGTACGATAAACATGAATATTTATATGTTATTATAATTGCGGCGATATTGTCTTATTGCGGAGAACGGTATATATATTTTGAAATTGTATAGCGTGTAAAATAATTAATAATGATAGTTTACGAACGCATAATGTAGCGAGGGGTGACCAGACGCTCTGTTATCCGACCGTTTTATTTTCATATAGGTCAAAGAACGGTTTCGAGTTGGGGAGAGAAGGCTCTATATCTGTCTATCTATAATATACATAAACGAAATACTCCGGAAACATTATTACTTTGTTTCCCATCGTTAAATTATTTCGTTATACACTACCACGACATGGTAATATAGAAATGATAATAGTATAATCAGATTCCGCGGTGAAAAATCATTCGGTTTATATCATCGTTTTACGAATATAATATCGAAATTATTATTATTATTATCGCGACGAGATAATATTATATAATTACCTTATTATGAAGCGAAGAGTACTAAAAGTCATGTTTTACTAACACCGGTAAACTTTTCTCCTCGTCAAGCTGTCCCCGGCCCTTGTACATTACCTATTGGTCCGCGATCTCCACTGGATTTCGGCATCCCTCGTCAAAGATCAACTGCAAGGGGACGGATCGCATGACCTTTTTTTAAAACTATTTTGCATCCCACGGAAATGTATTACGCCATACATCGTTTCAGTAACTACATATAAACACAGGATTCCTTTCGAAGGACTGATGGTACCTATATAATAGTTTAAATATAATAATAATGGATGAATTATGGTAAAGGCGGAATCAGCCCAGCGACCTCTGGATAAAACCATACCCCTCTCCTCCACAGTTTTTTAATACGCCGCTGATGCTCAAGATTTTTAATCCGTGCCACGACTGTATATACTTATATCCGGCTATCCGGGCCGTTTTAAACATTCTCGCTCTACGCTTCCGCCATCACAAAGCCGATCAAGACTTATTATCTCGGCGACATTCGACGGGTCACTGCACCGCACCTGCTGAGATTTGCTTTCGTCCGTTTATTACTGCGTTCTGTGCCCAGTTCTCGGTTCGTAAACGCCCGGTAAATATCATATAAATAAAATAATTATGACGGCGCGCACGCACGTACGTACGTCACGGGTATCGGTATTCGATTATACGACATAAAAGTAAATCGTAATTTCGGGGACGACTCTCTTGTTCCGCGCCGACCGTTGACATAAAATGACGGAAGGACGTGCGCCTATATAATATTGCGGTATAATTGATAACATCGAGTGTACCGAACCGATAAACGAGGCCGGTTGTATTCGACTGGCGCCCCTCGTCGTCGTGCTGCAGTAGTCCCGAGCCGACGAATTATTATCATCTTCCGTCAAAACGGAAGACTTCACCATTACGCCGATCCGTTCCCGCGGGATTATCGTCCGCGAATTCGGCAATTATAATTTACGAGATACCCATAATATTATAGTAACGAATTTAAAACGGATTACAACGCACTAGTGCGTGTGAGCGCGTGCGCAGTAAACAACAATATTGTATTGTACGTCGGAAAACGAACCTATATAGAAATTATTAATAATAATATGTTTTGTGATTTCAGATGGCGAGTACAGCGACACCGTTGCCGAAGAAGGTAATATATTATAATAATAGGATTTTTAATTTTATTAGTTTATCAATAAATTAACCGGTACTTCCCCTGCCTCGCGACATTGTTTGAAAGAAATTACAGCATATTTAAGAAAATCAAACCCCCGGAATATTTTTAAAATTGCACCGCGTCTAGAAAACGCTAATATGAGTATTATGTGAAAGTTTCTGGTCTTTACGGTTATTTTTAACTGAATTATATAAATAAAAAAAAAAAAAACAAAATCGAACACAACAGAAAACGTTATTGAGTAACTTTTTTCTTATCAAATGTGATAACTACCTACTAGGAAAATAAAAAAAATACCGTCTACACCAACTAGACAAAATTGGCTATTAGAAACCACACCCGAAGTTGGTGATCGGTTGTTCAGGGTTGTTCACATGCAGAAAAATGATCTCATCCAGATCTTAAACATTTTATTTCCGTCATATTGGATTTTTTCATCTATGATATTTCAATGTTTGCCAGTATCTTTCTAACAATCTTGAATCTTCAACAAATGTAGAACTCATAATGTTATAGTATTATATTTTTTTATTTTTCTATATATACATAAAACAGGAATTGCGGATAGTAATCGTGAAATTTGGTAAAAATTTTCAATTTTTTTTTCTCTAAAACGAACAGTTAACATGAAGTCATTATTATCCAAACGTCGTATAATTAAGGAATAAGGCGTAGCACTACGCTTCGAATCGAACAGGTCGAATCGATCGATTTGAAATTGAATATAGGCGTTTCTCGTTATTATTATTACTTTTATTTTTATTTTTCTTTCTAGCTACATAATTGAACCCTATTAAATCGATGAAATCGGTTTATATTTTTTTTTTTTTACTATTTCCATTATACACATATGATTAACGACTAGTGTCTACGAACGATACTTTAATAAATTCAATTTATCCGTGGAGATTAAAAAAAAAAAAAAAAACACCTAACCAGACGCAGAAGAATTAATCCGACAGTCGACGAGTAGTTATTATAGTATAATATAATCCGTTTTGGCCAACTGTAGATAAAACATATAGAAACCTGAAACATAGTATAATAATACTCAATTGGTTTATTTATTCGAAAGCGTTAAAAATTAAAAAAAAAAAAAAAGCGCAAATTAACGTCCAGAGACCAATAATAGCCTATCGAATAGTGCGTTTTTGACGGTGTTTAAACGAAAAAAAAAAAAATTTTATCTCAAATTATTATTTGCCAACTCCTCAGCTGGCATTCGTATTTTTTCCTCGGCTCGTCGAATATTATTATTAAGACGGCGCGTGATGGCCGGAAACAAAACACTTAATTCGATAGGGCGGTGGGAAGAAGAGGCGGGCGGGTGGGTATAACTGCACGAAAACGTGTACCAGGTGTTATAATACGCGGTGGACGAAAAACCGGGAGGGATTAAAAACCGGGTGGATAACCCGCGCAGCCGGCCGTAGCGTTTGCATAATTCATAATAAAAGTTTTTGTCGCTCAACTTTGCACGACGATAATCGGTGCAGTCGAAACTCGACTACACCGCCGTTTACCGCCGCACTCCGGCGGGGGCGGATATCGTTATACTCGTATACTTGATCAAATAGATTCGGAAATTATATATATATATGTATAGTAAATATCGCGTATATATTTACATATAATATTATTATAATGTATGTATACAGTCCGAATAAATCATTCGGTGCGCCGGCCATCGGCGACTGTGTGTAGGTATATACGCATGCGAGATATTCGCGTGCGCGTATGTGTGCGACTTGGTCGTGCCAGAGTTCTGAGGGTGACCCGAACGATTTATGGGTTTGGAAAGATTTTTATCGTTGACCGGCCAATTAAATTTCGGATCTGGTAAGAGTCGGCGGGGGTATTTATGCGCGTGTGACGTTGACCGCGGCCATTAGTGCGGGGGATTCGGTGTGCGTGTACTCGTGTATATATATATATATATATATATAAAACAATTTTCTCTCTCGCTCCGAGTACTGTATAAGGCCGAGTCTCCGGCCCCTTTTGTTCGTGAATATTCATTGTGTTCCGGAGCATAAATTAACCGGATCGCGCGGATGTGCGGCACCGCCGCCGCAATAATTGCGCCGGGCATGTCGGCCGCGGCGTACACCGAATGGGAAGTCCGAGTCTCCGCGTCCCGGAGCCAGCCGGTAGCGGGCAACGGGCTGGAGGTGGCCACCGCAAGATTGATCGGAAGTCGTACAGTGTCGATTTTGGCAAACCGGACCGCGGGGCGCTGTATGTGCGCGTGCATTACTATTATATACCGTCATATATTATAATACCGCAGCAATAACAATGCGGTTGGCTCGGGTCCAGAAGAAAAGGAAAAAAAAAACAGAGAAAAAACCGCCTAAAATCATCCGACCGATATATATATGTATGTATGTATGTGTGTGTAGGTAGGTATATATAAACGTTGGCTAATGGAATTATATTGATTCGGCACCACCCTCCAGATCCCCGCGGGACTTAATAAATTTCCAAACGGTTGTCGGTTATTTCGTAGACGATTTTTATTATTATTATTATTATTATTATTGTTTTAATCTTCCGAGCGCTCTCGCGTCTTGTCGCGGACGACCGACGATTGTATTTCGTTCTTAACGAATTCCGCGCGTACGTAACGATCGCCCGGCAAATTAATTACGATTAATGCGATTTAAAATATTACAGTGCCCGGCGCGGAATCGTATCGGTCCGACAGTTATTACAATATATATATATATATACAGTAGTAGTATATTTCTTATTAATTCAAGTACGACGTATTGCATCGTGTAGAACAGCGTACGGCTATTAATTTCGATTACTGCACGGCGATGGCTACTACTACTACTACTCATTATAACGTGTCGTATTTTTATATTTTTCTCTCCCGGGCCGCGGTCGTTTAAAAACAATTTGCTCGGCGTACGTATAGGTGTTCCCCGGGGACGCGGTCGTCGCGCCATTATTATTATTATTATTATTATTATTATTAATATTATACCGCGGTCCCCGGGGGAATAGGATTCCTGGGCGCGGTGTGGCGGGCCGCGCACCGCACAAGACAAATGACCCCGAGGGTTTTCCGAGGCGCGTATACGCGAATTTCAGAATTGAAACAATAGCCCCGGACGCTAATTCAAAACCGGTCAGGGGCCGTGTGCGGGGGCGGACGATGGTTATTGCGGTTTTAGGCGAACGCATACAATACGAATACATTGCTCGTACACACGCGGCGGCCAGAGGGGTGTCGGTTCCGACTCGTTGGCGGCGGTGCCGTTTAATGCACCGCGAACAATGCGCCCCGCGGGCCACGCGACAGTTGGCAAAGGAGAGATTTTCATTTCTCGAGTGTCTCGCGCGTACGGTGACGGGACGGCGCGACCGAAAACTACGCGTATACGTATATAAGGATAATACGGGACGATCGACCGACTATCGCCGCCCATCACCACCGGCCGCTCATTATCTCGGAAATTATTCATTTTTTTTTTCTCTTATGGCGATTTAAGCGACAAGCGCGGCTCGGAAACGTTACACCGCCGATATTTTCTAATGCGAAACCTCTTTTGATATTCAAATGGCAAACCGTATTAAAAATCCCATTAATAGATTACAGTCGAAATACATTTTGGTGTTTAAATGTTTAATTTCCGTCAGCCCGCCGACGAGATATTACACTTTCAAGTTTGTCGTTTTGCGGATATTAGGGGTAGGAGTAGTACATCATTTGTGTGGTGGCGTTCTAATAGTGTCACTCCACTACCTCTAGCCACAAAACGACCAACTTAAAAGTGGAATGTCTCGTCGGCGGGCTGACGAAAATCAATCATTTAAACGCCGACGAATATCGGCGGTGTATAACGGTTTAGAGTTTTTTGAATTTTCGACGAAATCCAATAAAACGAATACATTAGCAACTCAAAGTTACTGAAGGGCCAATTTTCAGAACTTTAAATCTAGCGGGTCAGACTATAATGAGCAAAGACAAAAAAAAAATAAAAGTTCATTAAAAATAACTATTTATAATTAACATTTATTTTGTATAATTTGCACAGCTTGTTTAATGCGCCTTTACAGAGCATAGAAATCAATGCAAAAAAAAAAAAACATTTTTTCCAAAAGCACACGTCGTCAATTATGTTTGTAAATAAAAATCGATCTGTTTGAAACTCGTATAATTCTAACTGAAGTGAAACTTCCTTTTGCTTTTCGATTTCGACTGCCGTAGGATTATTAAACAAATATGTTTGAGGACGCGCCAGTTAAACATCGTTACAAATCGTCTTTCGGATTCTACAATTAATTCGTCCGCGCGGGGGTGTTCGTAGGTGGTAACGCAACGTCTAAAATCGAATTCCAATTTGAATTTGTGTAACTTCGCCACGCGGAAAATGTATCGGTTTCATAACATTCGTAATGTTGTTTGGCGTTTACAATTTGAAAATGTGTATGACCGCGCGGGCCGGACAAATAAAGCGGCGGGCCGCCAGTCGCGCACCCCCGGGTGCATATTGAAGAGGGTTTTCTCGTTTGGCCGATACATAATATTTATGTATACCGTCGTCGGCTTGTAACAACTGAAAAATGTGCACTGATTCTCGTGGCGACTATCGGCCGACACACACACACACACATATATATATATGTAAAATTTACGGGCCGAAAAACCCGACTGTTTAAAATGCGTTTACCGCGCCGACCCTCTCGAGAATAACCGTTTTTCGGCGTATACGCGCGGAGGGTGTGCGATACGTGATTTTCGCCGAGGGCCTTTTCTCTATAACACCTCCGCCGCTCCCGCGGCCACCCGCGGCGACCGCGGCGTTCAAGTGCTAATGGCCGGGCCGGATGATACGCGCCGCCGTTGTAGAACGCTAGGGACCCGGCGCCGAAAAGTTGACCGGGAGAGATTATAATTATAATTATTATTAATATATCGGGTTAGGTACCGCGTGACGATCGATCGTTCGGGTTTCCGTACGAATTTAAATATGTTTTTCTCTCTCTCTCTCTCTCTCTACGGGATTTGTCGGTTGTTATTGCCGTCGGAAATCCTCGCGCGCACAGCACCTCCCCGTCCATCCACCGCCGCCGCCGCCGCCGTATACCCCCGCGGAATGTTTACGGTTTTTTTTCCCGACCTGTCGTAATACGAAAACTGTACGGGAACCGCACTCGGCACTACTTTATATAGAGCGTATAGATAATATACCGTTATAATATAAATTATGTGTTTATGGGGTTCGGCGAACGGGCAGTATTTAGAAGTATTTTACGAACACCGCGACTGGCCGGCGGGGGCCGTTAGTTAAATCGGCTGGAAAACTAAACTCCGCCGCCGCCTCCGCCGCCGATGTTCATACAAACGTATATATATATATATATACGTTTATATACCCCGAGACCGGGAGCTTTTACAATTTTATGGCCAAAATAAATATACGTTACTGCTATACTCGTTACGGACCGACGATACCGGTATATCTTATCTGTTACGAGATCGCTTTCGCCCGGAAAACGATTCGTTTGTTTTATTTTTGGTTTTTTTTTTTTTTTTTTTTTACGCCTAGCTACCTATATCTATAACCTTTATAACGCCGTATAAACGGTATATAACGGCGACGAGACGGGGGGGGGGGAGGGGGCGAAAGAAAAACAAAAAAATTATTTATATTTTATTATATATTTGTGTATTTTGTTCCTTATATAGCAGTCGACGGCCATTGGTCGGCGTGGTCTTCGTGGTCGCCGTGCGGTCCCGACTGCCGCCATCACCGGACCAGGACCTGTACGGCTCCGAGTCCGTCGAACGGCGGACGTTACTGCGCGGGCAGGGACACGGTGTCCGGAAACTGTTCCGGAGGATCTTGTATAGGTAAATACGATTATTTACATTTATTTTTGTGCTTTCAGACCCGCCGTTTAAAATTCAAATGGGGCGTACACACTAAGCGATTTTATATGTACAATAAATATTATATCCGTTCGGATTTTATTTCAAACGAATATTTTCGATTGATTTCCCGACGTTTTGTTTGCGTATACGTTTACCGTTATATTATTACATATTATATTATATTATATTCCCGCGTCAGCGACATATTTGTTTGCGTTTGATAATGGAAGTTTCATTATCAATCGCGTTATTATAAAAACAGTGGCGTCAGTTTGGGGGAATGGAGCCGAGGGCGAATGTGCAGTCGGGCCCGCGAGGAATCTGTCGAGGGGCAAAAGTATCGTTTTACACCACCCACAGACGATAGCTAACGAAAATATCGAAATATATAAACTAGAAGATTACATCGTTATTTTGACATTCGAAATAAGAGTGAATTAAGCGAATTAACATGCGGTAAAGGTAATCTATCGATAATCTAAACCACCCGGTGTACGTATATTGTTATCGTAAACCGTTACGATTTACGTTTGGACAGCGTGTATAGCATGGCATTTTAATTCGACAAAAACATTAATATTGCACATTTTGCGATAGTAGTAGTAATAAAAGAGTATTAGTTGGATATTTTAATGGAGTGTGAAGGCAAAGCCGCTCCTCGCGGGTCTGTGAATCGTGATAAATTGTTGCACCCTCGTGAGTTTCTACCCGAGTGTGTGTCTCTTACGAATAAACCGTATACTCTTATTATTATACTAATAAAAATGTGCGTTTTACGACGGCACAAAATATTATCTCCGCGTCACGGAGAACAAAATAATATATATAACGTAATATTGTTATTATTTTATTATTTTCATAACGCTCATAATGTTTCAGGTGGCAGAACTGCTGACGATCCCGTGTATTACGACGATTACGATAAGGTCACCGAGGAAGGTACGTGTTTTTTGTTACATTATATTATTATCGCCTAATACTTAAATATACACGGATACCGTTTGTTTTTATGGTATACTAAACACTGTACGGCGCAGTTATTTATATTGATTTTACCAAAAATATTTCGGAATGATAAAAACCGACTGCCTATATTGGGTGCGTATAAATTTCGCGATTTCAAGCCTTGGTATATAAATATAAAAATAACCATTTTACAAAAACGAAAAAAAAAACCGTTACATTTTATTAGGTGTTCGCTAATTTTTTTGCCACGTTTCGCACAAATCCGACGACAGAACGTACGAAATTGATGATCATTCATTTAGCTATTTAATATCGAAAATGTATATATTTATGGTCGAGTTTAACAACAAGGAATATAGTTTGATCTATCGAACGAAAATTGACGTTTTTTGAATCCGCATTTCTCTGGGCTAGAGAGGACAAGGCAAGGGATTTTGTTCATAATTATTATTGCGGGTATTATTACACATCGCCCTCCGATTGAAAATTTCTGGACACGCCACTGATAAATGATAATAATAACCGTTTATGTTTAGCGTGTTGTTCGTGTCGGCGGGGGCTTTTACGCGCCGAAATCAATTTGTTTTGCCGTTAAATAATATTTGAAAGTTACATTCGTATCTACTATATAAATCGACATGTAATGTTATAAAAAAAAAAAAAAAAATAAAAAAATCCACTCGGAGTGAATCGATTTAGACCATAAGATATACGTGTTAAATCGTATATGAGGAGACCCCTATACTAATACAGGAAAGCTTTAATAATATATATTTGCCCGCCTGTATATATATATATAATAATAATATTATAGTTGTCACCAGAAAGTTTGGCAGCTATTATGATTGGGTTCGGGGTGTAGAGGGTAGTCGAAGATTGAATCGCACGCGTACCACTGTACACAGGATATACAGAGAAATTCAATTATATCAACAGGAAATTAAAATCGTCCAACGTTGAAAAAAAAAAAAAAAAAAAAAAAAAAAAAAAAAAAAAAAAACAGGGGGAAATAGCAAAACGATACGGCCGTTTTAATTTCATTCTCAATCGTCGGCCGTCCGTTATGAAAAAAAAATATATATATATATATATATTTACCGATCACTACGCGTGTATATATATTTTTTAATTCGCGTAAACGATATTTGGGAAATTCCTTCTTTTTTTTTTCCCCCCCCCCTTTTTCACTCTCCGACCGGCGACGCGACTTCTATTGTTTAAATATGCTTAAAACGCGTTAACGCGCTGTACGGCGGACTGCGGGATTTGAGTAATTGAGTTTTCAAAAGAGACGTGTTTTCGTGATGTTAAATTTGAAAAAGAAGAAAAAAAAAAAAAATAAATAAATAATAATAATAATAAATAATAAATAAATAAAAGAGAATTTCCCGGGGCTTTTACGGGCCGGTTCAAAAGAAGCGTGCCGCGGTGTCGTTCCAATGACAAACGGTCGTCGAGTATTGTTCGCCGGTAACACTGCAATTACTCAACGGCTCCTGGGCACGAATAGTACTTTCTTTCACGGCTATAGCCGGAAATTACGAGAGAATACCGAAAATCCATTTTCACGAATATCGTAGGTCTGAGGCGCTCCGTTTACGGGTTGGGCACATTGGGCGTGGTGGTGGTGGTGGAGGGGGGGCAGGATTTCGTGTCGGCCGTTTTTTGTTTTCCCGTATATATATATATATATATATATATATATATAAAAGTTCCCAGATATTGTTTGAAAAAAAAAAAAAATAAATAAAGCCCCAAAGCTTTATTGACGACGGGACACAACGCGCCACGGCCCCCGTTACGCCGCACTGTTCTCCGTCAGACAAAATGCCCCGATTCCCTTCTATATTTATGTCGTTCACGGACATTGTCGTATATATATATATACTGTAGAGTATGAAATCATCTTTAGAGCCCGACGACGACGGATGCGCCGGAATGCGGACTATAAGAGAGAGAAAGAGAGAGAGAAGGCGGAACGTTTATACTGTTCGTGCGGCGGCACGAGGGGTCGTTGAATTTTATACGAATATTTAGGATGTGCTCTTCTCCGGGAGACCCGCGCGCGTGGGGTTTCCGGCGATGTGACGCGCGGACAAATTGTCATCGCGTAATATAACGATCCCGACACGAAACTTCCAACCCTTGGCCGCTGCCCCGGCTCTCCGAACAAAAGAAGTCTGCGCCGCGAGGGATGATGAAGCGACACCGGAAGGAACAAGTTTATCCGTGCGGGGAACGGCGAAGAGTCGTAACGAAAATAATTGCTGTGCTCCGGTTTTACATCTTGAGGGGAGGGTGGAGGGTGCAGTGCGTAAATCACTATAACATTCGACAATGATGGTGCCCAATAAAAACATTAGTCATACCGCCCGTTTCAATTGCAACAGCACCACTGCGATTTTGCGGTATACTCAGCGATACGTTGTCGGAGATGTTTTATACTCGATAAACTATATTTTATATATAATATATTATTTATTTGTCCAGTCATGCCGCGTCGACGAAACGATAAATTTCAAATACAAATACATTATGTAGTATATATAAAAATAGCGTGAAAATCGTAATAATTCCAATTACACGTTATTTATCGAAATTTAATAATATATTGTATAAATAAGGTTATCAATTTATTTTTCTTGTTAAATGGTTTTCTATAACGGGAGTATTTATCGTATGACGTCATATTTTATGAACATCAACTACGGTCCCCCTGCTTTGTCTGACTATAATTGATTAGAGGGGTTTTTTTTTTTGTATTAAAAAGATAAATTTAATTCAAAACACAGCGGTTGTTAATAAAAAAAAATAAAAAAAAACCAACATAATAACTTCTAATCCAATTCGGCATTAATAAAACAATAATATAATATTGTGTTACAAAAGCGAAATACGTTGTTACCGATAAAAATATTGTCATATTTAAAAGTAATTTATACTGCCGAACCGCCTAACATAGTTTTATCTATACTACACATCGGACTTTGTAATTTAATAACGGGCGGCGCGCAAAATATCGATAAACGACATCGAAATCAAACGTCGTCTTTGATGGCACGTTGAAAATACATATATATATATATATATATATATAAATCACCAGCCGGGAAATGTCGTAAAACTATACCGAAAACGTCGTAAAATAGGAAAATCGCCGTCGCCCTGTATCGCGGGCGCATTATTATATTACCGGGGGGGGGGGTCCGTTTCGTTTGCATCGGTTTCCGATCAAAGTCGTCGAAACAAAAGACCGGGCGCGCGGCATTCAAACTCGTAAACGGAATGATTGGGGATCTATACTCGCGGACCGTTTCTCAATACTTATATAATGAAATAGTTCCCCGAGTCGAATTACTCCGGGAATATATATATATATATATAGGGTCGGGTCTTTCATGTAAGACAATCCGTGAAAAGGATACCGCCGGGCGGACGACGATATCATTCCTTTTAAATCGGATTTTCTCCGGTTGATTGGCCGACTGATATAATTGAACGACCGCCGCCGTCACCGCGCGACGCGCCGCCGCCGCCGCCGCCTCACCCGCCGACTTCTGACAGTTAGTTTTAATCTCGCCAAAAAGTTCAACATCCTTCATCTCTTCCGCCCGCACGGCGAGTCTTATATAATTAAACTTTAAACCGTTTATATACCTATATATATATATATATATATATATATACGCACACACAATATACGCGTATATTGTACACGCCGATCCGATTGAAAACGTTCTGCAACCGGATTCCTGAAAATCCGACGGCGACGGGTCGAATATTTCTGTAACGATTCGGACGGCGGCCATCGGACATTGGCGAATTTTCCCCGAGTCCCCTTGTCCGTGTATACAATACGAAATACACACGTCCGGTTCCACCGCGATTTCATTGGAAATAAAAATTATTATACTCCTTTAATAGAAAAAGAAGAAGAAAAAATACATAATCGATATAATGTACACGTAACACCGGCCGGGGCACGACGACGTTAAAACCTCCGTTTGGCGTTTCGGTCTCGATGCAAACTAATCCTTTTAATATTGAACCCCGACTTTTATATATATATATATATATATATATCCAGTTTAACTTAATTGGTTTGCTGACAAACTATTGTTGTGCGACTTATATACTGTAGCGACTAAAACGGCGGCGGTATATAGTGGTTTAAACGCGTAAAAGTTTTTTTTTTTTTTTTTTTATTATTTTAACGCGCGGCAAAGGCGGCGGTAATATAAGTTCGGACGGCCGCGCACTAAAGAACGTTTTATAATTTTACGGTTGACGTACATTTCATTTCGGAACAACCCGATAAAAACGCGTTTACCGTTAAATAAAAATAAAAATATAAATTCGTAAAACATGTGCCATTTCAATATACGTATACGCATTATTATTATTATCCTTATAACATCTGAAAACACGTGCAAGTGTACGCGCGCGCATTTTCAACCGTTAAGGGTTTATCGGGAAAAAAATCGGCCGTGATTTATCACAAATATATATAAAAGTCCCGGAGAAAATAATTCTTTTACCGGTTTTTTTTTTTATTTTTTTTTTTTTTATACTGTTAACACTATATACTTATATTTCTCTATATATATATATATACGTACAACTTTAAGGAAAATTCAACACTAAGTGTTATATACATCATTTATTTTACTAAAAAAAAAATAGTGTACAGCCCTAAATCACTACGTCGTCCACACCGCGTAATTTAAACTACATCCATTATTTTTAATCCAATCGCGTCGTTACATAAATTTTAGTCGGTTCAATATTTTTTTATTATACACGAAATTGCTAAACAACACCGACCTCTATTTATTTTACAATTATTATTTGTTATAATCGTTCAATAATCTCGGGTTAACAACGTTTCGTAAAAAAATAAAAAATATATATATAGTAATTTACATAAGACCATACGTTTTAAACTATTAGATAAAAAAAAAAAAAAAAAAAAAACCATACTATTATCATTATAGCTACGAACATAGACTTCTCCATTCGTTAACAAAAAAAAAAACAAAAAAAAAACAAAAAACGTGTTATAATTATTAATTTATTCTCTACAATGAAAATTAATTCTCGGCATGCAAACGAATCCGAATAATATTACAACGTTATACGCGTATAATATTATATAGGCAGTTTACATAAAACTTTAAGGTGAAAATTAATATAATTTCGTTTTTATTATGAAATAAGTAAAATACAATTTGCGCGGTACAATAAAATTGAATTGTTATAAACCTGCCCGGTTATTTAAGTATTATTATTTTCGTAGCGCATATTTTGTTGAAATTTTAATTTTCCAATAGGTAAACCCACGAGCGATTGGGGGGCGGGGGAAATAATAACGAAACGAAACTCGCTCTTCTTATCGATATTTCGGTCATGTTATATTTTTTTTTTTTTTTTTTTCGTGAACGGACGATAAATTATCATTAATTAGCTGTCGAACGTTGTTTCTTCGCGCCCGTGTATCGATTGAAAAAAGATAGGTTACCCCCCTTACTCGCGTGCGCCGGCCGTCGAGTTTGTATTACGCGACGTCCCGGGTTTTTTATTATTATTTTTTTTTTATCATATATTATTATTGCCGTTCGTGTATAGGTACTCGGCGTATTCGTACACATATATATATATATATGTGTTCGGCGGTAGAAAGAAAAAAAAATAACAGAATATAAAACGAGGTGTTTTTGTTTTTTTTTTTAAATTTTTTACCAAAAGGGTTAAACGTAACCGACGTCCTATCCGGCGACCCCGCAGGACGGCGTTAACGACCGCCGCCGCCACCGCCGCCGCCGCAGCCCGGGGGTAATTAAATGTACAAACATTTAGTTTTCGTTTTTAATTCCCGTGTTGTACGTACATACGAAAACGGCAATAATATGTAATCGCCGCCGACGTTTCGGCGTTTGTAATAAACTAATAAACAATACGAACAACACTAATAATAATTATTATCGTTACGGGAAAGGCGTGACGTGTGCGGACGCGATTCGTGTCGGAGGGCACTTAGGTCCGATAAAATCAATTCACGCGAATTCAACCGGTCGGGGGCCGGCCGGCCGGGACGAAAAACTTTTCGTTCCGCTCGCCCGTTTTCTGATAAACCGTCTCCGGACACGATAACAATAAAATATTTTACAAGAAACCGTATTGTACACCGGCAGCGTGCTGCCGTCATCATCGACTCGCGACGATATTACTATTTTTTTTCTTTTTTTTTTTTTTTTTTTTTTATTGGCCGTCGATTTTATGCGGATAACATTTTTATTATCATTATAATTTTGTATGAGCGCGCGTGCACGGCGTTTTAATATCGTAAAAAAAAAAAAACACCCGGCCGAACGTCTATTTTCGTTGTAAACGAGATAGTGTTGAAACATTTTCGTTGAATTACTATTTGTTAAATCGTGTGCGTTACAAACGATTTTCGAAAAGAAAAGAAAAAAGAATGTTTTTCGATAAATTATCACCGTTTTTTTAAACCGTTAATTAGTTAAATCCAATATTACGATTCAGAACAAATGTGTTAAACATTCGTTAGTGTACACGGGCAAGGGGGTAGCTAACCAGCACTAATGGTTGACCTAACCTAAAATGTTTGTAATTTTATTAAGTACCGAATTTAAACTTTCATATCGAAAATATTACAAACTATTTAAATTTAAATACACGCAATAATATAATATATATATTTGTATCGACCATCCCGGATAAATTAATAATTCAATTTTATATGTAATAACTTCACTTAATATTACGATAAATTCAGATTATAATATCGTTTTCCACTGTTAAATCCACTTTTTTTTTTTTTTTTAACTATTTGTTTCCCCTCTTTGTACATCGGTAATTTATTGTTAATATGTCATAAACAAATGAGCCAAAGCTAGTGCACAAGTGTGTGCTTTTAGATTTCCATACGTATTTGAAAATAATTAGGTACTATTACCGATTATAAAATAATTGTATTCGCCTGCCTCCAAAAAAAAAAACAAAAAAACAAATCCCGGATGCGCCCTCGTTACAGGGAAAAGGTTTGTTCGTGTCATTTCCACCGCCACCACGGCGGTCTTAAGCCGTTAATATCCTAACCCTGTTGGCGATCGATTGCGGTTTCTTTTCGGCAACGTAATATTGAACGAATTCGTTTTTCTCTATTCGACTAACCTACCGAATAGTTTTAGATTCGAACCGTATACGGCGAGTGACAGAATATTATTGCGATTTCGCGATTTTTCTACCAGAAATCTTGCCCCGGTTGTCCGTATCAGCGGACGGGTTTTTCGGATTTTCCGTAGTAAATTTTCCTCGGGTCACATTTTCCCCGTATAGTATCCCTATAATAACAAACGATATTTTCCGTTGGTAAAAAAAATTACTCGTTCCGGCGTAATACGCTAAAATCAAAATCATATTTCACGCCAGTATACGAAACACACGGAACGTATATTTTGTTTAATACATGACTCTCTGTCTTTAAACTCTCAGTGGTTAAAAAAAAAAAAAGAAAAAAAAAAGTACGATTTAAATTCGTCGGGTGTGTATATTATTATCCTGAACCGTAACTACTACAGAAATTATATACTGAACCGCCAAAACTCACATATTTATGTATTTATAATAATAATATGTTGTTATTTTTCGTAGTTACGTCTACGTTATGATGAATAAGTAATAGCCGCAGAAATCGCACGTGTGTTTGTTTTAACAATCGTTATAACCATCACTTATCCACGGAAATTATATGTAATTTGTTTAACTTTTATTTTTTTTTTTTTTTTTTACCGAAAAAGGTTAATCGTAAAACCGATTTTAAGATAAATTGACTGATTTACATTATTGAGATGGAAATTATTTATTAAAAAATCACTGCATGTATGGCAGAAATCGGCTTTTTCACATCCAACGATATTTATATATTTTATATCGAATATCCGTAGATTGTTATGTTCGAGATAACAAAAAAATACTGCGTATCGTTTTAACCGTACCTTTGGTCGAATAATAATTTTTAATTTTTGTTTTTCAGAAAACTATTAATATATGCATAACAATTCATTATAAACCATATAATATTTTTAACCATACTCCTCTAAACGTCAAAAGTCGGTATTGCATAAGGGTAGAGATATTATTATGTGGTGCAAAATACGTACCTACGTCGATTTTAACGTAAACATTATGGATGTTATTTTAAAAACGAAATATTTCAAAACTTTTAAATAATATTATCGTTGTTAAATTGTATGCTCAAAACACGCCTTACGGTAAAAAAAAAAACTCTCGTGGCTTGTGGAATGGTCAGATTTCGATGGTTTTTTTTTTTTTTTCTGATAGAGGAAAACTTTCTAAATCCCCCATTGAAGTTCGTTTTTCAATATTTTTGCCTCAAACTTTAATAATATGACCGTTTTATTATTATTATTTTTTTTTTTTTCACTGATGTTTGTATATTATCATTTGAAATCCGATGAAAAATAAAAATAATACAAATATTATGTTGTCAACGAGTTTTAGTTCCGTAAAAACAATAGTTAACAACTTTAAAAAAAAAAATATAAAGAATAATTTTAAAATTTTACAAAATCGGAGGCAACCCCCCTCGCCCCCTTTTCATCCCCATTAATAGTATTTATATAATTTAATATATATATATATATTGTTTTATCGTCTATAGTATTTCGAAATAATTGTACGGTATTATACTATATGTACGTGTGTTTGTTATATAGCAGCCACCAAATCGGTAGTGGAAACCGACATGGCGCTGTACGTGGCCCTCGTGGCCGCCTCCGTCTTGCTGGCCGGCATGGTTCTGTTGTTCCGACTGTACAAGAACAAAGGCCGCGATCACAGCATGTACAACATGGCTAACTCGGGTACGTTTCATTAAAATATTATGCCTATTATTATTATTATTATTATTATTATTATTATTATTATTATTATTATTATTATTATTATTACCATTATTACCATTATTGTCACGCCGTCGGGTTATTATGATTATTATAAAAATATAATAATGCTTATAATATACACGAGATAGCGGGTGGGTACATTGCCTATAATGTATTATGTACGCGAACGCGTGGGCCTTGAACCCCGTCGAAATACGATCGATCTATTCCGTTTTCGATGTACGAAAAACGATGAGATTTTTTTTTTTTTTTTAATATACGGGTGTATTAGCTATGGGGGAAAATCCGGATTTACCAAAGTCCGAGAATCCCGTTTTTTTGGATTCCGAAATCCGAAAATAATATATGATCCGAATTCCAAAATCCGAAATTTTGTATAGCAATTTTAAAATCCAAAATTTTAGTTTGGCCGTACAGATTTCTATTTTTAAATCGTAAAAACAAATCCCTAGGTAATTTGTTTTACATTATAAAATAAGTTAAGTAATTTCATTAATTTCAAGGCGTGCTATCATTTTTTTTTTTTTTTTTTGTACTTGTTTTTATTAATTGTAAAAACGTCTTTAATGTTTTACACATTTAATGCTATTAACATTACGATAAAAATAATAGTTTTATGAGAAATTAATTAAAGAATATAAAATCACCATTTTAAAAACCGAAATTAGGATTTATTGGATTTTCGGATTATCCGGATTTATCTCACATCACTAACGGGTGGAAATTCACTCGGCGAAATCTATGAAATGTGCACATTCAAATTTCAGATTTCATATCACGGTTAGTCCCGAACCCTGATTATAATATATCAAGTGCACGCGCATTATTATATATAAATATACACGAGGTGTGGCTATTAAATAACGAGACTATCAAACAAGCGATAAGAAGCGTGCAAATAAGAGCATAATGTTATTATAGGTGTATTTCTAATCTATGAATATCACTGCATCGAACTAATACCAGTAAAGTCGGTGTCTATTCTATAATTTGGGCGTGAGCGTTGTTTAAATTACGACTTCTTACGCGCTGTACGTCGAAATTATGCCGGATGCAAAAATTGAGCAGCGGTATTAATTTAAAATTCCTAGTGAATCTCGGGAAATCCGCCACGAATAGTTTTCGCTTGTTGACAGACGTGCACGGAGATGTTGTTATGTCGCGACCATGTGTTTACGAGCGGCACAAACGACGATTTATTGAAGGTCGTAATGAAGTCGAAGACGACCGACGTGTCGGCCGAGACTAAAGACCATGTCGATCGTATTTTTTGATATTAATGGCGTGATTATGGCTGAATGGTCTGGGCACCCCGGGGACAAACTGTTAATCGTCGTTTATTATTTGCAAGTCTTAACAAACACTCGGAGAACGAGTAAGAGGAAATCGGCCCGGATCTCGGGAAAACGATTCGCGGATCAGGGCAACTTAGCAAAGTAGTTTTTGGCCAAAAACCGAACTCCGGTGCCAGAACACACCCGCACATTCACCGGGTTGGCTCTTTCCAAAATTAAAATGCGCGTTAAAAAAGGGGACACATTTTGAATCGGTCGAAACCGTGATAACAAAATCGGCAGACGTATTTAATGGCATTGCAAGCGCACGGAAAGGATTTTCAACGTAATGGGAAATACGAACGCGTTAAACACGCGCGGGCGGTGTGAAATGTTGAATTATTATAAATTGTTGATGTACGTAGTTTTTACGTTGAAAGTCTCGTTGTTTAATAGCCACGCACCGTACGTATAAAACGATAAATAAATTAAAATAATTCCGACGGGGGTATTATAATATTATACGATATATATATATGTAAGGTCGGTATATAGAGAGGCTAACGGGGCTAAAAGTCATAATACGTACGTACAAAGGGTCACTGCATCCGAGACACCACTCCGTTTAAATGTCAATCGGCATTATTCAAGCGCTAACAAGCGACCGACCCGCGCGTGCTTCAAAAAGACGACGGCGGCGACCCCGCCTGTAGTTTCGTTAATTATGTTTGTATAATTTCGGCGGCGGCGTTGGCGCAGCGGCGCCGCGTTCGGCCCGGGCGGTGTGATGTACAAACTGCGAATAATTGACGGATTATTTCGCGCGGGCGAATGACGAACACATTATATATATATACAAATATAGCTGCGATAAAAACGTTATTATTTATTTTATACGTACGTACGCATACACCTGTACTACCCACCGAGAATGATAAATCGGACGCGCGCCCGTCCTTATATCACACTCCCTTGCCCGCGTGTAACGACAATTCGCTATATTCTCGTTTGCCGCGTGTGCGTACAGATTTCCAGCCGGAATTCTTCCCGGACCAGGAGAAAAAAACGTATTCTCTCGAGTGTCATTCGCGCAACGGCGGCTGCAATCACTTTCACCCGGCGCAACCGGACTTGACCAGGACCGTGGTCGTGGTGCCGTCGTGCTACGAGTACCCGTTCACCAACGACCAAAACGCGTACAGCCTGACCCGGTCGTGTTCGGAACACCATTACGACGTGCCGCATCACAATGGCGGCGGCAGTTCGACCGTCACCACCGGTACGTTGGCCCCGCCGGTCCCTTCCGTGGCTCCCGACAGCCCGAACGCACTTACCTCCAGCCCCGAGTCCAGTCACAGCTTGACCAGCTACACCTGTTCGAGTGAGTGTAAACGTGCACACGGTTACGGCTCGCGCCGTAAACGGTTCTAATTGGAAATTCGTTTCGATTACAGGCAAATCCCAATCGGACTCCGGCGGTGCCATGGCGTGCCACTGCAAAGACTATTTATGGATGAAAGAGACTACCGTCACGTCGGCCGGTTGCCGGTTGGAAAGCAAAGAGTACGGACTCTCACTAACCATTCCCGAGGGCGCCGTCGTCAAATCGCAAAAGGAACCCGTGTTGTTTGCGCTGTTACAAGACGAATACAAGCCGATACTCTCCGGTAACTAATATATTATCGAATTCAATACACGCGTCTATTTTCTAATAAATTACAACTTTACAAAACATAATAATTCTACGAGCACTTAATAAGCTCGCCGTCAAATAGTCCGAATAGTCTGCTAGGGTCGGCGATTTTAAATATATCGATTTTACAGACGGCCAGACGCAATTGAGTCCGGCGGTGATGTGCGGCCCGAGTGAAAAAAGCTTTAAGAAACCGGTGATCGTAGGAATGCGACACTGTGCCAATCTGATGCAGGGGCCTTGGGTGATTTCAGTGTTGACATGTGACATGCCCGTGGGCACGAAACCCAAATGGAAGGTAATGTAACAGTTAACAATAATCGACAAAAAAAAAACGTGAGGTTTTTACATTTTTATTTTTAGAAAATGTTAACGCTCGGAGAGGAAACGATCAACACTTCGGTATTTGTACAAATGGACGCAGAACATGTATTTTTGATGTGCGAAACGTTATCGAAATTCGTGTTGGTCGGCGAACCGGATGCTACAGTGGTCAGCACTCCTCCGGCTAAGACGCTGAAACTGGCCCTGTTCGGATCGCTAAACCGCAAGTTCAAGTACGACATCCGGGTGCACGTTGTCGACGACGACGGCGTAGCTTTAGAAGTGAGTATAGATATATTTCTGCGCACATTTCCAATATAGACATTATATCATGTTTTGTGTACGCAGAGGCTAAAACACCAGGAACGCAGCGTCAGCGGAGGAGTGATGTTAGACAAACCAAAATCGATGTGCTTCCAAGACGGCGGCGGTCCCCTGGTGGTGACCATGGACGATATCGGAGCCAACTGGAAAAGTAAACCCCAAGACAATTACAAGGTTAGTAAAGTAAATAATATTATTTAAAAAACTCTGTTGAACGGTGAAAATAAAAACCGGGTCGCTGTCCGTCCGCAGGAAATCCCGTTCGCGACCTTGTGGAACTCTAGTGGCTTGGCAGTGTTCACGCTGGAACCGTACGAACAACAGTATCCCGACTCGTGGGTGAACGTGTCGTGCCGCGTGTGCGTGTCACAGACGGCTGCCACGGGGTCGCTGCGAAACGTCAAGCACACGTTTAAAGTGAACCAGGATCCAAACAGCCTGTCGTCCGTGGGCCACCAGTCCAGGCAGCCGAGGACCGTGACCAGCACCACCGGTAGCGGTTCGAGTGTCACGTCCTGCGACCCGACGCCGTTCCGGTAAGTTCCGTCGGCCTTTCCCTAACCTAGTCCGTAATCGTTTGTTGCGTTTGTAAATAATAGCCGTGTCGTAGTTGTCGAAGACAAAAAAAATTTATTAATTTTTCCGGTTGTTTGTTCAGATTCGGTAAAGTCTTACGTAAGCAACTCTGTCAATGTTTAGATCCGCCAAATTCTAGGAGTAATGACTGGAGGATGTTGGCTCAACGGCTCTCCATGGACAGGTAATAATAATATTACAATTATTATGTTCGGATCGCACTCCGGTCAGAAGTTTTACACGCGCCGTTTTTTTTCGGTTATCCGCAGGTACATAAACTCTTTCGCCGTCAAGCCCAGCCCTACCGACCAGATTTTAGACCTGTGGGAGGCCAGGCACAGGGAACCGACTGCCGTTACGGATCTTTTGAACGTATTGAGGCTGATGGGCCGCACAGACGCCGCGTCGCTGTTGGAACGCGAACTCGGCCCGTGGCTGTGAGCACCTCCCGGGCCGCCGACGCTCACTAGTTACCGGCCACAGACGCCACGAACACCGCCGCCGCCGACACCACTAGCAGTTCCTACGACGACACGTATATTTTTTATATTATAAAATCCACAACATGCGTTCTATTTTATTATTATTATTATTTTTTATTAATTATTATTATTTTTATTTTATCGCCCTCCCCTTGGAAATTATTAAATTATTTTCGCTTTTTTTTCTTTTTTTTTATTTGTTTATTACGTTTTTCGTGGAAAAAATACTGTATTATCATCGACAATCAAAAATATGTATTATAATATAAACAATCGTTATTTAATCGTAGTTTCGTAGTTATTCGCCTCGGTTCGACGGGACACATATGATTTCGGTTAAGAACGCGCGTTTAGGTTTTGTTATTATTATTATTATTATTATTATTATTATTATTATAAATAATATTTTTATTTTAGATTCCGAGTTTGTCTTAAAAAAAATACGTATTATTGTTTGGACAAATAATTTTAACAGTCCCGGATAAACTAAACTACGACTATAATATTTTTAGTGATAGATATCTGTGATAAACACGATTTTTAAATGAATAATAATAATAAAAAAAAAAATTAAAAAAAAAATAACGTGTAAATAAACGAAAATTAATGTTTTTTTTTTTTTTTTTTTTGGGCAATAAACGTAAAATCAATCTTATCCGTCTGCAATACGAATAATAGTAATTAATTAATTATTATTATTATTATTATCTTTCTGTCGGATTTTGTTTTCTATAAAATATTATAGACGCGTACTCTTATACTACCCTTACTGTGTTTTCGCAGCACACTAACCACATTTACTATACCCGCATATATTGTATTATTATTATTATTATTATTATAAACGTACGTGTAAAATAAACCAAAATTCGGTTTGTACGACAAAAAAAAAAAAAAATATATATATATATATATTTGTAAATAGAAATACTATAATATATATAATATATGTACGCAAGAAACAAAGACTATTATGTATTATGTATTTATAAATATAAAATAATATTATTATTATTATTATTACGTTATATTATTATTATTATTATTACTATTATTACGATTACCTATTGTTCGAGTTGTAAATAACTGTACCCGGTGTATATTTTAAGCTATACAAGTATATTATATTATTATTATTATTATTATTATTATTGTAATTATTATCGATGTATATTGTTGAAGATTGTATAACTGACTATAGTTTTCGTTTGATTTATTGGTTTATTCTATGTATTATTACGATTATTATTTTTGTATATAACGTCGTCTCGTGTCCGGCCTCCGTTGCGGTGTCGTCGGCGGCGGCGCGACGACATTAGAAATAATAATAATAATAATATTATTGTTATTATTATTATTATTATACGACTATTGTACGCCTTCGGAAATAATTATTTTAATGAAAACGTGTAATAATAAAAAAAAAAAAAAAAAAAGAAATACATATATATATATATATATATATTAATAATAATAATATTAACGTGTAGTGTTAACGTGCTAAGCCAATGATTTAGTTGATATCCATTGAACATTTGACAACAGAAAAAAAAAAAAACGGGATATCTTATATAATAAAATGATTTGTTATAGTGGACGATAATAACCCAAGTGTTTTTTTTTTTTTTTCGTTTAAGTACCAGTTTCTTTTTTTTTTGTTTTTTTTTTTTTTTGTTCCTGCGAGTCGGCACGAAAAAATTTGTTGAAAACGTAAGCGGCCGTTATAATATACAAGTACAGTGTGGCGTACGTACGAGATAAATCCTCACCGGAACCGAAAAAAAAAAAAAAAAAACAACTTTATATAGCCAGTATTATAATAGACAATGCCTATTAGACGCAATGCAAATATGTACAACAAACACGTAACGGATGATTAAAGATAATGAAATATACTGTGTACGGGTGGTATTTGTAAGTTGTAATAAAATATTTTTGGGGAAAAAAAAAAAAAAAAAAAAAATTTGTAATAGTAGCCAGCGGGTATAACGAAAACGATTGCGGGCGAGTGTTTCTTATACAAGACTCGGTGGCCGTGCCTCTAAACCGGTGGTCCGCGGTCCATAGATTTTTTCTTTGATTTCTATTACAAATTAATTATTATTTTTTTTTTTATTTTTTTTAATAGCGAAAAAAATTACGACTTATTGAGGAACCGTATAATATCATACGGTTGTCTTATCGTTGTTGCTGCTGCAGACCGATAAGTATTTTCCACTTTTATAAGTGTGCAGGTATCAGAGTAATAAATTATACCATTATCGCGACCGATAGTAATATTTTCAACTACATATTTGTGCGAACAAGGATTTTCTAGTCCACTTGTGATCAAAAATAAACAGAGGAATCGCTTGGACGTAAGTGACGACACGCGTTTAGCTATGGGCAACATTCATCCGAGAATTGAAAAACCGGTCAAAGAAACGCAGTCACAAAAATCACACTAAGCAAATTATTTAGTATAGTAAAGTATAATTATATATTACTGAAGCATAGTAATAAAATGTTAAGTAAAATAATAAAAAATTAACATTTTTCGATAAATTCTGTGTAATCTTGTTTATTGAGCAAAAAAAAAGGTATTCCTATAGTTTCGGTGAAATTGAGGTAGTCCGCGACCTATAAAATATTGCCCAAGTGGTCCGTGGCGTGTAAAAAAAGGTCGGGAAACACAGCTCTAAACGTATATCGCATGTTTTCAGTAGGTATTTGCGGAAATCAAAATATGATCGGTCAATATGATGTCTGTTTTGTTTTCGATTTCTGTGTACATTTTAATTTTGAACGGTACCTACAATAAATCGATACGCACCCGACAACAATCGCAATGATTACCGCTGTGCGGTTGTACAGTGAGGTGTGTAGGTAATTGCCATTTTGATTGGGTACCTGCCCCAAAAATAAAACATTGAAATCCACGGTAAAACAAGGCTTTTCGACGTTTGTTCTGTTCTTTAAATCCACATCGCACTATTAGAAAATCGAATGTACGCCACTAGGGCAAGTATGCGTGTACAAGTATTTGTACTTGTGATGTTTACTGTAAAACGTTATGCGGTTTGTCCGATCTCGTTAATTTGTTTTCAAACTGTTGCGCCACATTCAACGGTAAACGCGGATTTTCGAAAAGAAATTACAATTAGAAAAAAAAAAAAAAAAAATATGTAAATACTTTATTTATTTAAAGATGGTGTTTTCAGTTGTCCGGCTGCAAGTCAGTTAGTCAGCCGCCAGTGGTAATTATTACAGAGTTTATGACGTATGGGATTTTTCAATTTACTTTTACCATTTGTGGAGTAAAAAACCGTGAGCACGGAGGGGGGAGGAGGCAAACGCATTATCGTGAAACAATGCAAAAAAAAATATTTGTATAATAGATTCAAAATACAATACCTATACGGTATGTCTCCCGGTGTCAAGGGTGACCGAAGCGGAACGAGCGTCGCCGGCGGAATTACAGCCCGACTTTATTATTTTTTTTTTCCCCTCCGGTTTTCCAATTGTGTTTTATTTTTATAAATTTTCTGTTTGTTTTGTTTTTCCTTTCTCAATTCCGTTTTCTCCGTCCCGCCAGAGTTTTATTCTTAAACGACGGACGGCTGTTAATATTATCGTTTTGCTTTTTATTACGTTAGCAGCACCGCCGATCAATGGCCAAACCAGCCGCCACTGCCTCCTATTGTCCGTATTTGATTTTTTTTTTTTTTTTTAATAATTTTATCATAATCGTTTCGTGTTTGTGTTTACTCTATTATTACGGTGTACGCGGTTTATTTGCATGTTTTATCGACTTTATGAGTAAGTATTAGTGTATAGAATGTTTTCGTAAATGTATAATAAAGGAAATAAACGTTAACGCCGTGTAATTTTAGGCGTGTTTTTTTTTTTTTTTTTCTCTTTTCTCTTTTGGCCCCCTTCACTGAGAAATCCTCGGCTACGACACTGCCGCCTATACGTGTATAATATTGTTAAACGGGCAAACTGTAATCGCGCGCAAAAACCGAAAATTCTACACATTTCCCGAACGGATTCTGTACTACATATGACGAGCAAATATTCGTTTAAAAAACAGACCGATATTCCGATGTGTTTCGGCATTTCACCGGCAGGCATATTTCAACGGTCAGGCAAGTCCGACCGCGCCCATGTCGAAAAACGAACAAAAATAATTCCCGTAATAAATACCGCGAATTTCAATGGCATATTACATTTTTACGTCATGTCGTTGATTTATTTGGTTTTTCGATGTTCACATTTTATCGTCGCGTTTCATTTTTTTTTTTTTACAACCCTCGCGATAATTGTTTTTTTTTTTTTTTTTTTTTTACATTCGGCGATGTGCAGAAATCCGCGGATACGTTTTACGTTTTTATTGGTCGAATAATAAAATCGTATTTATTTTAATTTTATTTTTACGATAATTTTCCAAATAGTCACGTACTCGTTTCCCTATAGACCCGCCACCGAAGCAGTAGCGTTTTCTTGTAAATATTATTATTTATTTATTTTTTTATTATTATTCTTTTACCCGATGTGTCGGGTAAAATACAGTGATAAACACTATGTCTTTGTTCCTAATTATATTATTACGTACGGCACGGATAAATAATTCGTCATAAATATATAGACAGAATTTTTTATTTATTTATTTATTTTTTTTTTTTATTAAAAGTTAAGGCTTCAACGACAAAGGTTATTAGCCTACTTAGACTAAGAGTGTAGGTGCTAAGAGGAGAAATACACGAGGTACAATTATTTACACTTTTTTACTTAAATTTATATTATGGAAAAATTGGTATATTGTTACTGTATCGATGGACATAATTCCAACACTATAAGTATATAATGGAACAGGAAAGAGGTGCCAGCGATGCTCGCGATAATAAGTTTAATCCGATCAATCATATTTTATCGTTTTGTTTTTTTTTTCAAAGGAAATTTACTATATATATATATATATATATATATATATATATATATATATATATGTATAGTTTTAGGGATTTTTTTTTTTTTTTTTTAGATTTTCGTGTTTGTAGTGAAATTCCAGCGGTTATTATATTCTCGCCCGCGACCACACTTAACGGACAAGACGTATAAGAGCAACCGATAAGCCGTTTATAATATTTGGTGATTGATTATTTATTTTAGTAACTAATAATAATATTACGACAACCACAGACGACACACTCGAAAATCGGAATAAAGGATCAGGACTAATTTTGGTTGTCGAGGGCGAGTTTATATAATAACATAGTTATTACTTAACGGCATAGCTGAGCCGAAGGACCATAAACACTTAAAAAAATAAAATAAATACTCGAGTAGTAAAGTGTTACTTGCGTAACAGATGATGTGTGAACGACCGTGGGTTAGGTTACCCGGCGGGAATCGTAGCGACCCCGTGTTTAGATACCGATTTTAAAACAGAATATGATATCATCGTTTAAAAAATATTCCCCATTCTTCCATCTAAAATTTGTTATGTTCGTAGTAAATACATTTAAAACGCATATTAAAAACAGCGCTACGGACAATCGTCAACCGACACTTATCCGCAATTGTTGTCGTTCGAGTGGTTTTTTGCGGGATCAAATTGCGTAAGTACATTTTTTTATCGGCGTTTTAAGTTCAAATTTATATTGCAATTCGTTAAAAAACACGAACGATTGCAATTTGTTCTGTAGTTAGAAATTAAAATTCAATTTTCGACTTGCACTAATCAATACATGTTCAACCGAAATTCGCTCAGAATAGTTTTTCGTTTGCAATGATTGCGATCGTTGCGCACAGATATAAATTAAATTAGCCTATATGCACCCTATATAGGTATTCTCTACATTCCCAACTTCCCACCTATAAAGATTTTACACGGATAACATCGGGTGACTATTATGATGTTTTTGTTGATTTTTTTTTTTTTTTATCATTGAAATTGATATGCTGATTAATAGTCATTAAGAATTCTTAAATACAAATAATATATTGTATTATATGTCATAAATTGAAGTTTATTTTTAAACAATCGGAAAACGAAACAATATATTCAGTATAACGATTTAATATTGTTAGGAATGTTCAATAAATCTCGAAAATAGTTTTAAGGACAGGTCCTGGGCAATTTCAGTGGTGCACAGACTGGTCAATACAACTGTTCGTGCCCTCGGTGGGTGTAAACTATTGATGTAATGGTGTCACGAGGAAGTTTGAAAGTAATAATAATTAATCTACTAAATCAAAAAATTAGAGAATACATTTGGAATAAAATACGATTACGTTAGCAGTAAACGTCTGTAAAGTATTCCTAATGATCCAACGGAATTATTATCAAAATTAATATCCAAATCAGTACCGTTTAGTGTCTAATGATAATAATATACATTGTTTAAATATTTATAACTTCAGGATATCAACGAGGAATTTTTTTTTTTACAAATTGATTTAATTGTGGCACCACCGTGTCGATAAGACGATTGTATAAATAAACCGCTTACTGAATACTGCAATTTTACAATAGTGTACATTTGTATTCAATCAGACAAAAAACTAAAACTTAAAATAGTACAAAACGATGACCAGCCCAACAGGTAGGATTATTATTCATATATTATCGATATTAAAATAATATTAGTAATAATAATCTGATTAAATTAACAATAGTTTAATTGGTCTGAAATCTATAATTTGTAACTAAATCCATTTACCTCGTCTATGACAAATTCGGATTTACTACTGCCAGACAGAGTGCCAAATTTTAAACAAATCATAAATAATACTATAACAGTTTAAAAAGGTCGATTCTCACAATGGATGTACACATTTCAACTAGGTAGACACCTGACATAGAAGAGACCCTTTTGAAATAGATACGAATTATAAAACAATTAGTTTTATACGAGTAAGAAACGATTATAAAAATAGTGATTTTCTAAAACTAAGTAACAAATAAAAAAAAAAAAATAACCACCTTTATAGTCAATCTAAACTTTTAAAATTTGTATTTACAAAGTGGTTTTATTGTACAACGCTGGAAACGTTACGATTTATACTGTTATTCGTTACTAAATCTATTTTCATAATTGTAATAATTACAAATATTTTATACGAGTCATCAAATGTTCCAACCATTTACATGATATATTAAAATTTAAAATTGTTAATTTTACTGACGGAAAAAAGAAAATTTTTTGTTGGTTTACACAAAAACGAATACAGTGGATTCCGGTTAATAAGGACAACCGCTTAATCGGGACAATTCTATAATTACGAAAACAAATGTATACGTGTAATGTAAAAGTACGCCGCCTATCTGGGCCGCGAATCCGGATAATTGGGACATTTTTATCGAGTATAATATTAAATATTAATAGATCAATAGTCGTCGGACAATCGCGACTGACTCGCGTAATCGATTATTAGATTAAATTATATACGTTTTATCTTATCGTATGTTCAAATGCGACGTGTGTTAGGTTAGGTTAGGTTATGCACTGTTATTTAGTGCATTAGGCTGGGCGCACATCTGGGGCCGTGACGCACCCCAGACCACTGGGAAGCCGTGGTCGACTTCGCTGAAGCCGTCATCGCGGAGAAGGAGTCGGCAGAACGGCAGCGCCCCAAGCCCTTGACGTCGCCGGTGTGCGCCGCCTTCAGTTCGAAAGGACCGATCCTCCGGACCAGGCGCACCCTGTCCCCGTCAAACGCCTCGCAGCGCATGAGGGTATGGAGAGCGTCGTCGTCCTCCTCGTTCTGCTCACCGGGAAAACCGCAGTGAGAACACCCGGGGTGCGGAGCTCCCCCGATTCGATGAAGGAACGAGTTAAAGCATCCGTGTCCCGCGCAGCTTGGCTGCCTAGTGCGTCACGGCCCCTAAAGAGCAAAACCGCTCCGAGCAGCTCGGATCAGCCCGGAGCTGTTTGGACATCATTTTGAACACGTGTAAAGTAATTGACGCGCGCACACTAATCAGCCAATATCAACACACGACAAGACAAAACGAAACATGTTCGGTGTTGACCGGTCCGGTTCTACTTTTGCTCCGAGCAAAATACGAAAACAGAAAGTCACCTGTTTATTTTACGACTAGTACATTACCCAACACCGTGTCAACACGTTATTTTAATACAAAAATTATATCATATTGATTTAAAATGGCATGCGATCCAGAGAAATTAATCAATGTAGTATTTTTAAGAAAATCTATCTATGACTATTGTGATAAAGATCATAGCAATAGATTAATTCAAGATAGATTATGGAATTAAATGGTGCTGAACTCGTGCGAGTGAAATTTTTGAATTTAAACTCGTCTTCGCGTAATTCGGCCGAAAAATTTTAAATCGTATTATTTTCTAACCGTTTTTTGTTTATTTCATGCATCCAAATTTTGCGGTTTCTTTTTTTTACTGCTTTCGCTATTTAATAAAAATTGCTACATAAGCGGCACAATGACGTCGTCTTCGTCGGAACTCATCTTGACGACTGGTGTTTAATAACAAAAATTAATCCAGAATTATTGTGTCTTGTTCTGTTTTGTCAGTGCGAATGGAATTTGTTCCGAGCTGTTTGGAACAAAATGTTCCGGAGCAGTTTTGCTCTTCAGTCGTGTTTGCCGCGTGCAGTAACGGTGTCTCGTATACGTAAAGATGTATCGCTTGCGCAAAAATTAGAACCATTCAGTAAAAAAATTAATATCCCACAAGCAATTCAATTCATTTCTCAAGACAGCTGGCGTGATGTAAGTAGTCAGACAATAAAAAATTGTTTTCGCATGTGTGATTTTTTTGGAGGATAGTCCAGATAGCACCGATCAACAGTTGGAACCTAATTCCGATGAATATGATAACGTAAGAGTACTAAACAACGTAGAATTTGAACGACTGGATTCAAATGTGCAATGCTATGACCAAAATGAATACGTTGATGATGTAATTATTCAATCATAATACAGATGAAGACACGGACGAGGAACCAGATCCACTAATCCGACTACGGGAGGCAAAGGAATCTTTAGAAACATTGAGATTATTTTTTCTTCAACGAGGAAATGATGGAAGCCCAATGGTAAGTGCTTTGGATACTTGTTCGGACTACATTCGTCAACAAACAATAATATGTAAAAAACAAAGTAATATTCATAATTTTTTTTAAATAAGATAAAATAATAAAAAAAATAAAATATGCATATATAAATATTTAGGTTGTTATACTATGTTTTTCATTTTGTATAATTAAGTTATTTCTATAATTGTGTTATTGTAATAATAAAAACATAAAAAATCAGTTTTTCAATAAATTTATATGGTTTTTTTTTTTCATTTCGGATTATTGGGACAACCGCTTTATTGGGACAAAATAACATGTAATCGATGTGTCCCAATAAAGCGGAATCGACTGTAGTTGTATATTTTATACACAGATACGTTTAATACGTGTTTAATACGAGATGTGATAAAAAATATTTAAAAATTTAAATAAACAAATAATTGTTTAAATATTAGTCTCCTTCAAAGTATTCGCCGCCTGGTAGTATGCACTTATCCCATCTCTCATGCCACGTTTTGAAGCAATGTTAGAAGTCTTCAACTTCAAGTTGTTTGAGGTTTTTTTTTTTTTTTTTTATTATTGTTTTGGTATCATCAAATCGTCATCCTTTGAGGTCAGTAATAATTTTCGGAAATAAAAAAAAAAATCACAAGGGGCAAGGTTCGGCGAGTAAGAGGAGTAAGGTACAACTAGAATTTGTTTATCAGCTAAAAACTCACGGATTGATTAGGTAGAATGAGTAGGCGCAACAACCGCGATAGATTCTGGAACTGTTCTGAACGTTTCTTCCGGATTCATTTTCGTAATTTAATTAAAACTTCTTTGTAGTGCGAGTCTAATTAACAAATTCGCAATAAATGAGGCCTTTCACATAGAACTTTTTCCACCATTTCCACGTTTCTTGAAGTTGAAGGTCGACCAGCGCGGGAGTCATCGTTAATGGCTTCACGACCCCCTCCCCCCTCCCCAATAAACCGTTTGGGCCATTAAATTGTTTTAAATCTGCTCGTTTGCTTCATCTGCAAATGCTATTTTAATCGTTTCAAAAGTTTCAGTCGCCGATTCGCCGAGTTCAACGCAAAATTGAATGCAAACACGCCGCTCGAGTATATTCGACACGACAAAATGGCAGACCAAACAAGAGTACACGACTTCAACGGATTATCTCGTTCATTGCTAAGGGCTTCTTCGCACAAGGCAACTCCCAAGCGACGCGACGGATACTCGAGTATTGTCCGTTTGAGTTGCTTGTCAGTAAGACATCCATAAGCAACCCATCGCCACGCGCTAAGCTACTCTGGAACTACTGTGAAGCGACGATATCGTTTCAGTCTACCTCTAGCCACCGTTGTGTTTATAAACCTGTTGCTAAGTTTTCGATATGTCGTCAAATGGAGATTCATCGAGTTATATGGTAATGTAGTCGTCACCTATTATTATAACTATTATAGACAGAGAAAAATCAAATGAATGTGGTGCAATGAGTAATTATACAGTTCTGGCGTTTTCTCAACTTGACCCACAAACTTGATGTTAAAAGCGCGTTCGGCCGGTAGTTGTTTAAATTCAAAAAGAAATACACTAGAAAACACTTGTAATATTCGGTAGACGCAGGCGACGGGCGACCTTCCTTGCGAGACCGGTAGGGTACGCGTCGCTTGTGCCTTTCCAGTACTCAATATAGGAAGTGACATTTACAAGATACTCGAATATCCGTCGCGTCGGTCGGGAGTTGCCCCGTGTGAAGAAGGCCTAAAAGATATAATATTAGCCCGTGGCTTCTCGGTGGTAACCGAGTGTTATCTTTACTTTTATTCGACATTGTAGTAATCTGGTTAAACCGCGATCACTACTCTGTACATCAATAGTGTGTGTATATTGATCCGAACTCTTTGTATGGTAACTACGTGTTTAAATATATAAATGGTCTATTAACTATTAAAAATTACGATTATTCCGAGAGTAGTTTTAAAATGTTTTAATTAAGCGATTTCTACTTTCGCAAGCCCGTATTTCGGAGAGTCGGCTATATAGATACGAACATGGGTTTCCATAATTTCTAAGACTTGGTTTAGACTTGGCGTCGACTCGACGTATGGGCAGACCGTTGGTATCATCCCTTACATTTGTGCGAACCACGGGTTGCCCATTCTCAGTCAATAGGGTGACTTTATTGTTTATAAGTGTTTCTTTATTGTCTTCGAACCTTTTCATCCATTCAACATTCACCGAGAAACCGTCGGCCAACGGTGACTTCGCCTAAGTATGGTTTTGAGTCGTACTACCCAGTCCGGCGGTTCACTACAATATGTGTTCGTTTCCGTTAAGTTTGTTTTTTTAGAGCAGATAAAATTTTAGTCCCGGTATTTTTCCATCACCACCCCGTATAGTTTACGAATACAATATTATAATAACTAATAGGGCTATACAATGTTTTTATCGTGCCTTGATATATTAATTTAGGAAAGTGATGAATTCGTCCCAAGCGATTGTCAATGAATTGAACTATATTTTGATTTTAGATATTTCGCCATAAATACATGGTTTTTTTTTTTTTTTACATATTTCTCGATAGTTTTTCCAAAATATTTAGACAATTTGTTCGTGTGCGATTGTAATTTTTATTACAGACGATTCCCCATGTTTCCAAAAGTACGCAAACAAAATAATACCAATTGTTGAACCTAATCTACGGTCGACATGTGTTTGAGGATTTATGACCTCGATAAACGATCGATAACGATTTATTAATACGCGTTTGCGTTCGAAGTACTGGCAGCAAATATTTGCGCCCATTACCACCTGTTGAACTCGAGCGTTCCTTTAGTCGGTACAAATCTGTGTTACGTCCATGCCGTAGATCATTCAACTTAGACAATTTGAGCATGGTATCTCATGGCTATCAAGATCAACATGAATAAGGTAATAATTTCAATTCGAATGTCTCAATTTTCATTTTTTGTCATTTATAAAGCAATTTTTTTTTTTTTTTTTATTAGGAAAACATTTACAATCTGTACAATATTGGTACAATAAGCAAATGTGCAAAACATAAATATAAACATGAAAACGGTAATAAGGGAGGCCATCCAGTGACCCTTTATTAAGTACAATTTTTTTTTTTTAGGATCGAGTGCCTAGATCAGGAGGGCACCAGCGTCTTTTGAGACGACGTTGAGGGTCGTTCGGAAGCGCAAGACAATATCAATTTGAAACGAGTGGGTTGGTATGGAAAAATAATCTGGAGTGGAATTTTTTGTAATATGCTTTGGTAATGTTATCGAATGTTTGAATATTAAGGTCTTTATGAAGAGAGTGGTTGCTGACGAACCAAGGAGCAGAAGTGATTTGGAGTAGGCAAATTGCTTGGAATTCTTTTATATTCCATATTTTCATTTTCATTTCATATAGAAAAAATTTAAAAAATTTGGTAAAACGATTATACACACAACTTTTTATCATTATTATTATCATAATCATATTAAAACCATTATTTGCTATTATCGCTACAACAATATAATTTTTTATGACATCTACAAAATACTTATGTGCATTAGTACAATATTATATTTTATTTAAATTACGCTGAGAAAAAAAATATATACTAACTTATTTATTACTTTACATTTAAAGTAATAAAATAATTTAAAACAACAAAACTTGTAGATATATAATAATAGGAAATTAAAATTAATAGTTTTTTTTTTTTTTTTAGATAGCTTTTATATAAGCTATCTAAATAATAGGAAATTAAAATTAATAGTTTTTTTTTTTTTTAGATAGCTTATATAATCTAGGTTACATCAATAATCAGATACAAAGCAAAGTAAAGGAAAGTACTAACTGATTTTTTAAACTATAGTAATAATATCAAAACATTAGTAGGTTTTCAAAATGTAGGATTTACATGGCCCGTCATTTGTGCACCACAATATCCGATTTTTTTAATTTATGAAACAAACACAATAGGTCTTCCACCCATTTAGGTTGAGTATTAACGTCATGATTCAAACACATTAATTGATTTTGACTACAAATTTCATTATTTTCTGCAGATGACGAACTTTGTGAACAGCCCGAACTAACATTATAAGCCTGAGGCACAGGTTTTGTACACCCGGAATTCATTTGTTCTAAAAAACTTTTAGTTTCAGAATTTCCAGTAGAAGTTTCTGAATATTTTGTTTTTTTAGTACACGGTTGTGGACTTTTCAAACGTTTTAATCCTTTGTTGTTTGAATCTGTTTCATTGTCTATTTCAGGAACATTATTTTCAGAATGGTTTCCATTTTTATTATACTTTTGTGATGTGGTGAAGAAACTTTTTACAAGACTATCGGGTATAGGAGTATTTACCTCGTTTTTAGTATATTCCAAAGCAAGTAAACCGGCTTCTACAAATAAAAACATATTTTAATAATATTATTACTACTTTCAGCACCAAAATAAAATAAATTCCTACCTGTTAATTGGATAACCTTCCCACTGTTTAAAATAGAAGATACAAAAGAAGTTTCGTCTACTGGTTCAATAGACTTTTCCAATAAATTTAAAACGGAATTATCGCCATCTGTAATACACATATTCTATTATAATACCAAATTAACTGCAATAAAATCAGTTTCAATATATATTACTTTTTAATTTAGAAATATCGAGAAAAAATGAATCGTTTGAAGTCAAATCAGGTTCAAATGGTGGTTCAATATTGATATTTTGTAGCTTGGCTGATGTATTAAATATTTTTGAATGTTCATGTTCATCTGTGTACAATATTTTAAATAGATAAGTTTAGCATCATTTAGCATGACATAATTGTCAAAATTATTTTTTCATATGGATTGTATGAATTAATACACAGTTATAAATAATTTATACAACCCTTTGATAATATTTTTAACTAAAATAAAATATAACAATAAAATCAAACCGGTTGTAAATACAGACAACCAATTACAGTCTAATACTCCGTTAAGTTTTTCTTTATATTTATTTATTTTATGGTTATATTTGTGAATATTTAGCCGTTTTTATTTTATTAAATAAAATATACATAACATAATTATGTTTAGGCATTTATTTAAAAAAATATACTTTCAACCTGTAATAACTTATTTTATTACAAAAATGATTTTATAAAATATCTAGAACCTTAATTTCTTACCAGTTATTTTTAGTTCGGTTGGTATTGTTGATGGCTCTAGATTATTTTTTAATTCAATATTTCTATTAGTTTCAAGTGTTGTATGATCCTTTGTTTTATTGTTGGCAAACTGAAAGAGATAATAATTTAATAAATACTAATACAGGTGATTTGTGTATGTTTATAAATTATAATTATTAACTTCAGATATTATAGTAATACATCAAACATTTTTATTGACATTTTGTTATCTTAAGTTTTAATAATCGAGGGGTTCGCGACCCCTGAACCCACAGTTATGGCTTTGATATGTATATATCTGTGTGAATTATATCAGCCCCGCCCCGAGATGAACATTCTAGTAGGCCACTGATTAACACCCGATTTTAATTGATTGTTTTAAATATTTAAATTTATTTTATTTTTTTTTTATTGTTAATAAATAAGTAATAAATGACCAAATGTATTATTATTTAAACTTTAATTTAAAACACTTGTTTGATAATAATTGATATATGTATGGTTATATTTATAAATGAAGTGTTAATACAAATGTAATGTTCAATAGGTACTCGCCAAGAAACGAAATAAGCATATAAATATTGTAAAGTATAAAAAGAAAATACAGTGAACAATTTAGTCACACTGTTACACTGTCTTAAAATGTACAATATTACACTGAAAATATATTTAAAAAAAATAATAATAACAATATTTACGTTGTTTATTAAATGGAAAATGTCTAAACATGTTGTTTTAGCAAGTTGCAGAGGAGTTTTACCAAATTTGTTGACCAGCTTGAAATCAGCTCCATAGCACAATAAATTTTCAACTCCTTTGATACATTTGCTCATAACGCACCAATGTAATGGAGTATTCTTAAAATTCTGGAATAAATATATTGAATTAATAAATGTTTACTATATATAGGTAGGCTCATGTTTTTAAATGATTTCAGTTCTAATTTGAAAGTAGGTATTAATATTTTTATAATATTGGAATGTGTTAAATAAAAAAAAAAATTACTTATTTACAGACTTGTCTTAAAAGTTATTATTATGTAGGTGGATTTCAAATGAATTTTAATTAATTAACTTCATTATATTAAAACTATTAGTTAACATTTGTTACCGTTTATATATTCAACTTTTAAACATTACAAAATCTTCCCTTTCAATTACTCCAACCTCCAGGTACCTAATTTAAAATATTATTTTTTTTTAAAGGTAAAACTTCATCACTTACCTTATCTGTAGAATTTACGTTACATTGCACATTGTTTAGTAGAATGTCAATGCATTCAACTGCACTTTGAGAAGCTGCAATATTTAAAGCGGTACGTCCAAGTTTATTTTCAATATCGTTTTTAAATGTTTTAACAGTGTTCAATATGTACTGTAAAACTTTCGGTTGATTATTCATGCACGTTAAATGCAAAGCGTTATTGCCATACTGTAAAATTATGAAAAACAATTTTCATTTCGAAATGTAATTATTTTATTTTGTCATTTGAATTATGTTAATGAATAGGCTTTATTTATCTATTTATCATCAACTGTACAATAGTTTCATCGTTTGATTGTGCTTCGATTAGTATTGTAAAAATCTAGTAATCAAACTAATTTATAGATTTAGCTATAGTTGCAGATGTAATAAATGTATTATCTAAATCAATGACCAACACAAAAATGTTACCTTGTCTTGTACGAATGGCGATACATTGTAAAATAAATCAGTTTTAATCGTGTCTAGGTCACCAGTTCTGCAGGATTGGAAAAATCTCTCCTTTGCCGCCTTGTTCGCTACCATTGTGTAAACGAATTGTTTGAATTTTTATATGTTCAAAATCGACCACAGGCTACACATAAATGTTTACGGGAAAAAAAAAAAAAAAAAACCATTTAGATTTCATCAAATCTAAAAAGCGGTACCTAAAACTTAGGAGGTACCTAAACTAAAGTTTACTTCCATCGGTTTTCGTTTAAAACTTTGAAAAATCGTATTCATAATGTAATAGTACATTCAAATTTCAAGAATTTATTATTTATTACAATTTCTGTAATAATATGACAGTGGTGATAACATTTACATACAATTAATACGTGATAAAAAAAAAAAATAGATAACAGAAAACCGAGCACATTATCAGTGAGAAATGTCAGTAGGGAAACAACATAAAATAATATTCTTAATTCGCGTTCGCGATTAAAACTTGTGAAATTCTAAATTCAATAGCTTAGTGTTAGAATACAACTTAAATTCATCCGTTTAATTGTAAGTGTAATACAAATTTATAATAAAAATTTAAAAAAATGAGTAAATTAAATAAATTCATAAGGTATGATCATACAAATGTACATTATAGATTAGTTTTAACTGGCCTTTGTATGACCTCAACCGAAATATTTTGAAAATTATACATAATGGCCTTGAAATCATTTCAATTTACGACATTATTCAGCATTTCAACTTTGTTATATTTAGTTACACTATAAAAGGAGCGTTATTTGGAGCAACAATATTTGGTTCGTCCGAATTAGGCCTATGGAAAGATGGAGAAACTTCTCGTGAATTAGCAAAATTAATCATCGCCATTTTAACACCTATTGCTAACAAAGCCAAGTCTGACATGCCAGAACAAGTAAATTTTTCATTGCCACGTATTTTTTTCAAACACACTCTAGCGTTGTTTATTCTAGATTAAATCATTACCATCGGTAGAAAATCTAAAATCCACCACTGCGGCATGTTGGAATAAAAGCGTGTATACAGCCGGAAAATTCGTCATCGATGCACCACAAAAATGTGCTTGTGCAGCTAATGAAGCATACCAATTGATCGAGGTACAATTAAATCCCAAAGAAAATTAACTCGACAATCAATTTGTATTTTGAGTAAATAATACCATGTACTTTGTTAATGTTTAATAGAAATATCATTGAAGAATTATAAAGTTTTTTTTGTGCTACACAATATTATCATAGATAATTATGTATTATGCAATTACCAACAAATAATTATACAAAAATTATTTTTTTTATTATCAAAATAATACTTGACAGTTATATTGTAACAGTATTACAAATTTGAAATAGGTATTTATGAGAATTATATTTGTTCGACTCCTGTTTTGATATTTTTTTTTATTTTTCATTGGCAAAAATTACTATGCTGAAAGTCTATATTCAATACTACTTTCACCAATGTAAATGAAGGCATTTATCTAATTTTCACTCCGAGTAACTATGACTGATAACTTACCGCGAATGGTCAATAAATTATAAACTATTGAAAAATCCATTTTTATATTGGTAAAAATGGCTCTTAAAAGGAAAAATAAATAGTCAGAGAGCAACACATAATAAAAAAAATAAATGTACTTCATGTTTTAAATGTTGAACATACAATATCAAAACAATTAACAGTGAAAACTTAAATATAAATACTTGAGTAAATTATGTACTCAAATGATTAAACTTGGTATTTTAATGTGTATTTTTGCAGAGCTATCGATAGCAAGCAGACATATTTGTTTAACGGTTTACTGATATTTCCAGCACAGATAAAGAATAAGTTTGAAAATTAAAGTGATAATAAAAGGTCCCAAAAGTACTAAAAAAAACTGTTAACTGATCGGAGCAAATATTTAAATTTGTATTAAACACTAATGTTATGACACCAAAAAAACAGCTCGCAGTTAGTTAATAGGAAACTGATGAATTTTGGCACCATTGCAAAAATACACTTATTATAATTGAAAATAATTATTATACAAATTTAGTATCAATAATTACAATTTTAAATTAAATGTTTTTTTTTTTCTTTAAACTGTTAGTTATAAACAAGAATGATTAAAAATAATAATAGCATTTTAAAAAATAATATTGAATTATGTAAAAATAAAAACTCCTCATTTTGTAAGTTATGAAAAAAAATGTTATCATGAATAATTAATATAATTAAAAGGTTTTAAAATACAAACTGATAAAAAAAAAATGTTTTTACCTGGCCTCAAATACTAAAAATAAAATACATTTCAATGATTATCAATATAATAATAGGGTTTGTAATTTATATATAAAACCGATTAATTTGAATAAGGACATGGTATACACTGTTTATTATGGATTAGCAATAATTTCACAATAAACAAAAATTCTACTCGATAAAATTGTATTATACAGTTTATTTTGAATATCAAGTAATTACATATAGTAGATGACAGATGGAGGACAATGTTCACTTAAATATGCTTTTAAAGTCGTCTTATTTCATAAATCAATAACAAATTTCATATTTTAATTATACATTGTGTATAATTAAACATATTTATAATAAAAAAAAAATATTGCAGTATTTGAATGTATATAACTAAATGATTTGTCTTTGAAGATGTCAGTAAAACATCTTATAACAATTTTTTTGTTGAAAAGTTCAAATTTTCATGTTATGAATTAAATTTAATTTATCATCTAAAACATGTTTGTACATAATTCCTATAAAATGGAAAAAAATAATTCATTAAACAGACACATCAACTTCCATTTTTTCCACTTCTGTTACAGCTTTAGATGACTGATCAACCTCCATTTCACCAGTCGCACTGTTAGTACTTTTTTGAGGCTTCTTCTTCTTCTTTTTCACTGGTTGTAAAATACCTCTTTGATTAACAGATGCTTTGAGTAGATTCTAAACATAGTATACTGTCAGTCACAAATGTTTATTGGCATACACATTTATTAAAACATACCAAGACTTCTGGGTCCTTAATGGTTAAATTAGACACATAGATATCCTCTTCAAAAGGCAAACCTGTTATCCGAGCAGGTCCAGTAGCCGTGACCAACACAGTAAATTTGTACTGAACAACAGTCTCTCCTAAAAAATGTATGAATGATAAAACTAAGGATAATATAAACAATATAATCAGTAAAATCAAAATTAATCCATCAGGAAATTAATCTTTAGAACCAATCAACATTAAATTTCAATACAAGTTTTTAGGATTTTTGTTTGGGTTTCCAAATGGGGATTTTGTGAAATGAAAGCATTCCATGAAAAAATACATAAACTAAATTTCAACGGTATTTCATAGGGTTATTTTAAATTATATAGTGTATGTCTCTTAAAAATTAAATACAAACGTACCAGTTTTCTCAAAAAGAACTTGAAACGGTTCTATAAGTTTATGATTTACACATTCCATCACACCCATTTTTGCTTTCTTCTCATCTTCGAAATTTCTCAGATTAAATGGCATTATACTGTGTTTTTGAATAACTTCGGTGTAAAAAAGTCTATAAAAATATTTAAAAAAAATTGAATTCTACAAAATAATCACATTTTAATCAATAAAAATGTATTTACCTAGACGCCCTAAGCTTCAAAGGATATACTTCATCAGTTTTTTTAAACACAGATACTTTAGCAGTTGTTTCACGAGCAGCACCGGTTCCTGTACTAACAAGTATGTCTAAAGCATAAACTTCATTGGCTTCAATTGTTGCCTTTTCATGATCTTTACGATGTGATTCAGTAGGATTCTGAATAATTGATTTGGGTCCGTCTAATTTAAATTGTTTTAATTGATGGCTAAGCATACCTTCAACTGGCTTACAATCAAATTCTTTGCAGACTTTCATAATCATATCAGTGACTTGGTAAGTCTATAAATAATTAATATATTATATTATAATATTATTAATACAAATAATAATTATTATTTATACAATATAAAATTCTTACATCATTTCCAGGCTTCATCAGTCGTAATGCTGCTTGAGATGCAAAATGAGCAGCTAAGAAACAGTCTGCTCTTTTATCGCTAATTTTATTATCAGAATTGGCTCCCACAACAATGGTATGGGCTACGATGGAAATAAAACCATCGATATGAACTCCTAAATCTCTGGAAAATGTGTACATCTACATGAGTCAATTGCAATGATTTAAAACAAAATAAATACAACTTACAGTTTCAAAACGTCGTCCTTTGCTATTACATGATCGGGTTCACTCATAATAGGTGAAAAGTGGCAAATACAGCTATTCGCAGATATACAAACTGGAAAAGCTATACCTATAAAGAAAAAAAATACAAATCTTAATTTTTTTTTTTTTTTAAATATTATATATTTATATATATTATAATATAAATTACCTTTTTTCATTTCTTTTTCTTTTTTGAACACTTTACTAGTCTCTTCTGATATTAAATTATCTGCCCATATACATAAATCACGTACGGATGCACCTTCAATACATTTTTCAATAATTTCGACAAGAACTCCTAGAAAAAAAAAAAATCAAAGACAATATTATATCCAAGTAAATTAATAATGCATACATGTCAGACCCTTATACAGGGGGGTTAGGCGTTCACTCCCCCCCCAAAAATTTTAAAGTAGTATAATATAACAAAAACTAACTACAAACTTTATGTATAATTATACAACTACAGTTTATTTTAAGTATTTATGCATTTCCCTGTTCCTCACTAGTCATTACACATTATCTTAAATTTTAGAAAATGAAAAACTTATTGCAAATTTTCAAGATTGAATTTTGTCAGACAACAGACTTAATCAGTTTATAACTACAATTGTTAGTCAGTTATGAGTTCAGTCTATTTTTCAGAAGTATTGAATAATAATATAAATGTATAACGTGCATTTCATTTGATTTATAAAACACAATTACATTATCACTGGTTTGCAAAACTTACTTCCAAGTTTTCTAATTAAATTAAATTCAAGTAGCAATGATACTTAAAAAAAACGCATAGATTTTTACAAAAGCTTTTTACAGACTTGTGACATTTTTAAATCGGAATCGAAGGTGTGAATGGAAAAATGGAAATCGGTACCCGGTAAATAACTTCCAAAATTTGCAATCGATACTATAGGCGTTATGTCGAAGGACCTAACATTTAGTGTTTAATATCCAATCTTGCAACACTCCCAGTATCAACTTCGTCAGCAGAACATTATTTTTCAACATTAGCTTTATTGTCAGTCCACCTAAGTATCCCAATAAATATTGAAGAAATAATTAATACATTTTCCAGAATACCACGCAAGGAGGTTGAATTTGTTTTATGATTTAATAATTTTTTTCATAGATTGTTTTATATTTCTAGTTTGTATAGAATTATTATTATGCATTTCTAGTTCATGTATTAAAAATATTTTAACCGCCCCCCCCACCAGGGAAATTGATCCTGAATACGTGTAGGTATTTAAAAATACCAAACAAGATTTTTTTTTTTTATCTAAATGTTTAAACTAACGAGCAGAAATTCAGATATACAATAAATAACGAGCCCAACCTAATCTATTTCCATAAGAAATGTACGAAGAAATCAAAATACGTATAATTTTTATAATGCATTAATATCGACAAGACTTGATAAATACTATTCCGATTTGAAGTCATACAGGTTCGTAATCTGCACGGAATCCAATTAAGGTAGCACTCGATTCGCACCTATACCTATTTTATGGGATAACCGAGATAATTGAACGAAAATAAAACTTTGATAGTCCGTACACCGTGCAACGTAATCGCAATACCCATAGGCTCAAGTGGTCGTTAAAATAATTGGCGATTATTTGTATTGTTTTTCCAGTTTGTACGGAAACATCATCAACTAAACGGCGGGTAAAATGATTTTTACGAACAACGGATACCAAATCCGTATAATCTATTCGCCTCGTATTTAACGGCTATCCGATATTGTTCACAATATAGACATTGGATATTAAAAAAAGTCAATCTGTCGAACCCCACTATAGTACACCGGTCACAATAAATGCCCCTGGAAAATGTAATTCCTGTACACGTTTTAAGGTTATGTTAAATGACGTTGTTGGCGCGTTGTTGTTGGCGTACAGGTACGAATCAACATTTGCCGGGCCAAAAAGCCAACAGAGAACACGACGAACGGACACGTCGGCGACACACACGGTGTACCGACTTTCGGCGGAACTAGCGTTCCGGCAATAAAGTTACACGGGGTCGGCGACAAGCCTAGACGAGGACAATACGATTGATGATTGAGCACTTACGGTTGGCGATTTCTCCAGCCGTCTTGTACTTGGTAACCACCGCCTCGTCGGCGATCGTCAGTTCTACCTCTTCGTTGTCCTTGTCGGCCATCGTTCGGGCGTAAAAAAGCAAAAAAAAAAAATACCAAAACGCGCAAATGAAATGTACAACGAACACGGTACGCGGCGCGACACAAACACGTTTCACCGGACGAATCGAAATCGCCGAATCGCGTTACACGCTGTGTCCCGGGGAGATAAAACGTCAGGGGAACGAATGGTAGGAAAAAATTGCGGCAAACAACGACACGTTGCAGACGGACAACACTCCCGACACGAAATATCCCGGTTTTGGAAACGCACTATGCGCAGTGGTGACCAAACCAAAAAAACTCCTTGAACAGACCGCGCCGACGGTGACCTGCGCGTTTATAGTAAGTTGATCACTACAGGTGCGCCATATTGTGTACAGCAGCTGGGTATCCGAGAATACGCGACTCCGATCCATAGTCGTTTACGTCTGCGCGGTCGCGGCCGTTTTAACGAAATCGATAAGTGTCCTCCCCCCTTCCCACCTCTCAACTACTACGTTTTTGTGTTCGAGTTAAACCACCACCAATACCTTAGTATACGCGGCTCTAATAACGTTGTCCGTTGAGCTGTAATGTTCGTTTGTATTTTTAAACAGTCTATTGACTAGATAAAAATTATTTTTTTTCCTACCAGCACGTTTTGACTGGTGGTGCATTATTGTTTTCTATATGTCTTTTAAACGTGTTTAACATGCTTTGCTATAGTTAGGTGGTCATTATGAACACCGCGTCAAATTTGCTTCGTTTAGATTTTGACCCGGGATTTGTTCGTCAATAATTCCCTTCTACGGCGAACTAGTTAGGTAAGTTTAAATATTTCAACGAATTGGCGGCGAATTGATCGCGGCTGCAAATTAATCGCGGCTGCAAATTAATCGCCGGTCCAATTGATTGCCAAACAAATAAATAATAATAGTTTAATTATATTGGTTATTTTCATAATTTATATTAGTTTTTATCATACTTCATATTTTCAAAATTGTACTTTATCTTTATTATTTTATCATATTAAATGTGTTATATTGTAGAGATAGAATTACTCTTAAATGTTTTAATATCTTAGAATAAATAGCCTAGAACTCCAAAATTGAACACTTTTTCAATATTTATCTACATTTTAATACTAAAATAAGAAGTATGTAACGACTAATAATAAATTATTTAATAATTTTAAAAGGAATATTTTTTTATCGTATAAAGTTTATACTATACACAATATGAGAATTTACTTGGAAATGTGACCCATATAATTAATTTTGTTTTCAATTTTCAGCTGCGACCACTTCATCGGATGCCATTTTAATCATAGAATAAATTCTATGGTTTAATCGTATATAAACCAATTATTTCTATGTAAAATGTACAATAGGTAATTTATAGGTACATATCTATTAAACATTGAATGTTTTTATCAAACAAAATCCATTTTTTGACGTCACTTTTATTATGTAGGTTTTTGAAATTTAAATGTGTAGCATGTACCTAACCTTACAACTATGTGATAAGTATTGATAATATAAACATAATTTGTATTTGTGTTTTGAACACGATAATCGTCATATTCCTATTTAATAATTAGTAATTATAATAATATAATGAGCTATATCTTGTTCAAATTATTGAAATGAAACTAGTGCAAGATTACAGCCCATTCTTATTGTTTTATTAAAAGTTAAAGTTTCTTTTTTAATACTAGATATATCTGATTAAATTTTATCCTTTGTATTTACAAAAGAACTCCGTGATTTGTCAACATTTATTTCAGGGATTTGGTTAACATCAAGTATATGCCAGTGGTGCTATTTTATTGATTACACAAACTTCATAAGTATCAGTGTTATTAGTCTGATCAAAAACAACTAGACCATGACTACTTTGAACTTAGTCATTGCCGTCATCTACATCATCCATTAAATCCATTCTATTATCCATTTTAGCAGAGCAATCAAATTATTTACTTTGCTTATACCCGAAGCACAGTTTAAATGGATATTCATCATAAAATCATATTTTCTCAATTTCCAATAATAATATAGAGCAATGCTGTGTTGTACTTAGGTGTATTGTTTTGCAGGTAAATTTGTTAAATGTGCTGCAAAGTTTAATTTTAATTACAGTAAAACCTCGTTAAGACGCTCCCGTTTAATACGCCATCCCGCTTAACACGCGGATTTTTCCCGGTCCCAGGTAATTGTACCTCCGCCGATTGTTATCGCCTATAATGCTATCCCGCATATTGCGCGGTTTTACAATTTCCCCTTCGAGAGCGTCTTAACGATGTTTTACTGTAGTTCCAAAGAAGAATAACATTTTTTTTTTTTATTTATTTATTTTTTTTTAATTTTTCCCAAAGAATTTTCCAATAAGTTTTGCCGTGTCATCAACTTTTTTTTTTATAAATTATCACTGCATTTTAAATCATTATTGTAGCTTCCAAGACAAAGAGTCATTATCTGAAGACAATTTCATGATTTAAATATGAATCCAATTCCTTAATAAGGTTTGGTTCTACATTGATGACGTTCATTGATTTTTTTTTTTTTGTAATCGACTTAATAGAAAGTAATATAGTTTTAAATAAGTTATACAAATATTTTTGATCATTAGGTATAGATAATTTTGGAGATTTCATCACATTATATTATATAATTCACAAAATAGCAATAATGACATTTAACAAATGATAGATTAATGGAATTATGATGAATTACCATTATGTATTATAACTACAGTAGTTTAAATATATTTTGTGTATATGTTTAATTTTTACAAGTGATTTTATTTTTTGTATAATTTAAATAAAATAATTTTTAGGCAATTTCAAGATTAAAAACATGAGTGAATCAGAAGACGGAGGTTGGTCTGATGGTTCAGCAGATATGGATGTAGACGTTGAGAACTCATCATCAATAGACTCAGATACGGATGGTAAGAATTGTTTGAAACTATTTTTTTGTCTAATAATATTATGTACATTTGTTTCCAACTTAAATTTTAAAATAATAACGATGATGATTCAATAGTTGACTATCCAAATGTATCTCCAAGTGTACGATCGGCTGCAAGATTATCTGCACGACTGTTAGCTGTACGGTCAACTTTACAGGGATCTGCACTATCAACAGTACCAATACCTTCACCGCCTCGATCACCTGACTCACCTTCAAGTGCTCCCGAAGTGAGTTTTTATACAGTTTCTGGAGATTCTGCAGATTCTACAGACTCAGTCGTAAGTTTTTTCCATATATTTCATATATTTATAATAGTCAAAACATATAATTTACATTATATAAAATACAATAATTGTTTTACATTGTTTTTATTGTTTCTACAGATTAATTATTATAGATATCCTGCTCTGAATTTCAAATGTATCACCTTTTTTTAAAGCATTTTGGATCTAATTGATGTAATTTTAGTCATTTTTTTTAGTCCTAATCCATGTAAAATATTCTATTTGAGTCTGTAGACACTTATCTCAACTTTCCAACCATTGTTTAAAATTGTTCTAGAACGTGTATATGGTAAATGATTATAGCCAAATCATTATGCTCTATATAATTTGTTATAGTGATTTAAATCTGGTTTATTTCATGAGCATATTTTGGTTAAACAGGATTCCTAGTGATACGGCCACTTCCCCATTCTCCTTGCATGATTAAGAGGGTGTACCAACACCCATAATTTGACTGTAAGATCTGTTTTACACAGGGAAAAAAACCTGAGCTACAAACCACATTCTAGAAACCAAATTTTCACCATAAAAAAAATGGAAAACTTGCATTATACAATATTAATATTAGTTTTTCAATACCATAAATACCAAAACAATTATTATTTCAAAATCTGATAATTTTAAGTTTTTCAAACTTGAATAACTTATTTTGTAGTGATATCAAAAAACTAATACCAATGTTGCACAGATAAGTTATCTTTTTTTTATGGTAAACATTTGATTTATAATAAGGTAGCTATTTAACTCAATTAGTTTCCTCCATAGACATTTTTGTTTATCTTAAAATTACACAATAAATACTTGTGATAAAGACATGCAATCACTTTTATATATATTTGAATATTTTTATGTTATTCTTTACATACTGTTATAATTTTTTTTTTTTAGTGTCGAGAGAATATCGATGATAGCATGTTCTCTTCATGTATTCGTAAATACAAAAAGTTTTTGTATAACAAGATAATAGTTTTTTTACAATTATATTACAGTTTAATCTGTATCTACAGAATGTTTTCAAAAACTGTATTACCTACTTACTATTCAAATGTTTCAGAGTTATCAAGTGGCGGATCTAAATAGATTTGAAGTGAGGTATGTTCAACCTTATCCATTAAATCTACATAGATCTGGAGGATATACAGAATCACATTCAGTAGCCCCTTCAGAATCCATTCAGGAAGAAACTCAGCAATTTACAGGATCTATACAAGACCACTCATCTATACAAGGCCAGTTAGCTATACAAAGCCAGTCATCTATACAAGGCCAGTCATCTATACAAGGCCAGTCATCTACAAGTCCTTATGAGGAATCTCCGATGGAAACTACAGAATATGTCCCAATACCTATAACAAATGAAGATACTAGAGATTCTTTAAATGGTAAAATGATCATGTGTATATATATATATATATATATATATTAATCTGTTACTCTAATAATGTCAGTGAATAGCAAATAGTATCAAAATGAAATTAATTTTTATTATAATTAATTTACAGACAGTTGTATTGATGACGCATCTTCATGTCCCATATGTTTAGAGCCTTTGCATAATGTAGGTGCACATAGAGCGGCATGTTTAAAGTGTGGCCATATTTTTGGTGAATCTTGTATAGAGAGATGGATTAAGGTTGGGAATTTTTGTTGTGAATTTCTGCTATATGGCTAATACTAAATGTATATTGTTTTGTCTTGGTATAAAATAGGTTGTGTGTAATAGTGAAGGAAGAAGATGTCCAACATGTAACACAAAGGCTAATGCAAAAGATATAAGAATTTTGTATGTGAAAAAACTAGTAGCAGTTGATACAGCTGAACTATCTAGTGTTCAAAATAAACTACAACAGGTAAGAAAAAATCAGATTTCTTGATAATTATCCAACCATTGTTGTTAAAAATTAAATACAATAAGCTGTCATTCTCATGAATTTTGTAATGTCTAATTATTATAGATTTTATCTTATCTATTTCTTTCCATGATTTTACATTTAATTTAGTATTAATATTGATTAAATTAATATATTATTAAGTAATATTTATTAACTTCACACTAGTAAAGTTCATAAAAAAAGAGTACAGGAGGCCACCTAATCGTAATGCTTATACTGTATCTAGAAAGCCAATAATACTGGAATATGGGTTAAATACAACATGTGGCCACGAATTGCATAGTAAACAGTTAATAAATCATTTAGATATATGCAACCCTAATGAAAAAAATAGTGGTTAATATATATAAACAATTAATAACCTATACAAATTATTAATCTTTTGATTAATTTTAATTAATCAAAATGTATTTGCTAAAACAGTATTGTTTTATTTTTTTTACAATTGGGTTAAATGTAACAGAGAATAATAATATAAAAAAAAAAAAACTTGCTATATAAGCCAAATAAATATTTCCAGAGACTCGATTACATATCATTTCAATGACTTCATATAAAAATAAAATTGAAGCTACAGCTAAATACTTTGTTGCTACAAATACTTTATTTCCATTTGAAGATCATAATAAGTTCATATATAAATGTGTGTGTGCTGTATTAAGATTATACTCTTCCAATATTCAAAATATTTATAAAATAGTAAATGATAACGATTGTATTAACTTTACGATTTCAACACTTTGGGCATAGCTGTTGATAGAGTACAACAACTTTTATTTTAATTGAAGTTTGGAAAAAACTTCGATAAAGATTTAAGCAAGTAAACATAAGATGCAAAAATAGATTTTTTTTAAAAGAATGAATATGGCCTTATCTCCTGTACATTATATGTCTAATATGATTGACCATCGTTTACGAGAAATCTAGCAGATAAAGACAAATCCTAAGGGTTTTAGTGTTTAAGAAATATAAATCTAGATTTAGCTTTAAAAAATTTGATTTTATCTTAAACCAAAATATTAATTACAGTATTATTTAATTAAACCTTAAATAATTTTAATTAAATTCTGCATTTATATTTGTCAAAAGAAAAAAATTGATAATATTGTATGTATATATATATTTATTATTTTTCTAGGAACAAACTGAGAATAATTCAATGAAAATTGAAATTGAAAATTGGAGATTGAAAAATTGCATTTTGAGGGAAGAGGTTAAAAGATTAAAAACTCTTGTTGATAAAATGGTAGCTGGTGTACCACCAACAAGTATTGGTCCAACATCAGGTCGACAATGTCTTAAAAGAATAAAAATAAATGGTGCAAACCCAAGCTGTAGAGTTATGGCCTTCAATAGAAACAACATGTTATTGGCAAGTTTATTGATTAAATATAATTTGTATAAATATTTTCTTTTTAATTATTGTAAATTTAAATAACTAGGTAGTATCGCAGCAAGGAGAACAGCCATTTAACAATGCGCATGCAATCAGAAAATTAAACACATTAATATTAGAACCTACCAAAGAGTATATATATGCACACAAAAAACAAATACGTGATATGTCTTTCCATCCTATAGACCATAATCAATTGGCTACAGTTAGTTTGGATAAATGTGTTTGTCTATCTGATTTATCAGCTAATACAGTCGTTTCTTATTTGGAAGGTAATAATAATTTAATTTATTACGGCGCTACTGAGTATTGAATTGGATTTGTTACTATCATCCAATAACAATATCTTGCTTGATGGTACTAACAATATTGTTTTATTTAATATATAAGAAGTATAAGATTAGCCAGACTTTTAATTAATTTTTAGTACTAATAGAGCTCAGTTGTTGGTAACAGTGTTACTGAAATACTTATATATTTCATTTTAAAGTCAACAATATAGTGGATTTAGAAGTTTTCATATGTAATAATATCTACTTACCCTCTAGTCTTAGTCTAAGACTGAATGGAAGATACAAGTATTACTAAAATGTGTTTATTATTTCTCTTGGTTACATGGCAAAAACCAACTTTGATAGTTCATCTAATTTAACCAGTGACTGATTCAAAACATTTTTTTTTTTCAATGATTTGCTTTTAATATATAAACTAAATTACTTTATATCTCACCTTTAAAACTTCTCCCTTACAATACTGCCTACACTTGGTCCTAAATATGTCTTAATTTATATTATTTATATTAATTATGTTAATTAACATTTTTAGTTGATGAACCGCTTTGGTCTTGTTGCTGGGCTGGTAACAATACCAATATGTTAGTTGCTGGTAGTCAAATGGGTTCCTTGTTTTATTTTGACCGAAGATATATGAAATTATTATGTGCAGACATCAACCGAAAACCAGCTTGCGTTTCTCTTTCTCCTATCCCTGCATTGGCATCTAGATCATATCCCTATGGAGGGTTTTTAAAAACTAGAATGGACTTTTTGTCTATATTTCAAGATGATTTGAATGGTGAGGTTTTCTGTTATAAAGAAAATCCTTTATCATTAAAAGGCAAATGGAGTAGTTCTGCTTATGATATTCAATCAAATCTCTTGCTTACATCGACTAAACCATGTGGCATCAACCAGTCTATTAGACATATTGTATCAAAAATATCAGATATAAATGAAGAAGGACCTACCATACAACCAGTAGTGACTTTTTACGGTTAGTATTTCACAACTATTATTTTTATAGTCAAATTTACTTTTATACTCGATGTTATAGTGATGCAACTATATATATTTTTTTTTATGCTATTACCATTTTAGGAGGTGACATGGCTACACAACTGACGCGCTCATGTTTTGTGCCATCCACTGAATGTCACGAAGACATATTGGTATGCGGTTTTGATGAAAAATCAAAAACAATAAAAATATTTAATGTCAGTTCAAACATAAATATTCATAACTTTACGGTAAAAGAAAAATTTACAGATTTATGCACTTTGAATGGTGTGTCTATGAATGGTAGGCGGACAATAGCTGCTTTGTCAGAATGTGGGGTTAGTATATTCACTGTGTAAATTAATTCCTCAATTGTGTCAATATATATTTTGAACTATCATTATACTTATTTTTTTTAATTTTTATTTAATACTATTTCCTGAACAATGCTATTATGAACTTTATTCGTAGCAATTTAAACACCTCGGTATTCCTTTACTCAAATGTTTTTTTTTAATAAATCTCATTAATTATTTTGTGTATATGTAGTGTAAATCCTATTGACTTTCCATATAAGTTTGTAATATGATATTTTTTTTAACTTTATATTTAGTATTTTAATTTTTATCAGCTAGAACTTAGTAAAATTTGTATGATAAGATTTTAATGTTTAAATAAAATTTAAAAACAGCATTTCCATATTATATAAAATTATCATATGGATTATTAAATTCTAATTTTAAAATCACTATCAAATCGTTATTAATAATATGCTTAAATACAAACATAATATTATCTGTAATTGGTATGCTATACATCTCCTTTGTCAGCCTTCCATTCAGGACCAGAGTTTCCATTACAAGCTTTATTCGTCTGTTCCTCTGATACACTGTAAAGATGCGTTTCAGTCAACCATTCCTAAATCTTTGGTAACTTTGTGAATCCATCTGGTTTTAGGTCATTTCAAGGGCATTATTTTTTTTGTTAACTAATACATATTTAATTAATTGATATTATGTATAAATGTTTTATGTTCTTATTCCATGTTAAAAATATTCAAGTAGTATTATTTAAATAAAATATTTTAACACAGGTAACTCTATTAAGTCTTTAATGTATGTAACTACCTAATATTAAAGTATATTGACATAATTCTATAAGTTGTATTTCATTTTACATGCCATGGTAGCTTCTAGTGCATCTAACAATTCACTCCACAGGAAAGAACATTGATTTTATAATAAACATCAGCCATCCTGTTGTTAAAATTGGAAATGGTACACCTTTAAACTTTTTAATAAGTCTTTGGGTTTACCTGCTATCTAGAGAGGTAAGTACAAGTTAGGTTAGGTGTTTTCTATATTTGGCTCTCTTGAAGGCTGTAAATCTGTTTTTAATTTTAACAGTCTGTATATTACAAATTCATTAGTTACAGTCATCTACATAATCGTAGACTGTCGTCCCATTACCTTCCAAATCCTTGATCCCATCTATCTATTACAAATGAGGTCTATCTTGTTTTCTCTATCCATTTGGTTTATTAATTAAAACTATATTCGTTTATCCTTTGTCTGCCCCTTTAAATTTAATATAACTTTAAATGTGATTATCTATCCTGAGATAGACAGTGTTCTTAGGACTTTTATCAAATAAATGTAAAGGCATATACTAAAATAGAATATTTTCCATAGTGCAGTAATACAAGGATCATATTGGGTGAATGTAATCAGAGCAACACCAGGTGATAAATTACCAATTTTTAAACATTTAAAAGATTTTTTTTTATGTCTACACAATGCAACTAAAAGCCAAAATAAAAATTTAAATCCTAAAACTATGCAAGTTGACGTGATTTTCATTAAAATTAAGACTTCCAAAACTAATAACTTAAACTGGTACATAACATCATTTTTTTTTTATTCCGTCCAGTAAAAAAAGCTTATGGATCCAACAAACAAACAAAATGTTTCAATGGCTAAAAATATTTTTCAAAATCTGCTGCATAAATTATTGGCATTTAATATTTATCAAAACCATGAACCTACATAATAGGTACACTACTGTAGAAAAATGGTAATTTTAATTGAATAAGACAGTAAACAATAAATTTGTATTAAATTATTAAAAGAAAAATAACCAAGAAAATTGGTAAATAATTATCTTTTAGATTTGTAAAAACATAATAAATACTTATATTTGTTAATATTATTAGTGTGGTACATAAAATGTTATAAATTATTATTAAAAATGTAATGATAAAGATATTTTACTTCAGTATATAGCATCAATCATATTTTAGCACCACATTTTAATAAATTAAGTTACTTTTTTTCTTGTTGCGCTTGAAACTCTTGTTGCAATTTTGTCAACTTGTCTCTGTAATCATCTTGTTTGCTTTCTAATGATATTATCCGATCATCAATTCTTTTTAATTCATTTTTTATATAACTCATACGTTTGTCAATATTTTCCTTGGCTTCTGTATGATCTTGACGCAATAATATTGGACCAACCATTTTATACACTTCGCCGGTAGATTTTAACAGTGCTAATTCTTCTTTGACAATTGAATTTTCATTAAGTTGACCATCGAGTTGTTGGCGCATTCCAGTCAACTGGTTAACTTCTTTTTGGCATTGTTTAAAAGCATCGAGTTCTTGTTGGAATTGTTTCTGTAATACTTCTGCCATTTTCGTGTACGAAACTGTATAAATGGTTATCAAAAATATATATATATATATTAAACCAGTTAAAACTTTTTAAATATGTGCCGTCCACTTACTTGTTCTGTAGTCTTTAATCGCTTTATTTAGTCAGCGGGTCTGTAGGTTGCAATCGCACGTTTTCATAAAAAAGATATTTATTACTAAATCAATATCAACATTTTATAAGCAACTCTGAATAACACGATGAGATTAACATAGATGGCAGGACAGTTGAATTTGTAACGATAATAACAAGTCGTGATAGTATAATCACAAAAAACGATATGTTTTTTTTTTCGTGTATACAAGCGATAACAGCAATTGAATTTTATCCCCTGGATTGTTATGCTTCGTAAATTATTGAATTATTCAACTGTATAATGTAAACGACCCTATTTAACTAATTATAAAATAAACAAACCAGCAAGCAACTCAGTATCGAACTTGGTCGTCGATTAATTACATGAGTTCATCATTTTGTCGACAATAACGATTTTAATGATTATACGTTTGTAAGTATATTGCTTTTATTATTAAATGTATATTGTACAAATAATCCATGATTAAGAAAAGAATAAACTTTTTATTGTATCTAAAATTCACATAATATCTTTAATTACATACTTATTGTACCGATAATAATGTAAATGAGTATATATATTAATCATTTATCAACTTTAAAAATAAATTAAAGTTTACTTGCTTTGTGTTTTAATATTTATGATGATATTTTACTATTTTAGAAATTTACAAAATGAGTAATATTTATATTCAAGAGCCGCCAACTTCTGGAAAAGTAAATAACCTATCAATTACCATTTACTTTTTAAAATATAATTATAGAACAAGTTATTTAATCAATACTAATTATTGTACATACTTTTAAGTTAAAATGAATTAAATTTTAAAATTATAATTAGGTTGTTCTAAAAACTTCATTTGGTGATATTGAAATAGAATTATGGTCAAGAGAAGCTCCGAAAGCATGTAGAAACTTTGTACAGCTATGTCTGGAAGGGTATTATGATGGAGTTTTGTTTCATCGTGTTGTAAAGGGTTTTATAGCTCAAGGAGGTGATCCAACAGGAACTGGGGCAGGTGGAGAATCTGTTTATGGTCATTCATTTAAAGTAATACATTTATTTGCCAATACATGTTGTAAAACTTCACAAATTAAAGAAAACATTTTTTTTAGGATGAAATACACTCGCGCCTGCGGTTTAATCGCCGTGGTCTGGTTGCTATGGCAAATGCTGGAAAAGATGATAATGGATCTCAATTTTTTTTCACATTAGGATCCACCCCAGAACTTCAATCCAAACATACAATATTTGGAAAAGTTGCTGGTGATACTATATACAATTTAACTAAATTAAATGAAACTCTTGTGGATAAGGTATCTAGAACTTATTTTTAAAATTTTTACAAAATTATAGAATTGATTGGTTTATACATTTTGTTTATAGGAAGATAAACCAGTTTATGATCAAAAGATACAGAAAACCATTGTACTAAATAATCCATTTACTAATATTGTACCTAGAAATGAAAAAAAAGTTGATAAAATTGAAAAAGTTTCCAAAAAAACAGAAAGTGTTGGTGTTAAGTAAGTTTTAATTTTTTTTACAATTGATTGCATTTATTGTATGCTTTTGGTGGAGTTATTTAAAATATTGAATAAGATCAATAAACTAATTGCTTTGGATATAATGAGTTATACGTGCAGTTAATGTTTTATTTCAATATTGAATAATTTCGACAAAATAAAAACTTAAAAGCTTTTAAAAAACTTCAAAATAATTATTAATCATTTAGATACGTATTGTATATGTGTTTAATTTACAAGAAGTGCTAAACTTATAAAAATTGTAATTTAGTTAAGGTTTAATTTTACAAGTTATTACAACATATTTTTTTACTCTTTTTTTTTGTCACTGAATGTTTGTATGATAGTTATTCTATCATTATTTCACGAGGTGTATATTATTTTTTTAAAAGATCTGTTAAAATTTAAAAATATACTTTTACCATGTGTTTTGTAAAAATTTAATTGATTAAACCTTCATAATTTATTTTGAATTTATATTTTCTTTAAACAACACATATGATGCTTATATTCTATTAAAAATTGAAAATATACTTGTAATATTCTTTAAAAGTATTAAAATGCATTTATATGCAAACAAATATTGTTTTTAAGTTCTTAGAACTATGAAACGTGGACATATCTTTATCTCGTAGTTGTGTGTACATCCAATAAATACATGTTTTTACATAAAAAAAACATAATTATAACACTTTAAATTTGATAGATATTTTAGTTGAATATTTTTTTAAATCTTTATATGATTATTTTTAGGAATTTTAAACTTTTATCTTTTGGAGAAGAAGCCGAAGAGGACGAAGAAGAACTTATTGATGCTGTAAAAGAATTTAGTGGTAGACCTAAATCGACTCATGATATACTCAAAGATCCTCAATTAAGTTCAGAGCCTGCTGTTATAGATAATTTTCTAAAAGATGATATACAATTATCTCCTAGTGATCAGACTTCAAAGTAAAAATATTAAACTTTTTGCATTTTAATAATTTTACGCACAGTGAAAAACATTGATTTTTTTTAAATATATATATACAGAATTACTGTTGATGATGTTCGGTTAAAATTATTATCCAATAGTAAAACCAAGAAAGTTACATCTAAACCAGTAGACCAATTAAATGAAGAAGATTCTGATGAGTACGAACTAGGACAAGATTTAAAAAAAGAGAAAAAAAGAAAAATGTAATTCATCTAATTCATCAATTATATGATATTTAGTGATGGTTTATATTAAATTTATTTTAAAAATTATAAATTATATTATTAGAGAACAAATTCGTAAAGAAATCAAAGAAATTAAAACTCACCTATCAAAAAAAAAAAATAATAAAGTTAAGGATCAAGTCAAGGATGAAAAACCAATTGAACCAGAAATAGCTGTTGATCCACTTAAACAAGAATATTTGGAAAATATTAAGCTATATTCTTCTAAAAAAAATGAAACTGTATATAAAGGTAATATACAATAATTTGTATTGCTAAAAATAAAGGTCTTTGACAGTATTATATTGAATATTGACTTTTACACAAATATAATTAACACAACATTTTTATGTTATTTTGCCAATAATTATAATATCTTATACATGTATTTATTTTATATGAAAATAGATCAAAGTTTTTCTACTGGTACATAATTTATTATTTGATATATATATATATATAATTTTGTATCTAATGACAATATGATTGGAAATTTTGAATTGTTATTTGAAATATCAAATGTTGTTATTTTTAATTTAGGTCCAAACAGAGAGGAATTTGCTCTTAATCTTCTACAACAGTTTAAAGATAAACTCAATAGCGCTAAACAATCGACCCAAGCAAAAAAATCTGAAGAACTAGATGAAGATGAAGATTCTTGGTATTTTTTTGTGCTTATTAAAAATAAATCCAAAATTATTAATTTTAATTAATATTATTTTGTAATTAATTTACAAAACAAATTTAATTTTAGGAAAAGCTGTAGTCTTCAATTTAAGAAAGAAAACACTGTACTAGCAAAAGATGCTAATAAAAAGAATGATGATTGGTTTGAAATATCTGATCCAAGAAGTGCTCTGAATAAAAGAAAACGTGAATTAAGTAAAATTAATTTAAAAAGTGATAAATAAAAGATAAAAATCTTTTAAACTAATATTTATTTATTTTTTCCTACAATGTGTATTAAAATAAATTGTAATTTAATATATATATTTAACATACAAAATATCTATGAAATTCATTATGTATTGTGAATTAATTTATTATGTGCAGTTATATATCATATTATGAGGTATGAGATAGTAGTTTGAGTTGTAGATACTACCCAAACGTGTGTTATGATTTGTCTAAGATACATATAATCCATCTTGAATTTAAGACATAAATCTCAAAAATAAAGATCTTTTGATATGCATTGTTTTTTAATGACTTCAAAGCATATTAATGCCAAATCCTACAATATGTTTGGTTGTAACTGTTTATAAAACAAACATACCAACGGATGAAGTTGAAGTTCAATTTGTTCGGTCTATTGTATTATAATCAATAAATACTAATTATAACTACGCACCGAACAACCAAAAATTGTAGTAACCATTAAACTAATTTCAATTGTGTTATAAAACTAGAACCTTAACATAGTACAAAAGGTAATAAAATATAAAATATACCTGTGATGTCATGTTTATTCTTTATTTGATATTTGTACTTTGTATATTTTAAATGTTAATAATAATTTGATACTACCTATCTACACTTAAAAAATTATAATCCAGTATTATTATTCATTACACAGATATGGCTAATATCTACACTTATCTCATAATTAAAACAAACAGAAGAAAACAAGATTAAGGAGCAATTTATAATGAAACACTTTAGCTGCAGTTTATAACTTAGTTGAATATAAGAATAGCTTGTCATGGCTCGTTGGTCAGGTAGTCAATTATCGGATTGTTCGGAGGATTCTTTTATTAGTAAGTTCCTATTAAAATGTGTTAATTTACTTATTAATTGTAAACATTTAACTAAAAATATTTTAATGTTATTTATCAGAAACAATTGCATGCTATATCTAACTCATTAAATTTTAATTGTATGTATACAATTGCTTGCTGTAATGGCTTGTAGGTATAGGAATTTAAGTATATAAACCAATCTTGTGTTTACATTATAAATTATTTTAGTATAACATACAACGTAGAATAAGCTAAATGTTGTATGCATTCCCAAGGTCAGTTTAAGGAAATAATAAATTGCAAAAAATTTAATTATTTCAATCAATTCATAATATTAATAAAATAGAAATATATAAGTATTCTTATAAAACTATATATTATAGAACTGTGGGCAAGATTTAGAAATATTAGCACCAGCACAATATGGGTATTTATCATTATTTATGTCATACTTTCTGCTAGTGTTAGTTATTAACAACGTCGTAGTATACATAGGCAAAAAATACATTAATAAATACTTATATTTTTCACCTTGGGCAGCCTTGATCAGACAAACATTATGTAAAATTAAATTATTATTATTATTATGAAAAAATACAAACAAAAATAAATATTAAAAATAAGTAGATACATTGGTATAAAACATTGCTATAAAATTTGACATATATTAAATTTGATCAAATGTAAAACCTCCATTCTGTTTTTGCAACGTGATTTATAATAGACATATATTATCTTTTATAATACATAAATAAATATTATTCATAACCCAATTTAGATTATCACATTAGTTAATTAGTCTATCTAATACAGTAATACCTCCAATAATAGGCATGTTTATTTAATGTTTATTATTTACTGTTACAACAGATTCTATACCTTGATAATAACTTTGTATAAGTAAAATCATAGATAATAATGTATTCTTATATTATCTATGAGTAAAATTAATAATAATTATTTTATTTTATCATTTTTTTTTTTTTTTTTTGCTGCCCATCAAATATGTATCCAGACTTTTTGTCCAACTATTTTTAAACAGGACTTTTTTAACTATACATTTAGACATTAGGTAAGGTCAAAATATTTTAATTTTATTTAGTTTGGAGTAGTTTATTACTTTTTTATATATAATGAACTACATTAACAACAATGAGGTTACTTTATATTCAGGCTTTGATTTTTTTCTATTTCAAAATTTTTTATTTTATTTTTTTTTTGCAGCCTGACTTGTAGTTTTGCATTATGCTAACTATATTTTTAACGAATACATGTCTCCAGATCAAACTATTGTTTATAGATAAATGCATACCCCCCTATGACGAACTTGCATGTAATAGATAATCTATGTTGCTGTAGTATATATTATTAGATTCTTAAGTATCTATTGAAAGAATATGAAAATCATTGTTGTTGTCCCTGATGTATTGCATTTTTTTTTTTTTTTTTTTTTTTTTTTTTTCGGCAATACCCCCGCCTCCCGGAATGGCCGTGAAGCACTACTTCGGGAGGCGGGTCGCCATCATTTATTTAAAAATGAACACGTACAAATGATACACAAAATAAAATCTCGTTTTTCCCTTCGACGGACGGGCCGGGCTCACATTATTAGTGTACAAAGCTTCGCGTCCCTACCGGGGAATGGGCAGTAGCCGGGCCGAAGCCCACTTGCTGCCCCTACACTCGTAGGGGGGGACACTTCCTACCGGCCCCGCGGCCGGCGGTCTGGCGTCTGCGAGGCCGCGACTGATGTATTGCCTCAGCTCTAAAGATTAAATAGGTCATTGAACTGTTGAAACTTTTTTTCCTTCCTTCACGTAGAAATAATTTGTATGTTATAGATCAATATGTTTTCTCCTTTGCACATATCAATTGTTTTATGGAGTCTTTATGTTTGTCTATGCATATTTGTTATTCGAAAAACGAATTGTTTTGGTAAAGACTGTTGTAAAAATTTAAAAAAAAACCTATCACATTGGTTTTTATAGGTTTTACAAATTAACACTAAATTTAAAATATTTACAGTTTTTCTTATAAACCCATTTAATTTGACAAATCTATACCTACATATTATATAGTATATGGCTATATATGATTAGGTTTTAGGCAGTATTGACTTTTATATGCTTTTCAAATATTCTTTTGAATCTTATAATTTATCATAATCTTTAAATTAAAATGTTTAACAGACACATTCTTGTGATCAGTTGTTCTTGGCAATTAAACTTGGTTATCTAAGTGGAATATTTTATTATTAGATATTTGTTTTTATTAAATATATTTTCGAGATACGTTTTTGTTGCAGTTCTAGTATCTAGTTAATGCATTGGGTAACTTTTTGATTTTCCTTATAGTTTCCTTAATATTTGTGAAAAAACGGGAATATTTACGCAATGAAGGTTTCAGTTATTCCGATTTTATTGTAGTCATTCCGTTGGTTCCGTCTTTAAACTTTTCAACAATTCGTATCATAATTTGTTTGTTTGGCCATATAATAAATATCGAAAATTCGTATAATTATATACATTTTTTTTAAGTGTTTGAAATTCAGATTTTGACGGAAATCATATAAATCATTTCTAAATATGATTAACTATACTCAGAATCGTTTTCCGTTAGCAATGATTTATCGTTGCGTACAGATATAAATTAATTTCTCTTCCATATCCTTCCTTTCCAACTTTTCCCATCAACAGCAGTGTATTTTTTAAGGAATTTTCACTGGGCGACAATAATATTTTCTCATATTCTACAATAAAAAATACATTTTGTATTAAATATCGATGGTGTGACCATTATTATATGTACCTACAAATTTATTGTAATCATTATCTAATTATTTTTTTTTTTTTACATGGAATAAAAATTATGTGTCGCCCTTTCTTTAAAATTACTGTCAACTAGTTGTCAAAATGTTTTCACTGGGCGACATATATGTCACCCAGTTTACTAGTTTAAAAAATGCACTGATCTGAAGTAGCTATATCATATTTAGTTATTTATTATTGACTATTTTTTAATTGATTTACAACAAAAATAAACAAAATCGATATTAACAGACAAAATGATTTCGAATTCAAACGCTTAGGGTATTAAAAAAGAAATCGTGACTACAGATTTTTTTTATATTTTTATATTGTCATAAATACAAGTTTTGATGAAACTTGTATCAAATTTTCAAACATTTTTGAGAAGTCAATTAGATATCAATATTTGAAATAGCTATATAAATAACTAAAAAACGCCAGAATGTTTTGCACATTGTACCAGATCTAAAATTATAATTATAGTATTCGGTGAAAGTTCCGGGGCTCTTTGATATTTGTTCTCTGAATTACAATAAAAATACAATATTGGAAGTATAAAAGAACCCGTTGTTACGTAAATATTCGCGTTTTCCCCGTTATTTCGAAAGACAATAAACGACCATCTCGATACACTAATTAGATTCAAAATACTACAAGAACGTTATGATTTCTTGTCGAAATATTGTTAACAAACGGATAAAAAAGCCGCACAGTATAGTAAAACATTCCCCGCTATACAATCTAAAAACATTTAATAATTAATCTTAATATGTTTTTTTTTTTTTTTTTTTTGTGTTTTACCTAGATATTTGTTTAGTTTAATATAATAAATAGTTATCCACGACGTATAGCAGTATGTTTAAGGCTAAACCCTTAGAATATTTTGGTGCGATGTCTAGATGAAGTAAATTACTCTGTTCACCAATAGAGAGCGTATCAGTTTTACTATGTAGGCTCTAATCAAATTAATAAGTATAATGCGAGTGTGGAATAACTGAATGTCGTACGGCTGAATTAGTATTCCCGCTGTTTTCGAAACGTTAACTTTACAATTATAAAATTCTTTCAACCGACCCGTTTTATATATTTACGTGTGAAAAATCGTTCGTTGCGTTTTAAATATTACAATAGTGTTTGATCGTTACCTACCTATCCGCTAAAAAAAAAAAAAGTGCCGTTTACATAATATAGACATTACAAATAATAGGTGTAATATTATTATTATTATTATTATTATTGTTATTATATAGTGTCACGCCGAGGAGAAAAATACTAAATTATTACACTACACGGTCGCGATTTCCATTATGATTTTATGCAAAAAACGAAAAAGTAAGCGCATTATTATTTTATATTTTTATACCTACCTGCTTGTTTTAAAAATCGAATCGTTTAACTTATACGGGTGTCTAATATTTTAGTGCAAATAGATTCTTTACATGTACAATTTACTGTAGCCATTCTCCAATAACTTTCATTGGGTTATTATACTTGCCGTTGAATTTGCAGATTACGACTGTATTACGATGATGACGATAATAATAATAATAGTAGTACGCTTATAGTTATTACTAATTAGTAATGTTGATGTCTTTGATTAACAATATTAATTGGTACACCTATCCATTATTCGTATATATGAAAATAATATTTAGCATTAATGCGACGGTGTAAATAATAAACTGAATTAAATTTAAATTTGCCCAATTTAATTATGAATAAACGGTATTTATATTAAAGGTATATAAAAATAATATAATCACGGATTATATTTGAATTGCAAATTCCGTTAGCGAAGAGCTCAAATCTGGTGTCAATAATAGTACTTAGGTAATAATAACACCCGGCTTTCTGAATTTAATTTCAAAAGTTAAATGGTTCAACAGACAATATTAATTTTCATAAATGAGCTCCTTCCGAAATTTTCAATTCATCTAAACAATTGGTTATTTTTTTTGATTTGCTAATTTAAACGTATTTTTAACAATAATCCTATTTCAATTTAAATAAGTAAAAAATAAGTATAAAAAAAAAAAAAACCGTTTTTCTATAAAATATAAACAACTATCCACACGAATGCAAAGCTTGGCCAGTTAACCAATTTTCTTAAATTAAATTACTCTAAAAAAAAAAAAAAAAAGAATAAGCTGAGTTAATTAAAACATATAAATGAATTTGAGTAACTAAGTCAAGTTAAAAGTTATTTTTTTTTTTTAAATTATATCCTTTACTACATTCATAAACATATTTTGTACTTTAATATTTTATATTTAAACTTGTAAAGACTTTAGGCGAAAAATATATACAAAAAACGTACGCAGTTTTTTTCTTCAAATAATTCGTAAATAACTTTTCAAAAATAACTTAATTTTTAACAAAATAACTAAAATTTGTTTTTTGGAAAAAACCAAATTATTTTATAATATTCTATTTTTTCAAAACTATAGTTGAGTTAGTTATTAAAAAAAAAAAATAACAATTTAACGTTTAATATAATACACATTAAAAAATGATTAACAATATAATATTATAGGTATAATTAGTATATTAGTTATTGTTTATGCGTTTTGTAATTAATGACGATAAAATATTTTTTAAAAAAACATTATTAAGTACCTACATTGACCTATTACATACACTATTTACATTATTTTTTACAGAAAAAATATAATAATTTAATAAAATTGTAGTTAAAACTAAACATTATAAAAAAAAAAAAAAAAAAGTAGTTGAAACTAAAATATTGTTTTCGTGTTTTTTTTTTTCTTTCGATATAGCATTAGATTAGTTTTGCCCAACTTATTTGTTTTGTTATTCCTAAATCACAAAAAATATTATCAAATTTAAGCTCAGTCCCCGGAGGTTTTCAACCCGCCCTTGATCAAATTTCAACCATAATAACATTTATTTTTGAACATTATCAGTTTTTTTACGTGCGTGCGACATTATAACGGCGATAAGACGTTAAATTTAAATAGCTATACCTACTTATATTATATTTACATCATGTGTATATGTTTTATTAGGCACAGTAAAAAAAACAACTTTGTTTTCTTTATTGAATTGGAAATTTTGTAGTACTTTTACCTAAATTCCCCGTGTTTTTTAATAATATATTATAAACAGAGGTTTTGTTTTATTCTAAACGTATATTTGGACTTGAGCCAATCGTATTATACGTATCAGTGCGTTTAAGGTTTCAATAAATTAAAAATGCGCATATTTTGAACAATTTTAAAATATATTTATTTTTTTTTTTTTTTTGTGTGTGTGTGTAAAACATATAGACGTGTATATAAATGTTTATTTAAACGTAATTCTGTTGACTTATTTTTATGTCTAGGACAAAGAGAATTGTTATTATAATGTATATAAATACGGTAGGACCCGTAAAAAAAAAAAAATGTGTAAAATGGTGGGAGCGATAAATTCCAATAATAATAATACGCCACTACTTTGAATTTTTAACTTCTGGTAGGACATTCTGTATGTAATTATTTTTTTAAAAAAATCAATAAAAATATTACCGAGATAATTTAATATGTTTACTGCAAGTGATTACCATCACTGTATTATTGGGTAAGATCACTCAATATAAAACGGCAACTAACGTAAACGTGTATTGTTGTGTACGTATTAGAATTAAGCACATTAAACAAATAATAGAATATAAAAACATAGTGTATAGCGCGAGATGACAACCAATATTTATAAATATTATATAGAATTGAAAAAGATTATACTAATTTAAACTATCGAAAATTCGAAATGCAAAAAAAAAAACAATATTGAATATAACCCGAGAATAGAATTAAAATTTAAACGCTTGCTCGTCCTTATATTTCTTACTTCGGAAATTCACAGAACAAAGGACTATGACTGTACGAAAAAATGTTCTTGATAATGTAGGTATACCATTAGTATTTGGCATTGGTATTTAACTATCTACAATTACCCATTACCTATTATCTATACCGGCTATACCTGTCTATAATAAAATTGTTATACATAAACATACCAATTTACCGAAACGGGGAAGTATAACGAGTTAAACTTTTTATATTTTTGTATACAGTATGTATTCACCTATAACTTGTAATTTATCTGATTAAGTTATTTAATCTGCAACGAGGTAATTATAAATGTGATTTAATTGAGCAACCTGCCCTGCAGCTTCGATAATAATTATATCATTGGTAATACAAGTGAGGACGAGTCATAAGTACACCAAATGCCAACCTTTCCCCTTTATGTTCGCGATTTACTGTGTTTTTTATTTATTTTTTTTTTTCTGAGAACAAATTATTGTTCTTTTTCCACGTTTAGAAATGCACGTTATATGAGTGATATGTATGTGATAAATAATATTTGTTATTAATTACCAATAGAGTTAAAAGGTATATTATAGGTATTCCTACTACCAGTGTCAATGCATTTTTATATACAGCAGGGGCGAACGCAAAAAAGAAATTCGGGGGGGGAGGGGTATAAAAAATGTAAAATGTTCAAAAATACGATATTTTATTAATCTTTAGGTACACATATATATTTTATGTACATTAATCTATATTATTTGCAAATCTCATGGGAAACGTTGAAATAATTATTATATATGTAATTACATTTATAATTATTTTTTATATTTTTTTATAAGTATTTATTTTAAAAAATTGTCCAGATATTTCGGGGGAGGGGGGTTGGCTTGGAAATTTTTGAACAAGATATGGATGAATAGAACATACTTAGGGCGAATTTTCAAAATTGTAATCTTGCACGTACATGATGCGCACAATAAAATGTACATTTGTTTAAAAAAATATAATACCTATTTAGACCAATAGATTTTAATAGTACTACTATTGTTTTTGTCGAGCAATAATAATTTTGTCTATCTCCAACATTTTCCCAAAACACAGTCGTCTAAACGATTGTTTTATTATGTATTTTTGCTGTTTGACCCCTCTTCTCCGTGTAGGTACCATGTGACCTTCGATATTTGTGTTATGAAAAACAAATTACACAGCTATAGGTGGTAATATAATAACAGAACAATTTTACATTGTTTTCAAAAGAGACGGAAAAAAAATCTTATTTGTTCAAACCTGTTTAGATGGTTGTATTATTTTCAAACAATTTTTGAGATAAAGAAAAATATTAGATACCATTTGAGTAAAAACCATTACCGTATCTATTATAATTATAATTATAATAGATACGATTTAAAAAAAATATATATTCATATTACTAATGATAATGACATATTATTTAATAGACGATATATACTTACGATATAAGTGTCTAATACTCGTACCTACATAAATTAAGTACATTTTAATTATCAGTCAATATAATTAAATTGGTAGGTATAATTTTCGAATTGATTTCTCGTGTTTTGATTATTTATTTAACAGTATAATAGTATAATAATATTATAATTATTATATATACATAATAATATTAATGGTTAATAGTTTTATAACTATTCAGTTGCGGTATAACAATCATGATAGCTATAATAACAAGTAGTATACATAATAAAATTATGCTGAAATACATGCCATTTTAAAAAAAAAAATTTATATATAAATTTAATCTAACTTTACTCGACCTTATTAGAAGTACTCACTAACACTAGAGTAGTATACTCCATAATTATCATGGATATAAAACATAATTTATATATATATATATATATAATTTCATTATGCGGATTTTTATGTAATTATATATTTTTTGATTTTTATTAGTAATCAAATTACGAATCATTTGAAACTAATGGCGAATTTTGTTATTACATATTTGTGAATATTTCGACAAAATTCAAAATGTACTACATAGTGTAGCGAAAATTTAAACAGTCATAATATATTGAAAATACATTTTGTAAGCACTTAATAGTACTTAGTGATAAGAAATAATCGATTACGGTATTGCTGTGTCAGTCAGTTATCGACATACCGCCCTGGTGTGCATTTTGTTCATGTTTTTACCATATTACTCGATATAAAATTTTTTTTTGTATTTATGTTGGATATTTTGATAATTTTTAGTGCATAAAAATCCGTTCTCTAATTGTGATAAACATTGATAATATAAACTAAACGATCAATACGTATTTTAAAAACGGTCTTATTCATTAATAACCGCCAGTACTTTATTGTATATTATAGTAGCGATTCTTAATTTTTTGTGTAATTAAAAAAGTCACCTTAATTGGTTAACACAAATTAACGGAATAACACCAACACTAATCTAACTTAACCTATAATATATGAGCATTTGAGTTTAGAAATAACTTCAGTTTTCGATTTGGAGAGAAAATATAAATCAATAATAATAAGCTCAATCAATATATGATCTCACAAAGGTGCGCGGTATAAATCACATTTTTTAGTCCACGAATTGTTTAACATCCTTAACTGTCCCTGCAGAAGATCGTTGGCCAGTGGTCCACGTGTTAAACACCTGCGGTAGTTGCGCAACTGCAGCTTAACAAATCTGTATACAATTCTGAACGTTCTCGTGTCTACGTAGGTCTTAAATGATAAGGTCGGGGACTTTGAGTTATCAATTAATTGAAAAACGTATTAATAATTATTATATTTGCAATTTGTTTAGAAACATAAAATGTAAAAAAAAAAAAACCCCGTAAATATTCGCCATTTTTTTCAATAACTTCAATAAAGTTCAGTTGAGTTGCTCTCTGAAATAGTGAACTAAAACTGCCTCTCTAAGCGAACGCGAAATTAACACAGAGAAGATAGCCAGTGTCCCGACATAATCTTCTAAGACTGTGGTCAGTAAATTCAGGTGTGATTAAAGTTAGATCGTAGTTAGATATATATTATTGTGGATTGGTAATTTTCCAGTGACTAGGAGCCACTTAAGGAGCTCACACATAATACTTATAAAATTAAATTAGTATTTTTTAAAAAAAATTCCCGATTTCCATTGATTACTCGATTTATTACATATAAATGTTATTTTATCCTACTAATTATAAATATATTTAAATGACAAAATGAGAATCTTTGTTGCTAATGTTTTTAGAACTATCCATCCAATCGCCATGCATTTTTTTTTTTTTTAAATGATACAGTATACAGGGAGACGGTTTTAAGTCTAATTCCGATTCTGTAAGTTAATAGACGAGGGGCTAACACAGGGTTATTGATATTTTTGGTATGAAAATCTTTAATTTTTTTTTTTTTTTTTTTGATTTATGGGCTACCTTAGTGATACGGGTGAAATAATAGAGATTTTTTTTCTAAAAAAATACTTTTTTGGTTAGTAAAAATGCTCCGATTTTGTCATGTTATCACTTAAAAGATGCGAAATTTCTAGCCGGTAGTACTATACTTGAATCGTTTTTCGAAATTCGAATTTTACCCACTAATCGTCGTCTTATTGGTTTTTTCAAAAATACTTTTCAGTTTAGTATAAATACTCCAAACTGTTGGAATCGTATCTTGAAAATTCTAAATTCTTAACAGTTTTTCTATAATAATTTAAAAAAACTGACAACAATTGCTGATGCAACAGTTTTATTTTTGTTGATTTCTGAGTTATAAGGGGAAAAAATTAGACTAATACTCTAATACTACGCCGCTCAGAATAGTTTTTTTTTTTTTTTTTATTGAAATTTATCGTTGCTTTCAGTATATAAATTAAATTAGCTTTTATATCCCGCCTATTACAGTGGGGGCAACCCTGGAGCGAATTACGTGTAGCTTTTTATACCTATAGTCATAAGTAAATATACTACCGTACAAAAAGTGACTGTACATTTTATATTTACAAATTGTTTGGCACCTGTGAAAACTTCTTATTTTCAAAAATGAAATTATACGTAAATTTTAAATTTTAATCACAGTTATCTATAGAACAACGGCGCTTTTAACTTTATTTTGGTTTTAATTAATGGCATTGTTTAAACGTAATAGATAAAGGTGGTTTACGATTATAGTACGATATATAGTACAATACGTACAAGTAACGTAATGCGTCATATTATATAATTCGCCAGCGGCCCGATTTAGTGATCTGTCACTTGTTAGTTATTATAATACGATAATATTATAATATGATATATTTTAAGCTTTAAATATTCATTGTTATTGTACCCGACTTATAGTACCGCAATTATTAGCTTTTTATTTGTTCGACGAGAGAGTTTTTTTTTTTTTTTTTTTTTTAACGACAACGTAATGCCAAGAGATCATAATATATCGTGTCGATACAATACACAATACAATATGTAATAACTATACGGATAAATGCAAATTGCACTAGACGTCCGCCGTGTTCAAACCACAGCGTTTAATTTAAATCGTACGGGGCAAAACTATACAACGTACGCGTTTTGCACACCGCGTTCGGGTGCACCGTGTCCCATATCAATTGCAGATCGATAATCGTCGCAGAACAATTAATTATCGTATTGTTAAAATAATATTATCGCCGATAATCGGACCAATCTTTCGACGAATCTGCGTACGTTTGACTGTGGTAGCGTCTACGGTCAAACGCGTCGTTATCAATGCCGTCAAACCCGTCGTATGCCGCGGCGGCACCGCCGGTGTCATCGAAATTGTCATTGCACAGCTTTTGTATTTCGTATTTCAACGAGGTCGACGGACGTCGGACGGCGTCCGTTCTTCTGTAGAGCAACGCGTAGAACCCGACGAACGCGACCAACACGAGCACGATGCATACCAGAGCCACCGAACTGAAAAGCCGGACCGCCTGTTGACGGGCAAACATGTCCAACGCAGTGCACTCGTCGGGCGGCTGGTTCGGGGCCATTTGCGGTTTGAATTTCGCCAATAACCCGTTAATGTATTCTTTCAGCCAAAATGTCTATAACCACGGCCACGGTTTTTTTTTTTTTTTAATTTTATTTTAATGCCTTAGTATTAAAAAAAAAAAAAAAATTTTTAAAAATAGGTACCCGCCGTATACAATTATAATGGGTTCTGTACTCGCTACTATATAAGCTGTTATAACAATAAAAACGTAACAAGTGCCGAGTAAATTTCAAAACTATTTTTTCATAAAACAAAAATTTTTATATACAGTAAGGTATAGGTACTTTGATTTTACGCGTAGTCGTGTATTTAAATAATCGCTGGAATCTATTGCTGTCGTCGCCAAAATTCTCGTTCATTTTATTAAACAATTTATGATGGGCAAGAATAATTTTGATTCTTTTATCTGTAACAAAAATAAATACCAACATAGACATACATACCAATTCGAGAGCATTTATAAATATAATTAATTTATATTATTTTTTTTTTTAGATTTTGAGTGTGTAGTGAAAAAACTATTACTTTTTCTAAGATGTGTTTTTTTTTTTCGGAAAACACATTTTCGTGGGTAAAAATTCTCAATATTTTTTTTCTCGCCATATCTTAAAAAATACGGATTTTCCGCTCGATGATACTTTGTTTGAAACGTTTTTCTTAAAAATTAAAAAAAAAAAAAAACACAATAATACGCGTGAATTTAATTTTTGTTGATTTAGGTTTCCTTGGCTAAGGGGGAAAAAAATCACCAGTTTACCGAGCTCCGCTCAAGATCGTTTTTTAATTACAATAATCTATCATTGCTTTCAGTATATAAATTAGAGGTCATGATTACACGTGTAGTTTTTATAACACGCGAATGTTGGATACACGATTTTCGCATATATTTTTTATTACAAAATTCAATACACTCGTATGCGGTTATGCGAACCACACGAACACACGTGTATACAAGTGTATTTTATAAACACACACCTTAAATCGTTGGCTCTATTATAAACTGAATTGCCTTATTATATCTTATTATGCCTAATTTTCCTCCTATAACAGTGGCCAAACCTAACCTAACCCATAGTGCGAATTGCGAAGTACCAACAAGTTTTTTTCGCGTTTACGTTATAGAGTGTAGTTTTATACTTCGTAGTATAAATATGAAACGACGTGAATGGTCGAAACTTCACATTATACCGGTGTTTAAATTTAATAATAATAAAAAAAATTAAAAATATGAAGGAAAAAATAAACTTATTATACCCCCGGTGTATTATATAATGGGTTGTGTGTATTTATACGACCGGTTTCGATTTAAAAAATCATCATTGGGTAATAGAACAACAAAGGCGAACAAATAATAATTTAATAAAAAAAATAATTAAATAGTAATTTTATTTGTTAGCCTTTGTTGTTCTATTACCCGATGATGACTTTTTAAATAGAAACCGGTCGTATAAATATACACGTTACACAACCCATTATATAATACTCCGGGGGTTTATTTAACAATAGGTTTATTTTTTATTTTATATACATATATATATATGACATTTATTTTATTGTAAAATACATTTTTGGACCATAAACATTTGAACCATTTTCGATTTTTAAATATGACGTATTGGTATGTTTTATGAGTTATGCTTAAGCAAAATAACCAAGCTGTGAATAAATAAAACCAGCTTTGTCTATACCTACGTAAATGCAATTTTAAAATAATATTATACTAATATTTTATATAAAAAAAAAAATGAAAAAAACAATAATTTTTAGTTGATAAACAGTAAATATTTTTTTATACGTTTTAATAATAAATTATAATTATTTTTAATTTGTGAAAACTCACCATCATATAAAATAAAAATATATCATAATGTATAATATAATACTTATAATCTTTATTTATAATGCAAATATTGTAACTTATAGGCTATGTATATAATATAGTTGCCTTATAAGTTAGTTGTCAATGTTAATTATGATCAATGAAAAAAAAAAAACAAAAAACTAGAATGTTTTTATTAGAGTATTCAAGGGTATATATTTTTAAACAATGATTTGCATTAATAAATTAACTTTGATAACAATTGCATTTAGAACTTAAAAATAATTATTAATGACGATTAAAACTAACAAGTATAAAAACTAGGTCAATTAAATACTTTGCTATGTATATTAGGATAATGTTAAAACCTTAAATCATAATTTATACTTACAAATTATTTAGTAAGCATAGTAGGCATTATAACATTACACCCATATAATCATATATATTTACTGCATGTTAATTAAATTAATATATAATATATAATATTATATATATATATATGTACTTGTAATAACGCAATATTATATTATTACAATATTACAAAGGTATATTGTATAATAATAATAATTTAGAAACACCTATGGTTATAATATTATATTTCAAATCTGAGAGTTAATAAATGTTTTTATTATTTTTTTAAAAGTTTTTAATCGTGTTGATGTTTTGAATTTTAATTCAAATCTATAATATAATAATAGGAAGTGTTCGTATGCGTGCGTGTCCATGGTGTACAGCCAAATCTATATTGCGCGCAGAGATCCGAATTTTGATCGTGGGCGGGACCTCGAAGTTGGATTTTTAAATTTCCATTTCTATATGTGTGGTGAATATTGACGGACGGATAAAAAAAAACTCACAGTTATTATTATTTTATTTACTCATTATGTTATTTTGGTTCTCAACATAAAAGGTAACGTTTTGTGAGATTGTTTTAGTAGGCAGGTTATTGATCAAAATATAATAAATCGTTTATTAATTATCTGATAACGAACAATTGAAATCGACAGAAAAATACGTAAATTAGTACAGCATTATAAAATAATAATAATAAATATATTATAAGCATTATAAAACCTAAAAATACGGACATACTTCGCAGCACGGGTAGGCCACCGTTGTGCAGGTGAGAAATTTGGATGGAAGATATAGGATATACTGTAGCGGTTGTCACCAAGATTTTTGACAACCCATTTGTTATATGATAACATTAAAAAAAAGTTATTATAAATCGTAATGATTATTATTGTAATAATTCAAATAATCGGTCATCTACACATTTTCCAGAAGTTTTCTGTATAAATTGTACGTTTTTATTGGCGATACCAAATTTCTCTTTTTTAATGTTAATTTTAGTTTTAAACATGTACTAGCTATTTTTTGTATGTATTGGCGACCTCCAGGTTGAGATTCGCCCAGGATGTAGGATAAGTTTGTTTATATGACCCCGGTAAACTGGTAAAGTTGTAATCGTGTTTTTATTTATTTTTTACTTGTAGCCAATCCGTATCGAAAAAATGTTTTCCCAGAGGAAAAAAAACACTATTTAGTAAAAATAAAATGACCTTCTTCATTTCATTTGGAATCTAAAATGAGTTCCACCTACGTATTTTCACTTATTATAATGTACAATAAATAAACAAACATTTCCCCTCTTCCATATCAAAAACTATACATGCATAAAACAAATGGCTTTATATAATTTTAATAAATAATAACGTAGATATACTTTTATGATGATTTATGTTTAAATTTACGAGTTACAAAACAATTTATCAACAAATGAAAATTAATTCAAGGTTAAATAAATATTTTCTCTCTGTATAATACGCGCAGAGTCTGCACGTATATGTTTACTGTTTTATATTTTTGTAATTGACACTAATAGTTAATAGTTATTTTAGCTAACCAGTATAATTGATCGTATTTTAAGGTGTAAAATTTAGGTTTATTGACATTTTTATTGGTCCAATTATTAAGATAGGTGTAATCATTTCACTTGAAACGGTACCTAGGTGTAGGGTTTACTGATCGAACATAAAAATCTACTTTATAATAATTATATTCTATTATACACATTTTGCATATTTATTGTACTCACCTAATTGTAACTAGGTATTTATAATTTAAATACAGTAGCTTCTTGTTAATAGTTCTTCGTGCCTATTTCTGTTTGTGACTATAAAATAAAAATGAAAACAGCCAGTTTTAATAATTGAGTTTATATTGTATAGGTAGGTGCCTACCTAGATAAAATATAATATTAAACATATTGTACAATTACATTTATTATTGTGTTGCCGGAGTAATAATAATAATGTTTATAATAGTAGTGTTATTGATTATCATAGACTGTTATGGGGTTTATTCTTTATTAGATTGCTATTTTATTATTCTTTGTTTGAGAAAATATTTTATTAACTGTCTATTATTAATTGGTCACTGATTATATTGGCCGTCTTGGCCTCGCGATCCACTCAATTTTAAATATTTAACCAATATGTGCCCGAGTTCGATTTATTAAAAATAACTCCCTTCTACAATGCATGACTTTTATCGTTTGCGCTGTATAATGTAATATTTTTATTTACGAGTATTATATTTTATGTAAGTGTACTACAGATTAAAATGTATCTTAATTTGATAAAAAAAAATTATACGAACATTATTACAGAATTATACTTATTTCAGATTATTTTTACAAATAATATAATCGAACAACATAGCACTCGGGCTATCGTGTTTTTCGTAAATAAATTTAAAACTAAAATAATTAAATTGATTGAGAATTTTTTATTTTTTTTTTTTATATGTATGTCATAAATATATTACCACGTCTGATAACATCATTAGGTGATATTATGCAAATTAAAACGAGGCCTAATGTATAATCGGATTTATATATGCTATAATGATGGTATTTTACGAAATAACTAAAATTAAAATATTCATACCGATAAACGTGAATACGATCATGTGTATTATATTTAAATATGAAAATGTAGGTATATACACCTAGGTATATATATTCCGGATTAACAATTTAATAATATGCGGATGATTTTAATTTATAATAACAATCCCGATAGTGTTTACTCCACACAGTGTCCCGTGTATAATATATTAAGAGTAACGATTATTATAGGAGTACATAGTTTACATTCTATTGTAGGTACCTATGTATACCTACTGCTTTCATTGCCGTGTCCTCCTCCCAAAGGCTAAAATGAACTACGTAGTGAGTAACCTTGACAACAATTATTTGTTTATTGTTATTTTTTTGCTAATACGAATCTATAACTTCATAATATTAAATGCGTGGACGATAAAAAATATCGTATAATATTTTTGTATTAAAATGAAAAAAAAAAAAAAAATTGTTTTAGATACTAATACTCAGTATCATATCAAATATATATATATAAAAAAAAAAAAAAAAATGTTAAAATTATGTATATTTGATATTATTATGGTTTTCGACAGTTAATATAAATTTTAATATTATAGTATTATAATACCCATAGGCGTAGAGTAATCAAACATATTGGGAGGGAGGGCTAAAGCCCCATTATACATTTTTAATGAGCCATTTCGTGGGAATTTCCGCCCCTCACACACCCCTCATCCAATTTATGTTAATAACATTCATGATTATTTGCTAGAGCTACTGAAAATTTAACTACTGTTAATTTACTTTTTAATTTAATGAAACTGATTAATTGCTTACTTAACAATAATTCTGATTAACTAAAAAAAATATTCAATTGCAACAACAATTAATTAAAAAAACACCGTAATCTACCTCTCGATATGTTATCACCATATCGGTTATATCTAAGACCATGGTGATAAAATAAATACAAAATTATAAATTATATTATTATTTAGTATATTCTGACGCGGTGATATGAAACATGAATTACAATAAATATTTACAAAAGTGAGAAACACTTTATAATTTAATATTAGTATTGTAATAATATTATTATTGCCATTCGCAAGAAGTTTAATATAACAAGCACAGCTTATGTGGACGAAACAGACAACAATAATTCTGGGGGTTAAGCACCTCCCTTATCCTAGATACGCCTAATAGATAGTAGATAATTATATTTTGAATTAGGTAACGCACATAATAGCATTAGACGAATAGTTGTAACATAACCGTATACAAATAAAACCTTACCTATATATCAATAAACAAAACAATTAACTTATTTTTTCAAGTTTATTTCTTTTAAATTAACACAATTTTAAAAATGACAAATACAGTGAAGTTTACCGTAATTTTTTTTCATGTGCAATCATTTGATTAGGCATTTTTAGTATAATTTAGGTACTGTATATTTTTCTATATAATATACGATATAACTTATGAAATTAAAAAATTATAAATATTTTGAATTGTATACCTTTAATTAGCCGAAATGTGCTAATTAAAGGATGATTTTCTATAGACATTTGATTAGATACTTATGAATATATTTTTAGTATAAACTTAATATTTATTTTATACTACTTTTAGTATAAAATAGTATAAACTCAAGACTATTTTACTTAGATTTGTATTACGCTGCATTATGTTTTGGAAATATTTGTGTCTAAGGTGAAGTTTATTAAAATAAAATTATATCATTTGACATAGTTAATCTAGCCTTATTTTATTTGTAATTGTGTAATGAATTTTATTATATAAGATTTATATATTTTTAGGTGGTGTTTACTATAAAAAAGAAACTCCTAATAATCTTAAAGGACCAATAAAAGCGGCAAGACTTTGTATTTTAAGTTTACTTGTGCCCGGAATTTTGGTTATAGCACCTTTATACATCCGTTATCATGTCTACCCTGATCATAAGTACCCTTTAGCTGTCACTGATATGAGAATATTGGACCAAAAAATGTCAACATTTTGGTGTCAAGTAAGTAATGCATTCTAATTTTCATTAGATAGGTAAATAGGTATCTACCTTTATTTTAGATTATTCAAGAATAAAATTTTAGATTGAATATTGAACACCCATGTGTAATTGGTACATTATTTTAACTTTAAAAAATACGTATTTTTCTTATTAGTAATTTAGAGAAGAAAAAAACAGATCGAAAAATTTCAATTTTATCAGTACGAGTGTTTTTTTCTCTTCAAATTTCCTCTACTAAGCTCAAATTAGAACTATGTTAATGTATATTGATTTATTATTACTTTTAAATTTAACATAATACAGTATTTATTTCACGGAGAAAAGTGAAATAAGACAACATTTGTTCATATTCGGTCTCAGCTAATATTTATTACCTAATTTTTTTTCAATTATGATTATGATTTTTAGCGTCATATTGTAAATACCAATGCTACTTTTAATGCGTTTCTAATGCCAGAAATACCATCCATGTTACCAAAAACGGAATATGTTGAAATGGAAAGACATATAACGTTGGAAGATGATATAAAAGAATATTGGGGATTTTATCTACTGAAAGATTCATTTGTAAAAATAACTACGTGCTCAAGGTAAAAATTAATTAAATACCAATTATAACAAAATCTAATTTTATTCAATTTTGTATTATTAAAAAAACCTAAAATATTTGTAATAATCAATATAAACGTATATTTGTTCTTTCGACAGGTGGCCAGGAGCTAGTTTAATAGTGATCAAAGGACATAAACATTTAAAAGAATGTGCTTATATAGGAGATAATTCTAGCGAAGAACTTGATGAAGTTGAATCATCTGAAGAAGGGAATGATACTCATATTCCAAATTTTATGAGAAAACTTACTTCTGGTATGACTGTACCAGATATGGCACCTGATGTAGTCTACCTTACAAATCACCCGAATGAACATAATTTGAATCAAACATATTTTAGGAAGTCCAGTAAAACTGCTAATCATCATTTAGATTACGCTGAAGATTTATATCAAAAAGAAATGAAAGACAGAATTGAAAACGAAGACGAATTTGTAGTTCAAGTAAAAAAATCTAAACCGGTAATCCCGAACGGCGAAGAAATAAATAATATACCTCAATCAAAAGAATTAATTGCGGAATATTTACGAAAATTGGGCAATCAAGGAAAAGACGGTGCAACGCTTTTACGTAAATTAAAGGAAATTTTTAAAAACGACACAGCTGATTCCTCAAATCGACTATATCAAATTGTTGAAAATGCAATGGCTGAGGATGATGCGTCGTGGCGGGGCCCTAGGTTAAGACACTTAAGGAATAGATTTGAACGATCCACTACAGATAGTAACAAAGACCACGAAAACTTAAGCAACAATCTGTTTAAACATGATCAACAGAACGACGCAGCTATTGAAGAGGTATAGTAATTTATTAAGTGATTAATTAAATACTAATAAAAATCTGGCATATTCAAAAACAAATACATACTGGATTAAATAATACTAATGCAAATGTAAGACATTGATATTACGTTATAATTAAAGTGTAGATTTTTATTCTCTTAAAAATTTAAAAATATGCAATAATATATGCTTTTAAATGAATATATTCTCTTAACATTAAAATATACATTTATATGTAAAAAAAAAAAAAAAAATTGAAAGTACGTTTTAATCGTGGGTAAATAATATTGTCTTACTCTTGTTTATTGGGCATTCGTTTATTAAAAATATGTTTTTACATAATAATTCGTGATCTAGTCATAGTATATTCGAAATAAATCGATAAGCAATGATGCTTGTACGGTTCAGTACAAAGACTACAAAGTATATTATATCAGTACTTGTAGATAACCAGTTTAATTAAAATTAAGACTTTTAAGTTTTTACTTTTTAGACTTTCTAAATGCGTTTATAATAATATAATATGTAGGTATTTGTACTCGTTATAATAATGAATAATGTTTATCGAGTTGTTTTTTACTCGTGTGAAAAGTTCGATTAGTAACATAAATATATGTAACTATAATCTACATAGTATATAGTAATGATTACTAATGCATTAATATTGTACAATGGTGTATTTAATTTAAATTATATACAGTTTTGGAATATTCAACAGTTATTAAAATAAATAAAATAAAATAATTAAACTTAAAGAATATTATACTTAATATTAATAATACATAATTTTGCAGAATGACACACTGTTGCCCGATGGAATTGCACAAGTCCGTGGTAAAGTCACCGATAACAACACTCATACATTAAAAGACCGTAGTCATAGCGAGTTTTGGTCGTCATTTTCTAGTAGTGAAGAAATGCTTCTCCAATGCGAAGGACTTTTATTAAGCCTACCTTTGGCTCCACATCATAAATGTCTACCGCCAAACAAACAACCCGATTACGAATCAGCCAGCCACCCGAATACTGTTAATTACAAGTACGTTTTATTTAATTTATACAATTACGATACGTCTCGTATAACGGGACTAGTTTTGTCTTTAGAGACCGGTCATAATAAGTTTAAATTTACGCCGATACAGTTCTTATTGCAACCATTTAAAAAAAGATTTTGCTATTTTATAAAATTGTATTTATTTATACAATTTAAGTAGTTTAGCTCGATAAAATAATACGTTTTATATAGTAATGAAAAAAAAAAAAAAAAAAATGTATTCATAAAGAACAATTGTAATTTTGTTTATATACCTATAATCTACAAGGAGCCCACCACCACCACAGGCGCCCGAGCGCAATTAATCGACATTTTGGCTACATTTTTACCTATGAAGGGCCAGTAAAAAATTTGTTGGGCTACTGTAAACAGTGGCCTAATCGTTTCTTTATCTATATTATGGCGAATATACGTAATACTCATAGCATACATACTATAAAATTTAATTGACATTAACCGTTTATACATTTTTTTTTTATTCTAGGATTCCGAGTGATGGATACTATTTTTTCGTTTTCAACAGCGAGAACGAAATTCAAGATAATTTCATTCGTATACACTTTAGCATTAACAAAACAGTATACGATGTCTCAAAGCCCGTTGCGTCTTGTTTAAACGTTACGGGGGAGTGTCAACTGCCATTGAGTTTTTGGTCACATCAAACAACCGTTTTAGAAATGTTAAGGCCAGGACCTTCGAGTGACTCGGAAGATGAATTTATAGCTATTTCTACGTGCCAGCCCAGATCTGCAGTATATGCTGTTTGTCTAATAGCCGCACCTATTCTGTTTGTTTTATTTTCTTTCCACTGATCTATACCGATATTTTCTAGACTTCATTCAATGTGGATTAAATATATTTGTCTAAATTTTAAAACAATCAAATTTAAAAAAAAAAAAAAAACCGAAATTATAAATTAAGAATGAAAACGCTCATATATATATTGCATATAATATAATAAATTGGGCAATAATTTTGAAAAACCTATATTTTTAAAATGAAAAATGATTATACAGTAAAAGTAACCAATAATATGATATTAAAACATCATGATAAATTTAGCTCGATTTAAACAAATCTGTATTTATACAGTAAAAATCGTTCGGCTGCATAAAGTGTAATACTTATATAAATTATTATAAACATTGAAACGTTTTTTTTTTTCTATGTCTTAAAGCCATAAACTCAAAATATCATGTTATAGAATAATTGATTACGTAAATTAGATCGACTCTTATTGGATACCTGCCATCGGGAAAATATTAAAACATTTAAATATATACTAAAATATATTAACTTAAAAAAAAAAAAAAAAAAATATGGGATTTATATTATTTTATTTTATCTTTATCACATTGTTTTTAAAATTTCATTAAGACGCAAAACAAAATGTTGTTTTATTTTAAATGTAATTTTCAAAACTTTAATGAGACTGAAAACGAGTGTTTAAATATTAATATTTATCTGTGATCAATAAAAGCTAGTTGTTTTGCATCAGTTGGATGTTTTGTAACCTTCTTTAACGGTTTCTTATAAATTATATTTTTGTATATTAGTTTTAGTTATAATATTAAAGATAGTAGAACAAATCTAGATCATCTAGAACATTTTAATTTAAGATTTTATTTATTTTCAATGGACATTAGAAACACGAGAAATTCACCTGTTTGCCTGTTTCAGTATGTAATTTTAATATTTTATGCTTTTATGTATTCGTACTGAACAACGTGTATTATAACAAATTTCTTAGTTTAAAATTTGCATTAAAAAAAAAAATGTCTTAAAATAGATCATTTAATAAAAAAAAATATTTATGCTACAATAAAAATAATAAATATGTTACATAAAATGAAATAATTTTCAGTATGATATAATTTATAAAAATATATAGGTATCTTGTTAGAAAAATAAAAACTGGACTAAAGACAAAAATAAAACTATATGAATATAATGATATATCCCAATAATATATAGTATACACTATTATATATATTTTTTAAATTATTATATAAAATAAACTAAAATGGATTGATATAATTTCTGAATTTAATTTATTTAAATGTAGAGAATAGTCATTTATTTGAATAAGAGTTATTTAATAAATACAATATGCTCATATCGCTCATCAAATTATTAAATAATAAATTCCATATTATGAAAAGAAAGCCAATAAATTAAAGAATTATTTAATAATGCTGTTGTATTGTGTTATTATTTTGTATTCATAGCATAATTTTAACCATTTTTATATGTTTCCATTGATATATTAACTGTAATATTTGAACCTCCTTTAAATTTAAGATGTTTATATGATATGTTGATAAACTTAGTTACTTTTACACTAATATTTTTTGATATAGTTTGTTTTGTAAATACTAAATTTTTAGTTTTAAATATATTCGTATACATTGCTATTAAGGTTATTATTATTATACAATTATATTAAGTATACATATACTATTATGTATATGAAATATTTAAAACCAATTGTATAGAAATAAGTAATAAAATCGTCATTATTCTTTATGTACCTACTTACTTATATTGTGTATTTCATTTTTTATATCCTCAATGAGAATTCCTTGTTTCACAATATTAACCATGTACACGAATGATTTTTCTGTCATGTATCACTGCGCAAACAATAAGATAAGAATAACCAGAAAATTAAATTGAATAGCAATTGCGTATGTATTATAGACAATTAAATGTATTGTTATTATTAATATTATTACTATTATTTAATTATCATTTTTTTTTTTTTTTTTTTGAGAATCAGTTACGTATAAGGAAGTTAAAACTATACATAATTAATTGACCTTAAAATAAAATTATTATTAAACAAATTAGTATATCATTGAAATCAGTGCCTCGTTCTGTTTAGGAAATCAAAAATGTATTATAATTTTTTGTTTTAAATAGATAGGTACATTAATGGTTCTATCGGCGATTTCTTGACAAAACAACGAGTGTCAAAAAAAAAAAATTGAAAAAATATGAAAAAATAATTTAAAAAAATAAAATAAAATTTTTTTTAAATTCAAATATGAATTTATTTAAGTTTTGTACGAATATTAAATAATGAATAAAACTATTGGTCATGAACATCTTATATAATTGCATGGTCTGCGTGTACATAACTTTTTGTTAGCTTTTGTTAGGATTACAAATAAATGGATTGGCTACGAAGTAAAATCATTGGATATTACACAACAACAATAGATTATAGAATAATAGTGTAAAGTTTATAGCATTATATGACTTATAATGAATTCAATATTATCATTAAATGTGGTAAATCAATGAGTTATTGTTTTCATTGCCTAGATATCTAAATTTGTCAAATTAATTAAATAATTAACGATGGTATAAATTTTATGCGCCTTGTTTTAACCCTTCAAATAGTATTATATTTTGTTAATATATTGTATAGATACAATTGCCTAATTGTAATATAGATGCTTGCTTCGCACTTTTTCTGCATAATTCCGCTCTCAGCGGCGTACAAATGGGAGTGGTCGGGATAAATACCCCCCCCCCTTCTAAGGCCAAAAAAAAAAAACTCTGAATATTTTCACTACGGTCTACGATAGAACTTATGGTGTTAGGTGAAGATAAACATTGATAAACATGTAAATGATTTAAATCCACCCACTGCTCCCAAAAGAAAATTGAATTTACGCCATAATGTATTATGTACTTAATGTATAACCGTATTAGTACGTATAAGTTACATGCCCTTAAGTCATTGTTAAACGCTCACAATTATGTAAATAAATTAATTATCCTATTATTTAAAATTAAAAATGCAATTGGCCCGCGGATAGATCGTATAGAATTAATAAATTACGTCTACGTAAGCCGCATAATATGGTCACGTGACACTCGAGACTCGGTAATAATATATTATCGGATAAAAATTATATTTGCAGACGTATTAGTTGGCCGAGCAAATAAATAATCATAGGCTATATGACGAGTAACACTCGCGCAAGTCATAAATTCAACACGTGTCGTTTTTACGGTTATCGTCGGAACGGCCATAATTTTTACAAAGACTTATAAACAAATATCTATAAAGTATTTATGTTTTGAATTTTTTTTTTTTTTGCTTTTTATCGTATTGCATACAAAATACGATATACAAATAATAAATATTATAGCTATCTACTATCTAGGTCGTCTAGGACATCTAGATATTAGGTATTAAAACGGTACCACAAGCCAAAATGCTTGAACATTTTACACGACGTTAATCATAAGTTGCATTTAGTGGTTAAAAAAAAAAAATTCGAACGCAATGTAAACATTTTTTTTTTTTATAATTGTTTTAAGTTCAAATTTTGACGAAAATCAACAATGACATAATTATATTATTACATGAGTAATACAAAATATTTGGTTAAATATAACTCTTTAATTACCATCGTAGAAATGTAGAACACAACATAATTTTAGAGAATTATCAAAAAGATAATAGTATACATACCAACTATGAAATTATATCTACTCGTATTATGGTAAAACAAATCATGAGAATTTAGCAAATATCGAAAAAAATATTTTTAATCAGAAAAGTGTAGTTTAACAGGAATATATTAAATATACAGGTATAAAATTTAAACTTAAAGTATTTCTTTTGATAATGCTGATATATAAAAACTTGAATGTAACTATAATACATTCGATATTGGTAAAACTAATAGGAAACTTTAAACTAGATACAAAGAGCATATCTCTGAAATAAGATTAAAGAAACTAAGAGACTTCTCCTAATTCAAATTTTGCAAGGCATGTTTTAGAAACTAGCCATGCCGTTGGTTTCGGAATAAATAATTACTTGGAGATTTTGAACAGCCATGACAACGTTTACATTAGTTATGTATTGGAGGACTTGCATATTTACAACGAAGTCGAGGAAAATAAATTTAAAAAAATCTTGATTGCAGAGACAGATTATAAAATGATCTGATTTAATTTGGTATGCATTTTGGGCACTGCCGTTTATAGACACAAACAAATACATAAAATTGATAATTGAACTGGAATTCGACGCGGAGAAACAATCGGCAAAGTCTTGCTGTTGAAACAAATCCGGTTGCGCGTATCTCGACAATGGCGTACCCAGGAATTTTCGATTAGAGGGGCAAGCATAGTAAATTGAATTTATATTATACGATAACGCAAGCAAAATATATCTGCATGATATTATATATATAGAGAGAGAGACTTTTTCCTAGGGTTATTTTGCAAAATACATATACGTGTAGGTACCGTATATATCAGCTCGTGAGGGCAGCAAGTAGGTTTCGGCCCGGCACGATTTGTAATTTTTGACATGTGAGCCCGCCCCGCCTTAGGGGAAAACGGGATTTTTTCTATATGAAATTAATTTTATATGTGGTTCATTTTAACAATTGATGGCTACTCGCCTCCCGAAGTAGTGCTTTACGGCGTTTCCGGGAGGCGGGGGTATTGCCGGCTTAAACAAAAAAAAAAAAAAAAAAAGGTACCGTATATATAATATCATATGTACTCGGTCGAGTTCTACATTATATTATATAGTAGTGAAAACGTGTAACGATTATTATTTTATAAGTAATACGTTTTCAATACCGAATAGTTTAAATTTTTGTATTTTTATAACGGCCAACGGGAAAGGAGAACTAAAGCCGCCTATAGCCCCCCCCCCACCATGTGATTTTTTTTTTTATTATTATTATTTCATATAATAGTTATACTATACAACGTACACGTGCACGCGCGTATTTAGTATAATACTAATATATTATATAATGTAAAAATAAGATGATATTAAGAGAAATTGATTTCAGCACGCGCCGTGGCCGTCGTCGCCGGCCGCGGCTTCCGTCGCGACTACGACGCGGCCGAGCGCACGGCACAAATTTATTATTTAACAATTACGACGTGGTCGCGCGCGTAATGTGTTGATTTTTATTTCCTTTCTCTCTCTCTCTATCCGGTCGCTATCGGCGCGAGATTTTCGGATTATCGCCGAAAAGCAGGTCCCGAAAGTACAACGCCTGCCGGCGCACTCCACTCGAATATTATTATATTATTGTTATATGATTTTTTTTTTTGATTTTTTATCCTCCGGAGAGCGTTTGCACACACCTACGGGAAACGTTATCGCGCAAAAGTCGGAGCGTGGCCGACGGCCGCGGCGCGCGCCACCAAAACGCGCACGTGCACAAGTTCCCCCTTCGCATTATCCCCGGCACCGGGTATACGCACGCGTATTATATTGTATATACAAAAGTGGTGGATCACAAACACACGGGGGAGGGAAATATTATTATAAACTAATGTCGGTCTGGTGGCCGGCCCATTTGGCGGTCGTCGAATGCGCGAAAAAATAACAATAATAATAATAAACGTTTGGTTTTTTTATTATTATTATTATTATTTTTTTTTTTTTTTTTTTTTTATCAATATCGTTTTGTCCCCCACCCGCCGTTTTTATCGGATAGTGCAGGTTCAAGGCTACACAAATTCACTTAAAATGTTATTTTCATATCCGATAATTATTTACGTAGGTGTCGCGTACACTTATGTAAAATTGTACATATCTACAATAGTGGTACATTATAATCTATTATAATATATATATATAGGTAATATTGATATAATCGTTCATTATATTGCCTATACTTACTTATGAATCTGTTTCGTAAACACTTAAGTTGGTATATATAATTTATATATATAACGTCAGCAAATAAGGCTAATATTTTTCAATTACCTGTCTGCCTTTTCGCGTTCGATTAACAAATAAAACCACCGAACGGTACGTAATATAATACATAAAAGATATTAAAATTCAAAACCATAATCATTATCTTAACGTGTATAGGATTTATATTTTTAAAATAATTAAAACTATTAATTTAAAGGTACCTATATCTATACAGTGTAATGCATATAATAAAAATCATATCTTTAGACCATTCTACGTATAAAAATATTAATGTAGGTTATCGACTACCTAGCTTATTTAATTACACACAAGATACATAATAATACGAGTATTGCTTATCTAATATATTGAGTATTGCGCGTTTGACATTAGTTATTGATAACGTCCCTATTTTCATTGTTACAAAGATTTAAAAACAAATTAAATTTCAGTCATATTTCATGTTAATTTTAAGTTTAAAATAGACGCCATAAAATTGTCCGCTAAAGCATCGTATTCTCGGACTTTCAATAGTTATGGTAACTTTATAAACTACATCTGATGTTATAACAAAACTAAAAAAAAAAAAAAAATGTAAGATATGTACTGCTCATGGGTGGTCACTGATGTAGACGAGAAGTTGGGAAGGTAGGATGATATAGAGTGGAATTTAATATAAATCTTTACAACAACGATAAATGACGGTCTTTTCGTCTCAAATTTTTGAATATTATTTAGACCCAAACAAATTGTATCCATATAAATCAGAAAATAGCACACGAAATATCATGATTTTTACGATTTTCATCAATATTTGAACGTTAAACGATTGTAAAAAATTATGCATTACGTTTAATTTGTTTTTTTTTTTTATTAATTTAATACAACCTAACCTTATGTCAAATTGTCGAGAATTTATGCGGAACCGAAAGAGAACTTTTTCACATTAAACCGAATAAAAACTAAAAAAATAGAAAATTCGAACATTTCAAACGGCTGTAAGTAGCTCAACAACCGCTTGAATGTTTTGAACATTTTACCACGTACACAAAAGGCTAACATAAGTATTTGGTGAAAATTGAAGGTCCCTTCGATTATTTTTATTCGAATTACAATAGAAAAACAAAATCGAAAATAACTGTTATTGCGTACATTTTCTCGGTTTTTCCCGATTATTAAGAAAACTACAAGTAAAATCAAATAATGGCACCATAAATTCTCCAACTACGCTAAATTAAATATGAGAATCCACTACTGATACTGGGTTGGTAGACAAAAAAAAAAATATATTAAAAAATAAGCATGTTTCATATAATTATACCAGTACTGGCACGTTCCTCACTACACTCATAATCCAACAACGATTCCTTCAAATTAAAGTAATAATTTTTATTATCAAAATCCATGTCTAAATAATTCAAATTATAAATCAATTGCCGTATGTATGATAGATCATCACTTAAAAATGGCTTCACTGATTTGGCTGATTTTTGTTGTTGTTGTTGTGTTTGTAATTGCCAGGCAATGTTTGTATGAAAGAAAATTATTGGAAAATCCACCGGAAAAGTCAGAAAATTGGATGGAAAAACATTTGTTGATGGAAGCCAAAACATATAAATAATAATAATACAAAATAAAAACGGCGAGTTTGGTTACCATAGTAACATAACGCTAAATCGGTGATCCTCCTCCACAAAATATAGTTATATGGTTAAATGGTTGACAAAGAAAAAGTTCCTTATTAATTTTAGCGGTCGACATTTAGGCACCTAACTTTATTTCTATAGATCAAATCGTGTAATTATATATATAAAAACATGCGTTTATAGGAATGCGACATTGTGTCAAAATTTCAAGTCAATACATCGACTACTTTTTGTGTTTCGCGGACACAAACATACGGATGTTTGAATTGATTTATATATATATATAAATAGGTAATAATAAATAATAAATAGGTATATAATTATATATATATAGATAAAGGTAGTTATAGAGCTACTTTTAGTTTTAGACTCTCGAAACAAAGTGAAACAATTTTAGTCCGGTCGATTCATACATAGACCGGACAATCTACCGAAAAAAGAACCACCGTCGAAGGTTATCCCGGAGTAAAAAAAATCGGTAAAAACTAAGTAAATTATAAAATAATTAAGCGTTCAGTGTTCTGAATTGTGTTGTTTATAATAATAAAACAGAGTTTTTAATATAGCGGTCCAAATTTAAAAGTCTAAATGAATCAATACAACTACATACACGGTGTCGACCCTAAACAGCTAGTTTAATAAATGTAGGCAAGTTACAGAATGTCAATAGTAATTAATATCGCCATGACTTTTTGTTGACAAATACCTAATTACCACGTCACGACAAAGAGAATAATATTATAAGTTTAACGTGTATCATAAAAAAAATGCTTTAATTATAAATAACAAATATGTTTCGCATACAATTATCCCCAAAATAACAACTTATATATATATATATACATACCCACTTGCAAGCCGGGAATTTGTCCCTCCCCCCATGGACTTGAAATATAATTTTGAAAATTGTAACATTTAATATTGTTTAAATAAAAAGTATAGATGTATAAATAAAAAATTTACGAAGAAAAAAAATAATACATTATTCGTAATGTAGACCTAAAATCAGGACGCGCTCGTTGAGCTCGTCACCGTCTCGTAAAAAGCATAATCGTTCTTGTGTTATGTAGTACCTTATGAAGAGTTAAAACTTGGCTTCGGTCTACGACCTGTGAAGACCGATTAAATAGTCTATGTATGTAAAGCGTTCATCGTAAAAGAGTTAATAGAAGAAAAGAGAAATTCATTGAAAGGTTAATTACAAGGTTTGCAATATAACGACCGCAAAGACTTCAGTTTTTATTTAATAACAAACACAATGCATATAATTCTGACGTATTTCGTAATTTGCAAAGAATAAACTTTATTTTTAATGATGTACTTTTTGGTGTTTGATTTTATTATGCACCTCCCTGATAAATTTCCTGAAGGCGCCCATGCCTGCTAGACTTAACTTGAATAACATTATTCATACATATAAAAAAAAAAAAAACTAATAGATTAATAATATCATACGATCAACGATTAAAATTGTAATTACTAATTATTAAAATTAGGTATATGGATTATAACATTGGACATTGTAAAAAGCGAATTTACACTATAACTGTTAAATAAATTATTTGTAATGTAAAACATATTATTTATAAATTATTTTTCCTGAGTGTAGTTATGGTAAAAGGTTATCTGCTGAGTAGCTGAGTCCTAAGAACAAAACCTCTGTAATAAAATAGACTACATTAATATATTACAAATGTATAATATTATCAATTATATGTCATTATAATATATATCCAATGAATGAATTCATTCGTTCAGCAGCTGTTTATTTTATCGCCAGTCAAAATGATACGCATGGTAAAATTGTTGGCAAACAAATTGTTATTATACTAGTTGACTACCCAACCCATTTTAGAATTGCGCTTGAAAGTCAATTGTTCAACGAAATGTACGAAAACGCTCACTATTAATTCTATCTGTACCTAAACTATAAGTAAAATATCCTTCAAAGTAGAACATCGCAACAACAGGTCAGCGGAAATTTAAAAATATCAACAACAAAATGTATTAGTTCATATAGACAGATTTGTCAAACATTACCGGTTTTAATCAAACGAAATTGTAATATGACAAATGATAAAAACGTGTATGCTTGCATGGGTTATCGTTCAAATACAGTGCGTAGAATAACAAAGTTCTGTGACACAATAAATACCAATTATCCGGAGGTATATAAAAAAGACTTCGATATAGAAAAGTTTATTCACGCCATTCACAATGTCATAATCACAATAGATAAAATGAAAACGATGAGCAACAACCGTGAGCTAGGTGAGCTTCAGACCATTGAATATATTTTTCAACCTATAACACAACACGAATATAATTATCAAGACATACAAATTGACAACACGAAATTAGATTTTCTTTTTTAATGTCAAGAAAACGTTAATAACCATTTAAATGTTATCAATATTACTAATAGAAACTCAGAAGAGCTACAAAAATGTGTTTCCCAAAACGAAATAACAAACTTTCAGTATGAGGAAAATTCAACAACCAAGACGATAAGTAGATTACTATTGTACACTTTGAACAGCCTGAGAAATTTGTTTTGATTAAATATGACTCAATTCATTACGGGAATTTACCCTTAAATGACGTTTAAGATATCATTTTGGATGTCGAATATGTTCGATGTTCAACGTTCGACGTTTTTATCAATCATCGACAATGCTGTTTAGACAGTGTGTGAAATATGTATATTAAGAAATCTTTTCTGAGATGTAGTATTTAAAGAACCACAGTGATATAACTAAGTAGATTTTTAAAATGATGCGTTTTATGCTATCCAATTAAAAACGGTTGTAATGTAAAAGAATCGTAGTACTATTAATAAAATCTATCTTTCGATGTAATTATACGATTTTATTTCGTTTTATTTCATTTAACAAAACATATATATCAATACTATTTTCATTTTGTGGTCATGTTTGTTTTGACGTAGTAAATATTTTATTTTATTTTCAATATGTATCATTTACTTAGTTACATTTCATAACTATAGTTTAAATATTCCAATAATGTTAACTCTTCCAATAACTATAACCGTTATAATTGTTATAATATACTTGAAATACATGAACTATTTATTGATTGTATCATTTTTTTTTTTTAGGCACTACACATCAAATAACTAAAAATGTTGTCCTTTAGAATTGATTAAATGGATTGGCGATATTGTCAGTTCACAAATATATATCCATTAAGGTGGTCTTATATATATATATATATATAGGTGATATACTTTATTAATTATATTTTAGTCCATACCCACTAGGTTTGTTCAATAACATGAGAAAGTAATTAGGCTAAAATTTGGAAGGCATCACTCAACAATTTTTGGTGCCGAATTATGTTTGAAAAATGGCAGAATGGGGTGGTTTTGAATGAATTGGTTGTAAAAATCTAAAAACCAAGAAAATTGAATTTATTGTTATGAAATACATTTATTACTTCACAAAAATATTATATACATGTATTGTTTTCAAAACGGGTCGTAACATTTTATAATTTTTTGATTATTTTATTTGGAAAGATCCTCCCTCCCATAACCTACTCCTAATTACGCCACTGATCACTATTATCTTATAGATAATAACTTTGATTATAATAATGAACTAACTCTCGGGTTGTACTCGAAAAGTTCACTGATAATAGTACTGTCGCAGGCCGGTGCAATAGCAGATGGAACATCGATTTTTTATCAGTTCAATTCTTATCATAATTGTCTGTGTTTTTTTTTTTTTTTGTGTTTATGAAATAAAATACTATTATAACATTATTTATCATCATTGTATATCGTTGACATATTAAGATCTTTTTAGATGAAATCTGTTTTGTCATATATACCTGTTCATCTGTGTAATTGTTAACAACATTTTCAATAAAATTATTAATTTTTAATTAATTGCTACGAATGTGGTACGAATTTATTTGTTTCATCGTCGTCGTCGTCTTCTCTACTATAGTAGATTTTGAAATAAGATATTTTGCATTTTGGATTTTGAAATATAAGATTCCTATTCTCTTGCACGGTGAGCTCTAGTAAATGGCCCACAAAGTGTCTTTCTGAAACAGTTGTGACATCACTGAAATTATACCCTTTGCGTTCCGTCTGGACAAACTATTAATTAAACAAAATAAAAATGATAATCACATAATCATGACCACGAATTCATGTATTTCCCAGTATATTACTTGCCTTTAATTAACATCCAATTTATTCGTAAGTAAATAATTGCACGTGTATAATATATGTAGGCAATATTGGTTTACATAACCGATTGAATATTACTGTGTTATTTCAACAAATTAAATCTATGCATTTTCAATAGTATTTTTAACAGTTATCAATTAACATTAAGGTACCCAATAAGCATTTGACTGTGTTCTTGTAGTTATACTCCGGTTAACAACGTTGATTTTTTAAATATTTCATTAAATATGTTTAATATATCATATTGGCCTATTTATAATTATATGGTAGGTATTTATTTATTTTTACTGCAATTAATACGTTATTATAGATGTTACTACAGAATTTTTTTTTTTTTAATGTCCTATTGTACCTAATGGGTGTAATTTTTGTATGACTTACTGCACTAAGATTTTGTACGAATTTGAAATAGGAATAAACTTTTGTAATTCCATTAACACACCCGCATTTTTATTTTCGAATGTCTTGTACGTATTTTGAGCTATTTCTAAATTCAATTTTAATCGTTTCATCAAATTGTATAATTTAAAACTTTTTGAATGTCTAATATTCAATGTATTTTGAAAATTTACTTTTTATAATAACTTTACTTAAATATAATGACTCATTAATATAGTTCTGGTATATATTCTCTTAAACCGTCTAAAATATGATGCTAATATTCTCTTCAAAGTTAGAAAAATAATAAGTTCACATTAATATAATATGTTTTTATATGCATTTTTTTTTTATCGTACAATTACTCCAATAGTAGTTTAATAATTTCACTATAGTAGCAGTAGGAATATAAATCTTTTAATTTTTTTACTCATAAAACTGTATATACTCAATAATACTATGCAAAAACATATAATTCCGGAAAATATAATATGTACTATAAAGGTAATTATAAATAAACTGTATACTGTCTTATTTAATTAGGTGTATGATATCTACATATATGTATGCATTTTATTATTTGTATTATTATTATTAATATCATAATTCTTTGTAAAAAAAAAAAAAAAAAAAATAATAAGATAGTTAGTTCAGTGATTAATTTAATACGGTAGGTAACTAAAAATTGACTGCATCATAAAATAAACTCATAATAATTACAGTTGACCATACTGCAGTATCCGAAAAAAAAAATTGGTAATATATCATTACAGTTTTCAATAAAAATAAATATTATAAACTTATTACTTTGGCTATTCTATCCTAATAGTGCGTATTCATTATATTTTTAGCAATTAAGTAAAAATAATGAATGTATATTTTGTTCTCGCAATATTCTGAATGTTATAATAAAATACACTACCCGAAGCGTACGTATGTAAAGACACCACTGTACAAACGCTTTTATTGATCGATGTTTTCATGCCTGCCTTGAAATGACAAATAATAACACGCAGCTTCATATGTATAATAAAAATATATACAATAATATATTATAATTTTGATATTATATTTTATTAAGATTATTATCATAAAAAAAAAAAAATTGAATGTACCTCCGAAATTAAATAGTTAAAATAATATGGCTGTTTATCGGGTGAAAAAAAGGGGTGGCTTGTATTTTAAGAGTGGGAGGTTGGTATTGGCCACTGATTGGTTGTTAAAATATGAGAGGGCGTTTTCAGCTTTTACCCTATTTCGTTTTCAACATCCATTTGCACCATTTAGTATATAGTAGAACTTGTGTACAGAACGATAAGAGATAATTTCTGTTGGACAGTATAAAATTATATTTGTCACTCGGGTAAGTTTATTTTTATTAATTAATAATATTTAATCAAATCCGTGTATAGTTTTTTGTTATGTATTCTATTATTTTTTTTTTTTTTTTTTTTTTATTAAATCGATTATTATTTCTTACTTATTAAATTGTTCGGCAAATTGTATGGGTACTATAAAATACTATAGCTGACGAACGAGTGATGACGTATAGGTATAATGTTTTTAATTCTACACTTTAACAATACAATAAACATTAACAATACACGAACAATATAAATAATTTGTTTTATTGTCATATAAAAAGTATGAATATAAGTGAAACTGAAATTATTAACCGAGATATATAGCAACAACTGAATTGAATCTTTCAAATGCATTGCACTACATAAAATAAATTATAAATCAACATTCGACATACATTGTACATATGCTACAAAAAAACAAACGAGAAAACTATAATACTTTTGGCACTCGTGTACATTTGTTTAGAGTTTCAGAGGATTTTTAAGAATTAACTTTTTCATTTTCCAAATCAGGTTGGTTTTGATAAGTTATTGTAATTATATATTTTAATAGTGGAATACACCGGTACGGAGAACTTGTTTTATCTCAGTTTAAAGATATTAAACTATGGTGAAATCGATTATTCCTACAAATTATGTGCACAATCAGAATTACAAACATTTGCAATACCAACAAATCGCAATACCGAAAATGTATTGCAAGCATTAATATATATGTTGTTCTTTGCGAATATATTTAAATACTCATAAACGAAACGTTCCCACCTCCTATATTATAAATTCAAGCACAAATATATTAAACAAATTGTAACTGTTCGCATATTAATCAACGATATAATCGTGTTAGCATAGGTACCGGATACAGCCAAGAAAGAGACATGCCCAAAAATCAACAAACGCTACAAATATTGAGCGACGCGAGGGATGATTCGTCTTCGTCGCGGGCCGTCATGCTGTTCGGATCGGACGAAGAATGCGACTTGACGTCAGACGACTTGACGTCCGGCGACGAAGACCCCGTGTCCGGAAATCAACTTACAGGCATCCGGAGGTTCCCGGTGCCGGATTCCCGTAAACCGTGTACCGTAACCAATTCCCGGGAACGCTGGCGTCAACACAACGTTACCGGCGCGTTTGCGGAACTCCGTAAATTGGTACCCACCCATCCACACGATAAGAAATTGTCGAAAAACGAAATACTAAGGATGGCCATCAAGTATGTGATATAATATTAACTAACGCGATTTCGCTTGCACGCTGATCAGAACTCTATTTTTTTAAATTTTTTTTTTGTTTGTCGGCAAATGAAACATACCTAAATCCAATTAACCACCCAATCCACCCGACTAATTACATATACATAAATTAATTCTCGTCTATATCGTCTAAATTCTAATACTCAATACAACGTTGAATATTGTACGTAGTTGTATGTCGTTTTAATCGATTATTTACAAACAAAACACTTGATTTATTAGTATACTAAAAAATGCTAATAGTGGTTATCATTTATACAGGTACATCCGTCTTTTAAGCGGAGTACTAGAATGGCAAGAGAACCAACAAGATTTCAGTAATAACAATGAAGACTGTATGGATAATAATGTCTACAATATTGTAAAAGAGAACATTACTCGTCATGACAAAAATCGTTTTCGTTAAGATAATATTATATTTTTTATGTGATACCAACTAGTAGTGAGAAAAAATCCGAATTTCGGATTTGCAAATAAGGATTTTTATTGGAATCTAAATATCGGTTTTTAAAATTGTGATTTTATATTATTTAATTCAATTCTCATAAAACTATTATTATTATCTTATTGCTAACAGCAATAAATGTGTAAAAAATTAAATACGTCTTTAAAATTAATCATAATATATCACAAATAGAAATTTATTTTTAAAAAATAAGCACTTTAATTTATATATAATATATTACTAGCTGACCAGGCAAACGTTGTTTTACTCATAAAAATACAATTTTTCGGATTTTAAAATCCTAAATCCGGATTTATTAGATTTTCGGATTATCTGGATTTATGCCACATCACTAGTACCTACAGTCAAATAGGAGGTTACTTCAAAAAAGTTAAATGTAAAGTTAATATTACGATACTTTATTAGATATAGTTACCATTTGTGAAATTCGAAAGTCACATGTTTACGCGTATCTAAGTACTTATAGACTATAAATTATAATAAAAAGATTCGATGACTAATTGTCTGAAATTATTCTGAAATATCTGTCTTATTAAGACATATACAACTATATAGAGATATGTACTTTATAGGCATTTCACGCTTTGGGGTTTACTATAATTGTTTTTATTGTTAATATCATTTTTTTTTTTTTTTTTTTAATATAATTATTTAAACAGAACGTGCTGTGCATAACATTTTAATAAATTAAACATGTTCGATATGATATAAGTATTAAATATATATTATAGAAAATAATTTGTCTAATAATTATTTTAAACAATCAAAAAAACATACTTGAACATCAGAATTAAGTACTTTTTTTAAAGTATTTAAATACATGCGTGTTTAAACGATGTATCTATTGAAAAGATTTATTATTACTTCATTATAGCTTAAGATTTCATCCTATCTTATCGGTAATAGTGTACAGGTGCAACGTATACCTATATGGCTATATGATATACCTACTTGGAAAAAAAAATATAATATTTGCAACTTTTTTTAAAGTTTTTTTTATTTCTTATCTGAGGTAAATTTATATTGTAAACCTACACACTTTTTGAAGTATTTAATTGTCTAAAAAAAAATAAAATTTCTCGTTCTTAATTGTCAAGAGTTTTGGTAAATATACTAAACAAACTTGTAAAATATTTGAACAAAATGATCTGAATACTTTCTACCTTTTAAGTATATATCGATTACATATTTTAAATACTTCTACAAAAATTACTCGGTGTGGTATTTTAAATATTTCCCAAACATATTTGCATCTGAAATCCAATACTTATTTTAAATACGCTTATAATTTTTAAAATTATTTTTCTGATTAGAAATTAAAGGGCATGATCTCAAAATGTGGTATTAAATAATTTTTGAAATTACAACGATTGATTGATTTCCGATAATTTAAGCTGTCTTTACTACACGGTTTTATAAAATAGTTTTCATCGCAGATATCGTAAATATTAAATAAATAATTCGATGGACTTTGTCCGTAATTAACGATCACCACCGTAAAAGAACTACTGAATTCTGAACGGCCATTTATTAAAATTCTTAAAAATTAAACCAAGCAACCAGAGGCTGACGTCGATAAATTGCGCTCGTGTCAATGCTGGCCGACCACTGTCTGCCTAGCAACAGGTGTGCGTGACCGCCCGTTTTAGTAAATGACCGTAACTCGGTTGTTGTTTAACATACGCATGTGGGATCTTCACAAGTATATATATATAGGATTGTTAATGACACTACATATTAAAAGTAACACCACTTTCGATTTTTGGATCAAAGTATGTCTCGGCGGGATTTGGCGAAAGCAGAGTGGTTTTAACGCCAAAAAAAATAGGCTCGGAATCACGCCCGAGTCACAACTATAGATGGATATCAGAAAATCCCTTCCTTTACTTTTACGGCGATAACCAGATCAATTACTACGGTCAAAGTCCACTGAAAGGGATTTAGGAAATCTATAGGAGGGACTTGTATGGGTGTCCGTGTTACACTCCTATCACCAAATCCCGCAGAGCTACACTTATTGATAGCCCCTAACAGTTCTATATAAGGATATTAGTGGAGATCGCATACGGGTACATTAAAATATTGATGAAAATCATAACAAGCGTACAATTTTCCCCCTTTTATGTAAATATACAACTCTATACGACTCCACAAAAATACACAATTTGAGATGAAAAAATACAGATATAATTATAAATCATTTTGAAGTTACAAATTAATACAATTTCCTGTTTTAATATATCATAACATTATTACGAAATTACTTCAGAATTGTATTTTGTTAGCAACAATTTATGTTTGCGTAGATATAAATAAAATTCCCCTCTATTTTACACTTACTCAACTTCTCACATACAACAGTGGTCTACCCTTGGCGCGAAGTATGTTTGTTTTTATTTATGTATCGAGTAACAAATTCCTACTGTTCGAAATCTAGCTTCAATCAAAAAAACCACGAGTATTTCTGTAGAATTTTGGATCTAGTTATCATTAAGATCATTATTAATTTCCTATTTTTGTATTTCAGTTAAAGAATCGAACAGACCTAAAATTTTAACTGTACAATTTTAATGTAACGCAATAAACTTAATTATTTTTCTTTTGTTTTATGTTCAAATTCTGATGGAAATTGTAAAATCAAGGAATTTTGCATACTATGTTTCGTTTAATGTTAATAATATTAGTTTTGCCTAATATAAATGTTGGAAAGTTTGATATATGGTTGATTAAACCTATAGAATTTATATACAAATTGTTATAATTTATATCCACGTTTACATATTTCAATGGCATGTTCTACATGTTAATATTATTCAAAATTAAGTTTAATTTCATCATGTATACAATACATTTGAAATAGTATATTGTCGTTAATTAAAATACAAACAAATTAAATATTGATATAAAAAAAATATATGGTCAAAATTAATAATAGACATATATTTACTCATACAATAATTGAAAGTTATAAATTTATTTTTAGTTATTAAATTTATAAATCGCAAAAATGTAATCAAATAATGAAAAAGAAAATAACATTTTTTTGTTTTAAATTGTTTAAAAATTGTGAGTGCAGTGTGTGTGTGCTTCCTAAAGTACTTAATTAATAAATAATAATTCCAAAGAAAAATTGATTAAAAAAAAAAAATATATATATATATAATATAATTAATCAATCAATCAGTTGATTATTGCCGTTGATTACGAATATCTTCACTGAAACGCGGAGGTGTGTTCCAAACAGCACTTGATGTACGTTGTCTATTACGAATGTGCCAACCTTCAAATGTTTCTTGAAGATCCATAACTTTAGGGCAATTAAAGAAGATATCTCTTTCATGAGCATTAACAAAATACTGTAGTTCAAGTACAGGTGCCCTGTTTTCTCCTATAGGTAATAATATTAGATTAAAATAGTTTTTTCAACAGTAATAAATAATTAAATTGTATTAATATCACATACGTTTTGCCCAGTTTGGAACAGTTTTTTTTGGTCCAGACTCGTCTTCAGAAGAATCATGGACTGACATATCATTTAGACCATAATCATTTTTGTTATTGTCAGTTTCATTCTTTACATTCTTTACATTCTTTACATTCTTTACAATCTTTAAAATCAAAATTAACATCAATTATTACTAAATAAATTGGATGAATTGTTATTCAAAAATATATAAATACATTGTTTAAAATAAAAGCTAAGTAGCTAAACTAAGCAATTAATTTTAATTACTAGTGGTTGAATATTAGGAATTAACTACAGAATCAGTTGCTTCGAAGACAACATCTATATTAAGTAGTGTATTTAATTTTATGCAGACTGTATGTTTTTTTTTTTTACACGTTTAATAGCTTTTATTAACTTCACTTAATTATTTCTTATATACATACATTTTTTATATTATTCAATCATATTTAACAGCTACAAATAAAATATATTATGAGGCATCAGTTTTGGTTTCACATTATATATGCCACTGCCAACTAACAAGTATAAAGAATAGCAGTTCAAATTAACCTTCAGAATAACTCCCGAGTGAATTTTATTATATTTATAAAAAAGCTATATAATGTATACAATACTTGTATATGTAAATTTTAATGTATAAATAGACAACTTACTTTTGTTTTTGGTAATGTTTCAGCTTTAGTTACTGACTTAGGTACCGGCAATTGAGTTACAACTTTAGGTTGAGCAACAACAGATTTACATTTTTCTGGTCTACACATACATATAAAATTTTTCATAAATTTAATGAATTTATTATCAAGAAATAATATTAACAAATAAAATAATAATTGTTACTTACTTTAATTTATTAGTATTTTTATTAAGTTCAAGTCCCTTTACTTTGCGTTCAATCTCTGCTTTTTGCTATAAGAATAATGTATAATATTATAATACGTCCTACACTTATTATATTTTAAAGGAAACTAAAAGTTTTAACAAATTCACAAATAAATTATAGCAAATATAATGATTATGAGTTACGATGCTTCACTTACCAGCATCATTTTTGCATCCAAAGCTTGTTTACGTAGAGCATTTTGTTCTGCTAATAGTTTTTGCTTCTTTAAAGTTTCCTCTTTAATCATTAGCTCTTTTTTAATTTTATATTCAGCTGCTTTTTTTAATTTTTCTTCATTGAGTTTCATTTGTAATTCTCTTTGTTTAGTAACCTTTATATGTTGTTCATCAAATTTTCTATACAAAAAAAAAAAAAAAAAAAAAAATAATACTCAAGTCTTAAGAATTTGTTTTTAGGAACACAAATAAATATTTATAAGACATAATATTAATACAACTGATAAAGCTGATCACAATAGATCATATTATAATATACTATTATATTCTTAGAAAGGCCTGTTTTACATATAATAATTTTCTATTTACAGAAAATAACCATTTGGTTTTTATATATGTCTTCGTTGAATTTATTATTCAAGATAACTTATGACATACCTTATATCAAGGTTTTTATTTTTTCAAATAACTCAAAAATCATCAGAATGGAATGAAATTTGTACTACGCCTAATAGGTTTAGGTCTCTACAATTATTTTAAACTGAATTACAAAAAAAAAAAAAAATCAAACATAACAGAAATATGTATAAATTAATTAATAAAATAAATAATCAAATTCTTGGTAAATATTAAGATTTAAATTTATTTATTTTTAGTACACCATATGTACAATAAATATTTAAATTTTTGTAATTCACTCCGGTCACAAGCTTTGCTTTTCAATGATGTGTCATATTTATATGTATTGTAAATAACTTGTAATATTTAACATATGACGAATACATTTATTATTGTAGAAAAAAAAAAATTACTCTCATATTTCCCTATTATTAAGAAAACAAGAATAATCAAAAAATCACTACCTCAACTCAATGCGCCCTGAAATTGGTAATCAGAACAAGAAATCCAGTAGAAAATTTCTAGATACATGAAAAAGAAATTCATATCTTTTTTGATCTTACAGTTACCAAATACAAAAATATGTTATAAATATTTTAATAAAAGAAAACAAATTAACAATAATTTAACAAAATATAAATACTTTTGATCAGCTTTGGATCTCAGATGTGTTTCTTTTATTTGTTCGGCTTTTTTTTCTCGGAGTTGATGTGTTTGTATTAGATTGTCCACTGGTTTAATAGGTGTTGATACTTGTATTTCCAATGGTACATGTTTTACATTAGCTTTTTTTTCATGTACCTCATTAATTGGATTTTCATCTTGAAGTTTTCTTTTCATTGTTCTTGTCATTCTAGATGTGCTATGTACCTCAGACTCAGGATCTTGTACACATGGAGGAGTATCATTAGTTTTTAAATTAACATTTTCATTAGATTTTTTTTTTAAATTTGTTTTAGATTGAACTGGTATATGATATGTTTGATTAGTATTTGTTGGTTTAATAAAGGTATTGTTTTCAGGTGAAAACATATTTTGAGGAGACAAAAACTCCTCTATATTCTCCTTACAATTTTTATCAACTACAAAGGTAGAATTTCCTTTAGGACAATTTAAAGGAGCTATATCATCTATAAATGTAGATAAACCTCTTGCTCGGCTAGCTCCTAAAACAATAACAAAAATCAAATTACAAAATAAAAATATTAATACTAATTAAGCCAACCAACTAGGTTGTAAATGGAAAAAATATTTTAATTTAAAACAAAAATTTAAATCAGAAAACATCAGGACTTTCCAAACCAAAATAGTTTGTATACTAGTTCCAACATACTAATCTGTTTAAAATAACCGTTGTTTTTATTAATAGTATATTATATTATTAAATTATATTTAACAATTTTAGGTATCATTTAAATTTATAGTGCATTAAACAACATTTTTATAAGATAATAATTACTTGTAGAACGTCTAGAAGAGCTGATGGTTGCGGATTCTCTAATACTTTTGATTTTATTCACTACCAACTATAAAATATGTCAAAATTTAAATCATTAATTAACTATAAAACTCAATTTTTTTTTTTTTCATTTATTTAGTGGATCAATATCATTTGTACATAATTATACAACACATAAAAAAACAAAAACACGAGTACTAACTTTATAAAGATAAATACCTGTTGCATTGTATGTAGTAGTCCATCAAGAGAAAACCGCAGGACAATGCAAAACGCAGCAAATATTATTTATAGTGGTTTAGTAACTTTAGGTTTATATGTGTTATATATATATATATATAAATAATAATTTAACTACAACATTATTTCTTCTAGTTAAAAATATTTAAGAATAAAAGTTGTACCACACATTTATTTTTTTATCTAAATAAATTTATACATACTGTAGAAACTTTTCTTTTGGTTCTACGGAGTGCTGGAACTGCTGGTTGCTGAAAGCTTGGTTCAGCAGAAATTAAATCATCAACTTCTTCATTTTTAGTTTCTAAAAAATTTGAGTATTTATAAAACTTAGAATAAAATGTAGGATCGGTTATTCTGGAAACAGGCAATATGGTAGTGAAAGGAGAGAGTACCCGGGGCCACGGTTTATAATGGAGAAGTATACGCCGATTATCCACCTGAGTAAATGCTAACCTAACCATGATGTTGACATTTAATGTTGGTTAGGTTAACTGGTTATAGCCATTTCAAAATTAGTTTAGACAAATTTAGACTAATCTATACTTTGTGACACTGAAGTGAAGTGTAAAAACATTTACAAATGTTACAATACAAACTTAGATTTCCGTTGTGTGGCTGTATAGTAGGGAAGATCAACTAATTGTCAAAGTGCAAAAAGAGGGAGTACTCTATGATAGGTTTAGGAACGTAAAAAATTCAAATTATAGAGAATTAATTATATTTTAAAACTGTTTAGCTGGCAGATAACCAATATTTGTATTTAGAGTGAGAGTACACAATGAGATGCATAAGTTGTGACTAACACAATTGTAGGCATGGTGGAATGGTAGGTACCAGAACTACTAATGCTGTACTTTACTCATCTACTATTTTGGAGTCATGCTATAACACTTTCAATTCCTAACCTGAGTAGATAATTGTGGTCCACAAATTAAATTTATAGCAGTTTTATATTATATAGCAACATCAGTAGGTCTGTTTTTTGGCAAAGCATATCAAGTGTGTATTTAAATATGTAGAAATTAAAAAAGAATACATCATCGCAACATATGCTGACATATTTAGAGTGGAAATTTTTGTTTCTCCAATAAGTTATTAAACGTCTACTAATTATCTAATATTCAACTAACTTATCTAATTTTAGATAATTGTACATCACATATTGTATGACAAGTATTTATAAGTACCTAGATCACTTTTTTTGTAGATTACAAATAAACAGGACAATCACTATAGTACTGATGTACTATGGTAGATATTACCGATTAAACTAATTTAATTGTTTTCGACAAAGAATTCATTGTTTGTTGTGTTACAATAATTTGATGTATAATCCCCTGATAGGACTGTTAAAAGAGCTTTGAGCTTTTTTTATACTGTACTATATGATTGTATATTACCGGCACGCACATACATATTCACAACAAAACATATTTTTCTAATGTTATACGTACTAGGTTTTTTTTTTGATATATTATCTTTAGATTCAACAATATTGGATCTATCTTTTAGTGCAGCTTGTATTAAATTATTATAAACACTTTTCAATTTCATTGTTTGAACCTATAATAATAATCATTATAATTTTAGATAATACATAATATTTAAATTGATGAATAACAAATAATTATTAAATAACCAACCAACTTACCTCTAAGCCTTTATCAAGTTCTTTAATACCGTTTACAGTTAGTGTTCCCATTTCCTTCCATATTTCAATTATATTTGTTGATTGATGATCCATTTTTAGAATAATGTACTGAAAATTGAAAAATGAATTTTCAGAACACCTAAATACAATTTAATAACTATGTGAAACAATAATTGAAAAACCATCATTCATATCATTTTAACTATTCATTCTATAGCTGAGAAAACTGGACCGCCAACTTTGAAACTAAATATGTCGATTTTATTAGCTTAATAATATTTAAATACTGTTGTTCACACCTACTACATATTTTATGTTACCTCATTATTTTATACTATACCATTTCATGTAATCATAAAACCATACCCATAATAAATTAATGATAATCCGTTTTATTAAATTGTACATTTTTATGTTATTATTAATACTAATTAGACTACTGACATTACGTGACAATACGGTCCTTTCTATGGTCTATCGATAACATTTAAATATTCTCAAACACACCATGGAAATCCTTATAGTGAATACTAGATAAAAATAAGTAAAAAATAAATATGTATTGTTCCATAATCGCTATATATTCTGACAGTCGCCACTTCACTACTCCCAACTCGGACAATATATCCAAGTAATATTTTTCAAAAATATTTCACTGTGTACACAGAAATTTCATTGAGTAACCATGTATATGAAGATAATTTTACTTTAATTCAATAAATATGTAGGTACCAATTAATAAGTAAACTGCATAAGTTTTAATTCATCAAAAAAAAAATTTGGTTATTAAAATTTTGAAATGTCGAACATACATAGAATTAACAAAGAATATAAAAAAAAAAAAACGAATTAACTGACACCGAAGTAAAAGATGCAAAGGCTACAAATTCCTAGTACAAATTATAGCGGTTGACAGGTAAATACACAATGAAGACATACATACATGGCGCGTTATTACTAAATAATGATGGGTTAACTTACTTTTTATACACTTGTTGCAAACAATAAAAAACAGTTGACACTACAATTAAAAATTTACCAATTTGCGATTTAATTTATTTAAACAAAAAAAATTTGACAGAAAATCAGGATGAAATATATTTACGAATACAGTAAACAGCGCAACGGAATAGATAAACGAAGTACATGGGTAAAATCAAAATCAACGGTTTAACTCTGGCGGTCCAACATAAATGTCTGTAACAATGTCATTAATTAAAAACCGGTTAATCATACAGTGTAGGGAAATATTAAAACTAGTATTATATATTGGCTCACTATTTGGTGAAACTGTACTGCAATATCACTACCACAAACCGTACCGTGTTGATATGATAATCACACAGAAGAGTGTTTAGACACAGCGCCTATTATCAACTCTTTTTTTTAACACAATTCATCACATAAATTACCTTATTACAGAAACATTAATTTAGACGTAAATTAATAATACAGAATCATAACGTTCAGTTATCGTAGTCCGTGCGTTTAAATTTAACAAAAAATTTTTTTTTAAATTATTTTGAGTCGGATTTAAGTCAAGTAGACATTTAACCGCTGTAGTAATCAGGTTAAACCGTGATCACTACTTTATACATAATGTGTGCATAGTATTTTGATCGAACTCTTTTTATGGTTACTACGTGCTTAAATACATAAATTGTTTATGATTAAGAATTACGATTATTTTGAGAGTAATTTTAAGTGCTTTAAAGTAAGTGATTTCTACTTAGTGTCGACTCGATGTATGGGCAGACCGTTGGTATCATCCCTTACATTTGTATGAACCACGGGTTGTTGAGTCTCAGTCAATAAAGTAACTTTATTGTTTATAAGTGTTTCTTTATTGTCTTCAAACCTTTTCTTCTATTCAACATCCACCGAGAAGCCGTCAGCCAACGGTGACTTCGCCTATGTATAGTTTTGAGTCGTACACCCAGTCCGGCTCACTACATATTTGGTGTCAGGTGTGGGGTTTAGTCAGTTGAAACATATTCTGGTAACGTTTTTTTTTTGTAAAAAACTAATCCAAATAAGTAAACTTGGATCCTTGGCGAATCACCGAACCAACGTCTAAAGGTTCAAAAACCCAGTTTGTGTCGTCAAATTGATCTACGCGTTTGCTGTCCACCGAGCAAACAAACGTATACGAATTTTTTTTTTTAAGAGAATTATCCACAACGGAGAATGTCGAAATTGTAAGTTATTATTGTTTAAATATTCTTGTTTGTCTGAAAGCCTTTTGGGGGTTTTCTTTCCGCAGTAAATGATTATTAGAGCTCAAGTCAATAAAAATAAAGAAGAATCACCTGAGAACGATCCAGCAGATTCGAACTTAGGCACGTCAATAGGTTCTGAAGGTAGCGACCTTATCGATCTAAATCAAACGTTTCGACCCGATAATACACAAATACTTAACACAATAACCGAAATGGCAAGCACACTTAATTTCGGGGAAGCAATGAATCTTTTTACCAAATTTTCAGGGGGATCCGAGGGGGTCTAGACCCAATTCGAAAATAAATGCGATTTTATTATGGGGCATGTTAAAACCCGTTATTTTAGAAGCCATTTTGACAGAACTCATCGACAAGGCGAGTAAAGCTGTAAGATATAGATAAATAACCTCGTGGGGCGAACTTAGGAGACATTTACGATCTGTATTTGGTAAAACGCATTCAGTGCAATTTTTGCAAAAATAACTTAGTCAACTACGACAATTTGATAAGGAATAGGTGCAGGATTACGCTAATAGAGTAGAAAAAATTTATCACGAACTTACATGCGCATTAACCGTAGACAAACCAGCTAATGAAACGAAAATTATCGCGTAAACTATTCAGTGACAGGCGCTAAGTATTTTTATCTCAGGTATTCAATATGCTATATTCATGATTTTGAAAGCGAACAAGGTTATAACTTTCGAAGAAGCCGTGTTTTTAGCGTTAGAAGAGGAAAAAACAAATTTTACGGCCTGCATGCTGATGGTGCGGTATGCGTACGCATGTTGCGTTCGACCTTTAGTGCCAACGCCCAGACCAGAGCGCCGTACAGGAGCCGGCTCTCTGCCGCCCTCATCAGTAGCCCTCGCTTCCCCTGCTTTGAGCCGCCCACGTTCGGCATGAGTCTCGCCAGCGCGACGACCGTCTCGTTGGTCTTGGCCGCCGCGCTCTCTACGTGTTTGGCGAAACCCGGTTGGCAGCTCAGTTCTACCCCGAGGTACCTTACCTGCTCGCTGAGATTTAGCTGGCTACCTTCGAGGTAGATGCAGGGTGGCCGGTACCCTCGTTTGGTCGTTAGTATGACCGCGACGGACTTACTGGCGGACAGCGAGAGACTCTTGCTCGCTATCCATTCTGCTACGGCCTCCAGCGCGGGGTTTATCGCCTGCTCCAATAGGTCGCCATTGTGGCCCGTCGCCACCACGGCCACATCATCTGCGAAGGCGATAAGCAAGGCGCTCGACGACCCACGGACGTTGCCCGGGAGGTTGATTCTTAACAAGTCGTCGTTCATAACGTTCCACATCAAGGACCTGAGGACAGCCCTGTAAAACGCCACTAGATATCTCCCGGCGTCCGGAATCGCCGTATAGGAGAGACCTCTCGCTCAGGTAGTTCGTGAGGACCCGGACAAGATAGGCTGGGACCCCCTTCGCTACCAAGGACTCCTCGATCCTTCGCCATGACGCGGAGTTGAATGCGTTGGCTACATCCAGTGAAACCAACGCACACAACTCTCTCCTGTGTAGCGGACCCATGCCCGCCCCGTTTACCAACTTCATGTCCGCGCTGAACGCGTCCACCGTAGACCTCCCCCGGCGGAAGCCGTAGTGCCGGTCGCTCAGACCGCCTTTTGCCTCCAGATGGGCCTCAACCCTCGTCTTGAGCACCCTCTCGTAGAGTTTGCCTACGGTGCTCAGTAGGCAGATCGGCCTGTACAAAGTGGGCTGCTCTAAGAGCTTGGTGCCCTTCCGGAGAAGGACTAGTCTGGCTTCTTTCCACACCCTGGGGAACCTCCCCTCTTCAAGACACTTGTTGAGCGTCCCGAGGAGGAGGCCGGGATTTTCTCCCAGAATTGTCTTGAAGACCACATCGGGGATCCCGTCCGGTCCGGGCACCTTGTTGGTCGGTAGGTTGGCCCCTAATTGGGCCATCTTCGTCTCCGTGATCGGAGATATCCCTCGCGAGACTTCTAAGTCCGCCCAGACCGTAGTTTGGTGGGCTGGGAACAACGTGTCCACGATGTGGTCCATCCTTCCGGGAGTCGTGAGGCCTTCGATCGACTGGCGACCCGTAAGCTTTTTGGTCGCCACCTTGTAGGGAAGGCCCCACGGGTCCGTTTCCACCAGGTTGCAGAGGCTCCCCTAGCACGCCTCCTTGCTTTGCCTTATGGCGCTCTTCAGTCTTCTCCGGCATTCTTTGAAAATGCCGTGGTCGTTTTCCCCTTGCGCCGGGTCAGCGCGGAGGCGGCCCTTTTTACTCTCCTCCTGGCCCTGTTACACTCCGCCCTTAATTCTCCAATCTCTGCCGTCCACCCGTAGGCCTGATTTTTGCCCCACCGGTACGACCCTTTGGGCTTGCAAGCGTTGCATGCTCCGGTGAGGTACCGACCTAGCTCTTCTGCGGCGGACTCCGCGACGCTGCCAACGTCAGAGGCATCGGCTGGAGGAGCTTTTGACGGTCAAGCCTCCCCCAGGACCATCTGGCGTCGTAACTTTCCCGGTGTTGAACCGCCGATAGAACGAAGGAGATGTAGCGGTGCAACGAACCGGTGTACTCCCCCATGACGCTCCAGTCACCGATGGAGGAGCACAAGGACTCCGACGCCATCGACACGTCGATGTACGACTCGGACACCCCGCCCTCGGTTACCCGGGAGAAGGATGGCTTAGCGCCGTGGTTCAGAACTGACAGATTTAGACTCGCCATCCAATCTGCCAGTGCCAACCTTCCTGTCCTCCCGGTTCCCGCCCCACACCGATCCTCTGACGCTGGCATCTAGGCGGCCCAGGAAGTCCTCAAACTCTGCGAAGGCCGTGTTCGGCGACCAGTAGCAGGCGTAGACTCGGACGCCCTCAAGCTGCACCCACCTGAAACCTCTGTTGTCGGCGGGGCCGGCCTCCACTATCTGGATTCGGGGATTCGCAATGGCTACCGCCGCTCTGTTGCCGAGATCCCCGAACCAGCCCTCAGCCTCCGGCTTGCTCCGGTAGGGCTCGCTGACTATGAGGACATTCGATCCTGCTTCGGCCGCCGTGGCCTCCAGCAAGTTGTGGGCCGCCCTCCTTCCGTCTACGTTTACCTGGAGGAGCCTGATCATTTTTCTGCCTCCTCCTTGGTCGCCTCTTCGCGGCTGCCCGCCTAGATCTAGCGAACACCGTGTAATAGGTTTCCGAAACACGAATAATGTTAGTCGAAATGAGCAATCGGGTAGCCAAGTCAAATTTTGTAGTTATTATAAGAAGGATAATCGCGTAAAAGCCGATTGTCGTAAACAGATATACAACGAAATAAGAAAGAAGGAACAGGATGAACCTTCTATTTTCTATTTTCTAAATTTCTACTTTCGAGTTGGCTATATATACGGATATGGGTTTCCATAATTTTTTAGACTTATTTTAGATTTAGTGTCGACTTGATGTATGGGCAGACCGTTGGTACCATACCTTACATTTGTATGAACCACGGGTTGTTGAGTCTCAGTCAATAAAGTAACTTTATTGTTTATAAGTGTTTCTTTATTGTCTTCAAACCTTTTCTTCCATTCAACATCCACTGAGAATCCGTCAGTCAACGGTGACTTCGCCTATATATAGTTTTGAGTTGTACTACCCAGTCCGGCTCACTAAACCGCGATTTATGTGGATTCAGTCGAACTTATCTATAAATTCTTATTTTCAAAGGTGAACATTAATTGTAGAAGAAAAAGAGGAATTGGCTACTTAAGAAAACTTAAGCTAATTTTGTGTCTATTCTTATCGATTCATCAAACCATAAATATGTGGAAACTTGTCCCTGTTATTGTTCGTTATTATTCGTCTAAACTGGGAGTTCAAAACAAAAGTTTGGAGTTTTCAAATCTACCCGGAGAGACCGCAGAAATCATTCACGCTCATATTGTTAAAGTTTTAAGTGAATATGCTTTAGGTGATAAAATAATTATTTTCTTCGCAGATAACACAAATACAAATTTTGGAGGCATGTTGAAAAAAGGTAAAAACAACGTATTTCTAAAATTAAAGCAAACATTAAATAGAAATATTTTAGAAATGGGATGTTGTGCACACATAATTCACAATAGTATTCAATATGCATCTAATTGCTTACCAGTTGATGTTGATAGTATCGTGTGCAAAATTTTTGATTTTTTTTTCAGATATACACTGTCCGTATCAAAATTTAAAAGAATTTTTTAATTATGTTGACGTTCAATTATCTCCTTTCCCATTCTAAAACAAGATGGCTCTCTCTATTTCCAGCCATTGAACAAATAATATCAATGTTTGATTAAAATCATATTTTCTATCTCAATCAAATTGCCCTTGTATTCTTAAAAATTGTTTTGAATGTTTATGAATGTTCACTTTTATGATTTAAATGTTTGCACAGTCAATTGAAAACTTTTAATAATTATATAAAAAAAATATAAAGTCAAAATTTATCGGAATTTATTGAATGGGAAATCGTATGATAAAAATTCAAAATAAAAAAGAATAATTTCTAACCACACCATCTTAAATTTGTTAAAGCAACTTGAAGATGATGGTTTCATAAAAAAAAAAAATATATAAAACTACGTTCGTTTGAGGACATCATATTGTATAGTTATTACTTGGTCGTTTGCGACGTTATCATAAATTTCGTCATAAGTCGTTGCCCCTGTGTTGGGATAAGTACGACTAGTACACCGCATTTCGATGTGAATTGTATCATAGAATCGATAAAATACAAATTTCTGCGGAATTTAGTTAAACAAATAACATGGCTGAAATCAGTAATTGAGGATTACTGCTCTGACGTTATTCATCGGTTATCTTAGAAAAATCTACGATGTTTTAGAAAAATACAATCACGAAAAATCCATACACGAGTGGACTACGTTTGAATGGCTGAGTGGAAAAATCATTCTCACCGAAGAGTATTCTAATGATGATATTAACAATCAATTTGATAGTTCCAAATATGGATAACATTTTTAACGCAAACTGTCGTAAAAGTGGATATTTGTTAACAGGTAATTTTTTCCAAAAACTTACATCAATCTCTTTCGTAGATAATAATAGGTCAGTTTGCAACTCGCATAATTCTAATTAAAGTGCAGCATCTTGCTTTTCAATTTCAACTGCCATTGGATTATTATACAAATTTATATGAGGGCGCATAAGTTGAACTTCTTCAAATCGTCATCGAATTCTACAATTCATTTTTTTTTAAATACAGTATGCATAACACCGTCAAGCTTCATTATTTTGCCACACAACGCTTCCTGATAAATAATACAATTTATTAGCGGGAACATTAACGTTAGATTTGCGTAATAATCCAAGAAAACCGATATTTGTGCCAACCATGGCTTTGTCACAACTGATATCATTTTTTTGAATCCACCAAAAGGTTGAATTGCGTTTTTTACTGCATTAAATATATCGCTTCCTTTGGTAGTTCCATGCAAGGTATATATTCTAATAGCTCTTCATACACTTCAAATTGTGCAGATATAACTCTAACGAATATCAAAAGTTGACTTACATCTGAAACATCTGTGCTTTCGTCCAGGGTAATTGAAAAATATGCACAAATCCGTCATTATAGTTTGTAATGTTTTACGAATGGTTGCTGTATTAAAATCAAAATATCGATCAAAACTTAATATTGAAAAAGAAATGTGTGTGGCTGTCACAACATTGCTACCTAATTTTGAAGAATTATTAAACGGAAAACAAGCACATTATTCGCATTACCTTTAAATATTAATACTCATTGTTTTTTTTTTTTCATAAAAATAAAAATATTTTGTAATACTTTAAATTGAAGTTTAATAATATTTACTGTTAACTTATATTGTCATAAAAATAAAAATGTTTGTATATTTAAATACTATAAATTTGTTATTTAATTTTTTAGGGGAGGTGCAATTATTTTTTTTAATTTTTAGGGTGGCGTGAACTAAAAATGTTGGGAACCGCTGAGCTATAACTATAAATATTATATTATACATTTAGACATTTTATAATTTAGCTGCAGTTCAAAACTAGATAAGAAATCATATCTACGCTTTACAGTAAACATTATATGGATTTTAATAAATATAATAAATAAAATACAAATAAATCCAAACATTTTATAAAGTAATTTGAAAATGTAGCACGGGCCAGTGAAAAATGGTGCGCGGGCCGGATGCGGTTCACTGATAATGGCACTGTCGCAGGGATGTGGAAGAGCAGATGGAACATCGGTTTTTTATCATTTTAACTCTTATCATAATTGTCTGTTTTTTGCGATTATTCAATGAAATAATATTAAAACATTATTTATCATCATTGTATATCGTAGACATATTTAGATGTGTATAGATGAAATCCATTTTGTGTTTTAAATCTGTTGATATGTGTAATTATGAACAATATTTTCAATACAATTATTTATTATTCGTTTAATGCTACGAATATGAATTCGATAGTCGAAACATTCATTTTTAAATCAGAAAATCCTGATTTCCGCTTTATTGGATTTTCGGAAAATTCGGATATATGTCATAACTATTAGATCGTATTATTTTAAATATATATAACTGTAGTTCAACTACTGTTATCTTGTCAGCAGCATCAAAGATCTGATAAGTACCAAAAATTATTTCATGGAGTAAACTATTGGGTTTTCTATAGAAGAACTTACTTGAATGGTAACATTTGAGTGTGACCAACTACAATGATAATCGAATCAGCCAATTAGAAGTCGCCAAGTACAAAACACTAACACGAAACACGTATACATTCAGTATGCAATATTATATACAATCTACCTAACCGGCTCCGTTTATTCATTTCAACATTTCCGCGAAATTCATTAGACGTTTGTCCAAAACTGTAGGATTACATTCTTTTATTGCATGATTTACATTTTGTAGTGTTGAAATTTATCTATTTTTTGCTTAATCGCGCGCAAATATGAATTTAATGCGTGGATTGATCTTATTTTCTGGGTTCTTATTGAGTTCCGTACTTGCCGATTACGTTGTCGATCTTACCGATTCTGATTTTGATTCATCAGTTGCGGAATATAATGCAGCTTTAATCATGTTTTACGCACCATGGTATGTATTCAATTTATGCGTGATGTTCAACACATTAGATGATTTTTGTTTTTTTTTTTGATTTAGGTGTGGCCATTGTAAGAAACTAAAACCTGAATTTGAAAAGGCGGCTAAAAGTCTGCAGAAAGAAGATCCACCTATTGTTTTGGCGAAGGTAATTAGTTTATTTATTTTAGGTACAATAATTAATTTTAAAATTTTAATATTTAATATATCTATTTTTTAACTAGGTACCTTAATAAACTATAAATTAGCACCCTATACATAGATATTTTGATTTTGTTTTATTTTATATAGAATATCTGGATATGTAAATCTATAGTTTAACTATATATCATGTCCATGACCTTTTACGGCATGTAGACCCCTGTAAAACTATTTTATAAACCTGTAGATTCGTTTGACTTGAATTTATGATCAAAACAATTTATTTTTAATGTATACCATACCTAGGTAGGTTACTTGTTTATTTTAAGAATACAATTTTTCACATATTTTAATAACATTTCTAGATATTTATTTTTTCATTTACAAATCTTTATCTATAAATCTGTAATTTTACAATAAAAATGTTGAATAGAACATTCAAGTTTTTGAATATTGTTTACATATTTCTATTTTAACTCGGTTTGTTAACTGTGTGTAAATACATAGTTGGAAATTAAATGAAGATTGGCCCCTATTTACAATAGGAACTAACAGATAAATGAATTCCAATTTCCTTCAATTAACTTATAAAATAAATCCTGTTTTCATGTCCCCCCCATACTTGTAGTAATTATATTAGGAATAGTCCTTATTGACTTAGTGCTAGTCAGTCGTGTAATGAATGAATTAACAATGATTTCAATTTTAATTCAGTCTCTAAATTGAAATTTGTATCATATTGTTACTGCTTGTTTTTGTATTATTTATTAATGTTATCAATAATTTGGATGAACTATTGAATATTTTTTTTCATGACCAAATAGTTTTTCCTGTGACGAAATAAAAAATATTTATATAGTTTTTCCCTATATTATTAAAATATTTTAAACTAATGAATAAAAATATTAATAAAACTATTCCAATAGTATTTTTAAAATCCATCAAGTGGTTTGATAGATCTTATTTGGTTGTGCCAAATCACTAGTATTTATCACTAGTAAAATCCAACAATCAACTTTCTAAATTTGTTTTACATTTATTTAGTATTACTACCATACAGTTTTAATAAAATATTATATTCAACTGAATAACCTTGTATTATTGTTGAAGGATGGTTACGATTAACGGTGTTAGTAATATTTTTCTTGTATATTCTGGAATGTCAGACAATATTTGTACTGTATTTTTATTATTAGGTTCTTGCAAACCTACCATGATTGCCTTTGAATTATATCATTTTACAATACAATATAAAAGATAAAAATCTGATCTACATTTTATTTTCAATGATTTGTGTTTTAAATATCAATACTCTAAAATAGTTCTGGTTGTATAACAGGTTTATTAAAAATTCATAATTTGTTTGTTTTTTCATCCAGGTTTAACTATTTGTTATTTGTAAGTATGTTATTTATTGTGTTTTCTTATTGAATTGAAAATAAGATATCTTGGTATTCTAATACAAGTTAATTCTGTTAACGTTAACTTTCTTAATTTGTTTTGTTCAATGATATATTGTATTCTTAATAGTAATTAATATTGATTACTTAAAGGTGGATTGTACTGAAGCAGGCAAAGATACATGCAATAAATTTGGTGTTTCCGGATATCCAACTCTAAAAATATTCCGAAACAGTGAAGTTTCTAAAGAATATAATGGACCCCGTGATTCTGGTATATATAAATAATTTTTTCATACTAAAAATATATTACTTTTTACAATGCTTAATTATATAATAAATAATAATGGTATATATTATGGTTTAGCTGGTATTGTAAAGTACATGAAATCACAAGTAGGACCAAGTTCAAAGGACTTATCTTCAGAAGAAGTTTTTGAAAACTTCTTATCAAAGGATGAAGTAGTAGTTGTTGGTTTCTTTGAAACTGAAACTGATCTCAAAGGCAAATTCCTTCAACTTGCCAACAAACTACGTGAAAAAGTAAACTTTGGTCATACTACTTTAAAGATAGTAATTGACAAATACAACTACAAGTATGTATTATGATTAAAAATTTGTTTATTTTATTTACAAATAATATAATACAATTATATATTATTTTTAAAATTTAATAATAAATTATAATTTTTTTGATCCTGTGAAAATTATCCTTATTTTAATTTTAAAGCTGTGTTTACATATATTTTTTTTAATTTAGCATGCAATGGTTTCGGATTTGTAGAAATTCACCTAACATCTATTATTGTATCAAAAATAAATTCATAATTTTTCTCTGTGAAAACCCAGTATGTGAGAGGGGTTACAAATAGGTTTTGTAATCATTGGACTTGCTGCTTTGAATAAATTAATATATACAATTTTATAATTCATATAAAAAGAATGTTATTAATGTATGCCGAAAAGGAAGAAACAATAATGACTAATTTTTTAAATTTTTTTTTTATAACTAACTATTAGCTGTAGCACTTATGTCATTTTAGAACTTCTGAATATATAACTACTATAGTAGTTTCTGTCCATTAACATGTTAAACAAAATACGATTATATTAACAATAATATTAAATTATAATTGTCCTACTATACTTAATGTTTTAATGGTGTATCCTATAATTTTGCATTATCTTCTATCAGAACTGATAATAAATTGTGTATAATGCACATATGCGTCATATTTTGTTTTATAAATATTAATTGCTCATGTAGTTCTAATGTGAACCTCTTTCAAGTCTTTCTCTGATCTATTGTATCATTCCAAACATTTACTTATTGTTCACACTTTACAGATTGTAAATAAAATAATTAATATAAAAAAATATTAATGGATTAATTTAAGAGGAAATCAAATTTGAATTGTTCATAAAACAATTTAAAATAAAATGTTATATTTTATTATTTTTTACTTTTAAATACTTGTTTTAATTTAATGTATTATTTTGTGTTTAGGAACAATATTGTACTCTACAGACCTAAACATTTAAGTAACAAATTTGAACCAGACTTTGTTGTTTTTGATAAGGATGAATCATTATCAGCTTTAGATACTTGGATTACATCTAATTAGTAAGTATGGATATTACATTAGATACTTCTATATGTGTTGTTATGTATTTATTTGTTCAAAAATTGTTAAAATTGACTAATTACTTTTGTAGTCATGGTTTAGTGGGCTACCGGAAAAAAGAAAATATGGAAGCTTTTAAACCTCCATATGTAGGAGTTTATTTTAATGTTGACTACATTAAAAATCCAAAAGGAACAAACTACTGGCGTAATAGAGTCTTGAAAGTTGCTAAGTCAGTAGAAGGTATCACATTGGCTATAAACAACAAAGATGATTTCCAACATGAAGTAAATGAATATGGATTAGATTTTGTACCAGACGATAAACCTATAGTTTTGGCTCGTTCTCTTGACAACAAGAAATATATAATGAAGGATGAATTCTCGTAAGATTTTGATTTTAAATTTTATCTTATTTTTTTTTTTTTTTTTAAAACTTATATTTACAAAGCATATATTTTATTTGTAGTGTTGAAAATCTTGAATTGTTTTTACACGATTTCAAAAATGGTGATTTAGAACCATACATTAAATCAGAAGCTATTCCAGAAGATAATAGTAGTCCAGTGAAAGTGGCTGTTGCTAAAAATTTTGATGATATTGTTAATAATAATGGAGTTGATACATTAGTGGAGTTCTATGCCCCATGGTGTGGTCATTGTAAAACTTTAGCTCCAATTTATGAACAAGTCGCTGAAAAGGTAATTATAACAAAACTGAAAATTATATTCTACGCATTCCTAAATTCATTTCCCAATTGCTCAATATATTGGTGATAGTTTATGAATACTTTCATTTATTGGGTGGAATATGTTGGTAAATGTCATGATAATCATTAATATTAAAATCTTATCATTATTCCTTATTTTCTTGAAATTTAAATTTTTGTTACCTTCAAATTACAAATAAATATTTAGATAGTAAAAAAGATACTTTTTATTTATATGTTATGTAGACCATCTAAAGTCAGTTTTTAGCAAATTATTCAGCAGCTGATCTTAATTTGATACATTTTGTAACACTGATTAGTTAGTTTTCTATATACTACACAATAGTATATTTGTTGTGTGACTGTGTTACTTAAGTTTTATTTTATGAATTTGCCACTTATAATGATAAATATTATTGACTTCATAAAATATTTATAAATCCTATTGCTAAAATTTGAGGTAGTTTTCCAGCAGTCAAGAGTGGCAAATATAGAATACCTCTCGTCTCAGGTTAGGACAAGTAAACTGTTTCCAATTTTAACAATAGAAGGGTTTAACTGTATATTATAAAATTAATAATATTGTCTACTATTTTTTCTAAAATTAAATACAAATAAAGGCTATTAATCTATCTTTGTTGAGAAACATTATCTGTACATTTATTATTTTAATGAATCTAATAACGTAATTTTTTAAAAATTTAATCGCGTTTTAAATTGATTTTAGTTAAAAGATGAAGCTGTATCATTAGTGAAAATGGATGCAACTGCAAATGACGTTCCTTCTGTATTCGACGTCCGTGGATTTCCAACTTTATACTGGTTGCCTAAGGATGGTAAAAATAAGCCTATTCGATATGAGGTATTTAAAATGTCGATTATATGATTTTATGATATATGAATTGTAATTTTAATTTTGTGTAATAATATAGGGAGGCCGTGACTTGGATGATTTTGTTAAGTACATTTCATCTAAAGCCACAGATGAACTCAAAGGTTTTGATCGTTCTGGAAAACCTAAGGATGGCAAAGATGAACTGTAAATTATTGGTTCAAAATTCAACAAGGCTGATTTAATTTTATTTGAATTGGACACTTTTTTTTTCCTTTTTTTTTGTAATAATACCGAGTAGGATGAATCGATTTTTTTAAAAATCCATCCAAGTTCAATGCAAGATATACTTTATTTATTATTAAATAGGGAATATACATTTTATAGAATTAAATTAATGCTCCATTTTCCTATTCATATCTGTTAAAGCAAAAAGTTATTGTATTTAAACGTGATTATTCTGTAACTAAAAATTTTAATTGTAATAAATATGTTGTGATTTTCTAGTTTGTTTTGTAATCATTGCTTTCATAAATCCCAGAGCCCTTTTAAGTTGTATTTCCCAAATAACTACTATTATATTATTACCACATCAATTTTACATGATAGTCTTGTTAAAAAGTTTGTAAAATATATATCTATGTATTAATGTGGAATTAAAATATAGGTATATGTATTTTTATTTAAGTAGCCTTTATCTACGTGGATCACAGCTTGATGTTTATTATGATTATAATAAAAAATTGCATTTTTAAAATTATAATAATCTAATTGAATATATAAAAATGTCCTTATCATATCAGTAAATAATAAACCTTAAAGACATGTAATTTTTTTTGTAAATAAAGCATTGATAAAAATATTTGATGAATTAATATATATTTGTAATATGTTTACTTATGTAGCCATGTATGAATTCATCTATTTTGATTTATCTTTTTGTTAAAATGCTACTGGTATAGTATACCATTTCATGTATCCTTGGTAAAGTTAATTTTTTAAAAATGTATAAATATTGCCAAATATAACAAATATAAAAAATAAAACAAGAATAAGTCATGCTAATAAAAAATAACAAATAGTCTTAAATAAAGAAAATTATAATCATTAAAAATGTCAATATGAAAACATTCTTTTGTTTTGCCTTACTATAAGCAAAAACATAAATTATCTTATCAATTTCTAATTATTTTGTACGATTTTGCTCAATGTTTAAAATTTCTATATTTGTCATGTAATATGGTACTCAATTAATTTTTAATTTTAAAAATGAGTGTTCCGCGTGTTACACTAACTGGAATTGTTAGAAAAATATTGTACATAGAAATTATGTTTTTGTATATTTATTATTGATTTTATGAATCAAAATTTATAATATAATCAAATCATGGGCATATTATTGATTATTGGAATTTAGAAAAAGGAACTATTGTATTTTATTATATAATTCATGCCCTGAATTTGAGGCACATCTGGAAGTAGAGGTCTGCCCTGCCCGGACTGAATGCGAGCAGAATTAACTTACCAATTTATGTGTTTAATAGAAGGTTGTAAAGAATAGCTTGATGTATTTTTGTTAAAGGTCATCAGTATCATTAAGTTGAAGCCAGAAAATCAAATTTAAATTAACACATTCATAAATATTTTCCATTTTTTTATTAATATTATTGAAAATTAATATATAAATTGTAATAAAAATATAAGTTATCATTATCTAACAAAATATAGCTTTTAATTATTATATACATGTTTTATAAGTTTACTTGATAGATTTGTATTTACTGGTGTAAATTAACATTTACTATACTGCAAGTTATAAATAATACTTTAACTAGTTTTTACATGCAAATACATAAAAACAAAAAATTACTTATAATATAGCGTCAATTTTTATAGGTTGAAACCCTATTTTAGGTTTTTTTTATTATAAAATATTGTTGTATTTCGGAAGAATTATAAATGTTTTTAAATTTCAATGATTTCATAATATGGTTGTGCATACAAATTAAATATAAACCTAAAAAGGACATGTTCATAAATATCAACATAATACAAGAATTTTAAAATTTCACTAATCTCGTTAGAAATATAGATTATTTTATAAGATTTAAAAATTTTGAAGAACTATAATTTACATGTTAAAGTTTAATTATTGTTTTTCTATAGGAAAATAAATATTCAATTTCTTATTATCATTTGAAAACAAAAGATAAATATGAAATTTAAAAATCAAATTTTAACATGAATAAATAGAAACAAGTTTTAAATTTCAATAATTAATTACATATAATAAATACATTTTTTTTTTTTTTATATAGATAATAATACTCTTTACATGAATTAGGTAGGTAAATACTGAAAAAAATAATTTAAGTCATTCTCTAAAATCAATTTTACTTTTTCAATGTGCAGTCTTTTACCACCAACAGACAAAAAACATCATTTTTGTAGTCTTTAATGATAAGTAGTTAATAAAAATATACTAGTTAGGTTTCTATTAAATGTACAATAATAATAATATAAATTTATTCACCTAATAATCAAAAAATACTAAAATATATTTTTCAACTATGTAGTACAAAAAATCCCACATAAAATATTTACATTTAATTTATATATTTATAATAAATAAAATACCATCAATAATAAAGATTGCCTAAACTCGTAAAACCTAGTTTATTTACAAAGTGTGAATACTTTTCACATTACATTTATTTACAATTGGCCAATTATTATGTCATATGAAATGTTACTTATTCAAATCAATAAAATTAATAAAAAGATTACAAGTTGTATAAATACATATTTGCATATTATTTACAATCCATTTACAAAAAAAAATATAAGTTTTCTAAGAATGTGTATACCCTAAAGACTTTAAAACCAAATCTTTCGCCTCGATTCGATATCACAGCCCTTGAAAGAAGTGAAAGAAAATATACATTGGAAAACTATAAAATATAATCCAATTTTAAAGTAGAAGAAATTAATAAATATATCAAATAAATAGTTATTAATAAATTATTATTTGAGACTGTCAGTGGATTACCATTCCCAATTTTTTTTTTTTTTTTTTTTTTTTTTTTTTTTTTTTTTTTTTTTTTTTTAAATTTAAATATTACAAAAAATTATAGTTGTTATAAAAATAAAAATAATAATAATAGTTATAATAATCAATAATCAAAAATAATATTAATACAAATAATAGTAAAATGAAATTATGATTAGCTAATCGCTAACGAACTAAAGTAAAACTTCATTAGCTTTGATCAGACTTGTCCATACAGAAACATGAATTACATACATAGTATAAAATGTTATGTATGGATATAACAATCTTGCTGTAGGATTTGTTTATAATTTCATTAACATAATTCAATTTATAGTAAAAATATTTAAATTTGTATTTAAATGTTAAATACAAAATATTATAAGGCCGCTACTGTTTAATAGCATTACCATGTTTTAAGAGTTAATCTTAAAACTAGAAGGAAGCACACATCAAGCATTGATTTGTATAATGCTTCAATAACATACAACCATAATATGTTATTAAATGCTTCTAATGCAAATATTTGTTTACATTTAAACTGAAGAATATAATAACCAATTGCCATAAGGATTCAATAATTCAGGCAAAACAAGTGATTAAACAGTAGCTTTTTAAAAAAAAAACTATTCTTAAATAAAATATTTAAACGTTATCTTAATAAAAATAAAAATATGGGTGAAATTAATTAAGTTAATTAATGTCTCACGAAATAATATCCAAAATATAATTTATCGTGTTACACAATGTTAGAGAGAACCAGTGTCATATAATTATAAAGGTTTTCCTGTATAAGGCGCTGGATATAATGGATATCCAAGGCCAACATGTGTATGATGGTGTGTATGTACATGTCTTTGAGGAGGTGGTGAACGACAGTCTTTCGGGTCACCCGTTGATCCTGATTTACCAGTAGATTGTGTAGATGAAGGAGGGCCAGTAGAAGTAGTGCGTTCAGTGGCAGATGGTACAATGCCAGTTGAGGTTAAAGAAGGTGATTGTCTTGTCCCCGGTGATGGAGCTGGAGTAAGACCAGATTGTGCATTTGGTTTCGGTGTTGGGGACTTAATGGCACGTTCTTGTAACTCATGTATTTTATGCGAAGAATAATATTGACTAGCATGATGTTGTAAGAGATCGAGAGCCGCCTTAGGTCCAGATGGTGGTTGGGATGGAGCTGCTGACTGTGTAGAAACAGCTGGTCGAGAGAGATCTTCAGGTGCATGATACCGTTGCATTTGTGCATGTAGCTGAGGATGTAAATAAGGTGGTGGTGGAGTATTACCATATGGTCCTGGCACTAACATTGGATTCATTGCACTTCTATACATGGGATCGAATGCCAAAGCGCCAGCGAAATGAGGAGGTTGCATATATCCTGGATGTATATATGCATACGAAGATGTAGGAGGTGGAGGAGGACCTTGTGTTTCCATTGTAGGTTTAACTCCTTCAGACAAATGAGATGAATTTTTACACATTTTATCATCTTTTTTATCATCATGTTTATCTTTATGCTTATGTAATGAATTTGATGCCATTGAATGCTTGTTCGGTGTAATTTGTGTGTTTGATTTAATATGTAAGTGTTCACCGGAGCTGTGATCTTTACGTCTCTGATCTGGATAAACATAATAACGTCTTACATCATCTTGCTGATGTTGCTGCTGCTGCTGCTGCTGTTGTTGATGTTGTTGTTGTTGTTGTTGTTGTTGTTGCTGCTGCTGTTGTTGTTGTTGTTGTTGTTGATGCTGCTGCTGCTGCTGTTGTTGCTGTTGTTGCCGTGAAAACATATAAGCAGAGTTCATTTGTGACTTCATTTCAATGCTTTCTTTCATAATTTGATGATGTTCATTTTGATGGGAAGATTTTTCCTTGGGTATTATTTGTTCAGATTTTGTTTTGTTAGGCTGGGGAACACTCAAAGAACCAGCCATAATAGGTTGATGGCTTTTATCGTCAACCTTCATTTCTTTATCTTGAACCATTGACATTGGATACCCTTGTCCAATATTATAAGGATAATTTTGAACAAAAGCATCATAAGTAAAATATTGCTGTAAAAGCTTTTGTTGCTGATAATCAGTCGCTTGATTTGATTGTACATCTTTCTTTATATCTTTATCTCCAGATGACATTTTTAAATCTTGAGTATGTTGATTCATTTTATCACCTTCTTTCATTTGTTTAACTGTCTCATTTGGTTGCACCGAAGAAATTAAATAAGGTGGTTGACCATAATAAGAAGGGTAAATATTATATGGTTGGATTGGATGAGGAGAATGAGCTGTATTTGGTTCAGACTTTTTATCAGTGGCTGATAATAATTTTTGTTTATTTATATTATCATTAATTTCAACTTCAAGAATCGGTGCAGTATCATCAGAGATATCAGAATAGGCTGGACTTTGGACATCTTCACGGCTACAGTTAGAACTATCAAATTGTGGCTGATCAATAGAAAAAGGTCTAGGACTACTAGCTGGTGATTTACGATTTTTCTTTTTATGAGATGTTGTTGCTTTATTTTTGTTATCTTTATTAACTTTCATGTTATCTTCATTTGGCATTAAAGCAGAAGCCGGTTTTACTTTGAATTGTGGAACTTTTTGGACTTGTGGCTGGTTTAATGCTAAAGGTTGAATTTGGGGAGGTGTAGGTAACTGTTGTAATGCCGGACTTTGTACGTGTAAAATTGGAGGTTGGGGTTGAGGTGACTGTGAAGTAGGAGCAATTATTTGCAACGGGGTAGCTGGCTGCAACAATGGTGGTGGAGTTGGAGCTGTCTGTACAACAGGAACGGTTAAAACTGTTTTAGGTGCAGTCGACGAAGAAGTAACACTATTAGTATCTTCATTCCCTGAGAGACCAAAACGCAGAACACTTGGTTTAGCAACCAAAAGAGGAGGTGACTGTATTGGAGCTGGAGGGTCTGATTCGGTTACTGGTGGCGTTATAGAAGGTTGTGGCTGTTCAATAATTGGTTGAATATTGGTAATGGTTTGGTCTTCTTTTAGAATCTCTTGAATACCTGAATTATTTACTGAAGCAGGACTAGTGTCATCTTCATTTTCAGATGTACTCGCTCCCCCTGATTCTTTAGTATCTGCATCTTCATCATCCAAAGCAGCACCGTGTGCATGCGATTGATGATATCTTAAGCCATTAGCATTTTTATATTTTTTAGAACAATTTGGTTCAGGACATTCTAACATGGTAGGTGACATAGGCGGCGGACTTGCTGGCTCTGCTTTTATTTTTTTTCCTGAAGCTTCATCTTCAGAACCAGGCGGTTTCTTTCTTTTATTAGAGCTTGTTGAATCAGAACGTGGTGGAACAAATGATGTTGGAGTAGGTGATGATGTTCCTCTTCGATTTGAATTATTACTGCTATTACATTTATTTGTTCCATTACTTCGAAGTTTACTATGAACTGAAGATCTGGTTTCAGTAAAATTTACTAAATCATTACTAGGACTAGCAGTTAAACTAGCACGGCCTCTTTTACCACGCCCTTTTTGTGGTAAACGACATTCTGGTTCTCCAGCAGATGCTTCAGAAAATCTGAAACAAATATTTGTAAAATTATTAATATTAATAATAATAATAATAATAATTAACTTCAAAATTACCTGGGAGGAGCCCAATCATGTCTTGTACAGTCTAATAATGTTCCTATATATGTTTTTCCTCTCCATGTTACATTTACAACAAGAACACCTGTAACAATTATTATATATAATTTTATTAAGTAATTATAATTTAGAACTGTAAAATGTCCAGTTCTAATTTAAAATTAAATTTTTAAGATAATGTCAAATCCTTATTTTGCTTTATTTAATATACCTTCAATTTCATTCCATACGATTCCCTCTAAATTGACATGTGTTCCAGGTTCACATGGGCCAAAACAATCGGGCTCTGTAACAGTTCCAACACTTATGCTGGTACCAACACAGGCATCAGCTGTTTCCTGGAAATGTTCAAATTAAGGATTAAAACTTTTAATATTATAAGATATTATTATTATTATTAAGAGATACTCTAATTTTATTTTAATCAATATTAAATATGGAATACAAAATTGCATAAAACAAATTAAATTCTTATTCATTTTTGAAGTATAATAATCTCAAACTTGTGTAATAAATAATGCTGGATATCAGAAACAAAATTATATATAACTATTATATAAAGATAAAATTGTTTTATTTATAGAAATAAGTTAATTTATAAAACAATTGTTTCTATAAAAACAATGAAGATAACAAAACTTATAATATATATAATAAATACCTTTTGTTCCATTAAGGAAGCAGAAGTTGAACTATTAGCAGTCTTTACTTTGTTTGTTGGGGGTGGGGAGGTAGATTGTAGTGGTTTTGCTAAGGTAGACAATGCCGTAGACGACTTTGTAGTAGTTTGGGCATTTTCCAATGGAACTACCGGAGGTGATAAGTTTTGTTCTGAACCATTAGCAACACTTGAAGGAGTGGAGATTCCTGCTTCTCCAATTGGTGGTCCAGGACCAGGTACATTAGGTGACTGCGTATTGCTTGATAAAGCTGGGAAAGTGCTGGTTCTAGGGGCTGATTGACTAACAGGACCTCGACCATTTACCTCAGAAGACAAAGTAGAATTTACTTTATGACACTTATCGCCACTCGTAGATGAACTATGTTGTTTATCTTTAGTTTTATCCCTCCGATGACTGCTAGATCCGCGTTTTACAGAACTTACAGTTGAAGTTGTAGTAGTTGAAGGAGTAGTACAAATGGTACTAGTTATACTTGAATGTTTCCCTAAACAAATATATTTTTTATACTTAATTCCGATTTTAAATAGTTATTGAAGTTCTGAAAAATATACTTACCAGTTTGTTTTGATTCAACGGAAGATCCAGATGAGTCATTTGAAGAGGCACTGCCACTTGACTGAGATTGGGTTGAAGCTAAAGACCCATTTTGTTCGCCAGGTTTGACGATTTCATGTTTAGCTTCAAAGCTCTTAGTTCCTGTCTTTGTTCGTTTGATTTTCATTTTTAATCCTTTATCAACAGTAGCTGAATGTTCAACAGTAGCTTTATTGCTGCCAGCTGTAGTGGCTGTAGGTGCAGTGGCAGCTGCTCCTGACATGGCTCCACTGCCAGCCGTTAAACCAACTGTTGTCACCGCACTATTGGTAACACCAAGGGCTTCACTAGTTGATGTGGTCGATGTTGAACCTGTTTTTTCAATATCTGCGTCTAAGTCGATAATTAAATCGCCTATACCAATATCCCATTCATTGTCGTCATATTCAAAATTTGCATTACTGCTCGTATTGTTGTTGTTGCCATTGCCACTTCCAACACTATCTGTGGACGCCGCCACCGCCCCACCCAGCTCCTCTCTCATTGGGGCCGCCATCCGTGCCCAGGACCGCGAGCCCCGACCACTAACACCATTTTATCCTTTCCTAAAAATGAAAATAAATAATAATCTTTATTCACAGAAATTAATTTAATCTATAATAATAAGTACATTTTCAAACATACAAATGGGTAATCAAAAATTGTGTAATTATGTGTACTATCTCTAAACAAAGTACCTCCAATGGGAGGTCTCTTCAATCTGTTTTTCCTGTGCTGTATTTATTAAATAATTAGTTAAGATAATTCATAATAGTAACAGATTGATGAAAAATAAAAATGATGTTAAAAAAAATGCTATACATTTCATAACTAAATAATGAACAGGATACAAAAGATACTTAAACAGAAGTTATAGTAAAGTGGATGGGACATTTGTTTTTTTTTATTTTAAATTACTTACCTCAAAGAAGAAAATAAATTTGTGTGGTTTATCATTCTTAGCACTTTTCAAGAAAGTAAAAATGCTAAAAATTTCATCCAACAGATATTAATTTTCAATTTAATACCCAAAAACCCTACTACAAATATTTATAAAGGTTAAATAAAAATATAAAGCATTAAAATATTAAATATACACTTTACTGAGAATCATGTTTTGAAAGAAATGCATTACGCTTGTATCATACTATCTCATGGTTACCAAATTTTTAAGTTATATATTATTAACCAAATAATTATCCTAAGCACATTTAAATTAATTAAAATAATAGAGAGTATAATAAATTGAATTGAGAACGCATTTGTCAAGAAAAAAAATTTGATTTTACGTATTATACTTAATTTTGAATTTTGAACACTGACTATCATTACTCCTTTTCATAACTGTTATAAATAAATTTCCTAATAACTCCCAAATATATATATATATATATATAAATAATAGGAATTTCGTAATAAAAATCTTATATTGGTAATTGTAACTAATGAAGTACCCACCTGCATGGATTTTAATTAGTACCCACTCATCAATTTTAAAAAGTAGGTATTTATTACCCAGATTATTTACTCAAATAGAAATTTAAAATCAAACATTAAATTGCATTGGGACCTATCATGGTTATCTACTAGATAACTGTGGTACCTATAAATTATTGAACGTATATTATTATTATTGATTTTTATAATTTTATTTCGAAAATGTTTGTAAATTAACCTACCTAGGTATCTAAATATAATTGTTTTAAAACCAGTGGCTAACTTTATATTAAGGTATAACTAGAGTAATTATAATTACCTATATCAAAACGAAATATTTTGCATTAAATACAGTTGATGTTATATTAAAGTAATATTACTAATTTTAATAAAATAAAATAAGGCATAATAACCACTTTGCAAACTAATCAGTTAAAATGTTTAAATACATAAAGCTTTAGTTAAAATGATATACTTAATGAATCTACTTAAAAGTAAATAAGTAGGTAAACAAATAAATTGTGTTAAACAATTACCTAAATAAACTTTTCTTTTGCACAAATTGAAATTTGGTCTTGTGGACCACCAATAATTAATCCATGGATTACCAGTGATCATGAGAACCCACTGATTTACTGATTTCACACAAAAATGTTTAATACCTATCTCAATATTAAAATCTTTATTGTACCCTGCTTATCACTGTACCTATTTGATTAACTATAGTTCTGTGTATTAAATATAAAATACATAATTATTAGATTACCCTTATTATTTAGGGAGTTTATTTTGAAATATCTATTTATATAAAAATATTAATTATGAGATTATAGATACCAATATAGATTATATTTTTCGATTAAAACTAATATGTGTTATGAATACTAAATATAGTAACTATGTTCAACTTATTTTTAAAATAAATAATTATGTATCTACCTAATATGCACGAAATGTAATCCTTTGTTAAATGTAGATAAATATCTAAATACCTACTTAGTGTATAAAATAAAAGTATTCGTAATATTTTAATTTTATAAAAACAACAAATGTGATAGGTATTCTTAAATAAAAATAAATACACACTACCATGTAAGACTCGTCATCATACATTTGTTATTCCATTAATCAATGCTTTTGTATTTCCCAGATTTTAAAATTAATAGGTACCTACGTTTATTTTTCGGAACACCAAAAATTTACAAAAATATTTATATCATAGTACTTTAATTGGCCAACAGTAGGTACCTAGTCAATTTGTCTAAACCTATGTTAAATTTAAGAGCGAAAAGCAATTTAGTAAGTTATTTTAAAATACAGAGGACAACACAAACATGGCTCATGGAATGTGTACGTGATATTTTTCACTGATAAATTAGGATAGGATAATTGTCAAGGGGATGGTCACGGTTGCTCGGTAGGGGAAGGCAAGGGCAAACGAAATGCGAGTTGCTTTGAACATAGGAACGCCGTCGGAGACTGTTCACTAAATGAAAAATGCCGTCACCGAAAGCGACAAGTAACGGTAAGTAACTATGACGATGCCGAGTTAAGAGCACCGTCGTCCGGCCGAACGAAATGCGCGCGATGCACGAGTGTGCACGACACGATATTAATGTGTACTACTGTGTACTCACTAAAAGTTATGTAATCCCGACGTAGAGGATTGTGTTTCTGGTATGGTACATCAAGATTGTTTCGGCGTCGAGAATATTTTGCAAGTTTCCTCGTCGGACTCGGCGGCCAATAACGACGTAAACACAAACAAAATGGCTGATGCGCTCAGTCGGATCGTAAAGTCGCAGAGCCGTGCGACATTTTACGCACAGTAACCCGGTGGTATGCACTCGTAGTACTATAGGCCGCGGATATATTCGATTGTTTGACCGTACGGTTATAGGACACTCGCGGTTCGGACCAGAACAAACGAAAAGGTGAAAAACGGTAATTAAACTTCGCCAACATACGCCCGGCTGAAGGAAAAATACGATAGCTGCTAAACGGTAAACAACACCCTTCGGTGATATGTTTTTTTTTTTTTTTTTTTACATTTTCCAGTCCGTACACCTTGGACGTGCTTTGGACACGTTCTTTGTTTGTATTAACGCTCGGTACGGAATTACACAGCCAGAGAGCGAGACGCGTATGTGTCGTCATCAACAACGCGCGAGTTATCTCGTAGATAAGAATATTATTATCATTCATATTATAAAATATGATAAAATATGATAACACGCGGAGAAAAGAAACATGTCTGCCTGCGCCGGAATTCCGTAAACACGTACCAATGTTGACATACCTCTTTAAATTATCATGGTTATAGAGATAAGGCCGTGGTACGAAGCTTTTAAAAAAAATGTTAAGGATTCGACAAACGATAACCTGTCCTAAAATGAAACAAGTACAAACGAAATTACTTGAACCAGATGGCCCAACAAATTAATACAAAAATGATTTGTTGGACAATTTTAGGTTGGCAACGAATTTTAGGTCGCGATTTTGTATTCTGTACTTATTTTGTTCGCCTTTCGTTATATACAATTTCATAAGGATAAACGATAACGGCCCGTAAGCGCCATCTCCATACCTATATTTAAACTAGTATTATTCGAATACTCAGTATTACTACATTTAATTTTAAAATCGTTTCGTCTGGGGGCCTACCGGCCGCCTCCGTTCGGCCACTTCGAATGCTCATGTTAGACTTTTAATCATAAATACGATTTGTTATGAAGAAAACCGGACCGGGGTAGGATTTTATATCGTGTGCAGTAGTTAATATGCGACCGGGCCACGTTACCGAAAACGGTTCTTATCATTTTCGAATGACCATACCGGCGTAGTCTTGGACCGCGGTCACATATCAGTAATATCGTCGACATACACTCGGTTAGTTACAAAAAGAAACGAAAAAACGAATACAAACGATTTAAGCTCAAAAACACAAATCAATTTCAACAGAAAGAAGTGAATAAGTGTAATAAGCACGGGTTACAAACGTATTGTGGTATTGAGTAATAATTATATAATCAATGATAAAAATTACAATTGATAACAACGAGCTGTAAACGGTTTGTTGATAACGTGCCAGGTATCCAAATTGTATGTCTTATGTATGGGCGGCGTAACATAGCTGTTTATGGTGTATCCGGTGATATAATGGTGGCGGGACGTTGTATTTTAGCGCCGACAGGTCGTTTGCCCGCCAAAGCGCGTACGCCGATTTATTATTAAATTAATACTTACTCGCGCTCACTATCGACTAGCGCGTTCTAGCGACAAACCTATCGTCTGCCTTGGACAAATTCACGAGCACCAGAGTGTTCCCTCACCATGTAACCCAACCCACCGTACTTCTTGTATTGCGGGTCACCATAATAAAATTAAAGACACCGCATGTCTGCAATTACTCCCGCGATGCCTCCCCCCCACCCCACCCCCCGAACGGTGATGGTCGGTAATGACGGCGACTGGGAAGTGGTTATAAGTGTGTATGGGGGGGTGGCCCCCATACTCGATTTACCGAACGTTGAAAGACAACAAATACGGGCAAATACGGAATACAACGCTATCTTTTGGAAATTGTACACGTAGATGTTTTCGTACGATTGTCCACTCGAGCACGGTGCACGGTAATCAATTGGGATGAACACTTTCGATGCCGCCTGACATCACTTCGACGCGCCCACCCGCAGACAAGTATGCCGTTATAATTAACGACGGGCATTATCGAATTATTCGAAAATAGTATTCGATAATTCGATGTGTTTCCAATATCCTATGATATTTCTATTGATATGTGAAAACAACGAATTCGTGCGATACGCTCTTGTGGACTTTTTACGTTTATTCTTACGTTATCCCCCTCTTAACGAACATTATATGGGAGAAAAAAAAAATCGGCCCCTTTTTTCCCGTATCCGGCGGCATACTATCAAAAGCACGTGGTGTTGTGTGTAGTGGGTAAATGACTACAAGGTAGGTATCTTATTCCTATGAAGCCCGTGCAGCGATTGACAAAACGTGTTTTTTTCAGTAGGGAATGGTTTTTTAATATTCGAATGGTTTTTATTCGGTAAATTCGAATAGTTTATCCGAACAAAAGTATTCGGACACGGACGAAAATATTCGATAGTGCCCTCAATAATTATAATCATATCCTTGTGCGCGTCGTCTTTCTACTAGAATCCCCATTGTTTTGTTTTAATTATTAACATTAACATTAGATTCGATGCATTTGTGACGTATACTGATTAATTCATCAATATTATTGAAATTGAGCCGGAAGCATAAAAACCTCAGTTTTTGTTCGGCATTAATAGCGCAATTTCTATATTGATAATACAATTCACTCTTATTATTATTATTATTATTATACTATTATAGTAAGCAGTATAAGTTATTTTACCTTTGAGTAACAGTTCTCGTTCAACCGTTTCCAATATAATTTAAAATCTCAAATTAAACTCAAACGAAATGTCGGAAAAATAAATCTCGGTCGATTCGTAATGAGGTAGGCCATAAAATAAATGAATAATCAAATTAAATTAGTTTTTTTTTTTTTTTTTTGTTCAGCTTAACTGTGCATCAACAATAACTTAACCACCGTTTAAGTTCTCCTAACTGGACAATGATAAAATTGGCCATCGTCAAGTTATACAAAGTGAATTCATTTAAATAAATAATAAGATTGGGTCTACAATATTATTAAGATCAATGTACAATATTTAATATCGCTAATATCATGTTAATTAATAATTATGGTTGATCCGAGTACTCTGCAATCATCGTCGCCGTCGCGGTCGGAATTTCGTTAACTACAGTAACATAAATAACATCAAACTCCGTCGCGCTGTAAACGTCCCGTGTAAAAAAATAATTTAAGTTTATGAAGGTTATATAGAAACCGGACAGTTATTCAACATTTGAATGGCTAGGAGGTAGGTATTTGTTGTATTATTAGGTTCTTTTAACAGTATTCAAACGACGATGGTTGTAAAATCAGTAGCTGTGGTGGCGCTGCCAATCGCATACATAGTCGGCATAGATCATGGATCGTAACTTGTCTACGATTAATCGTTAAAATATCGTCCAGGAACACGGACGCATTTATTTGCTATGAAAGACCATACTTGATTTTATTTTCAAATCCATTAAATATTGTACATTCGCGGTGAACAGTATTTGCCGTAAGTTGTCGGCCATTTGCAACGTATATTATTACAATATTAGTCATTACATAAAGGAATGAAAATCAAAATCACGAAATTTTAATCGTTGAATTAAATCATTTGTAATTATATATAAAAAAAAATAAAAAACCACTATTTATTATTATTTTAATAATAATTATAATACATGTGAAGGGCGTAAAAATCAGAAAAATAATTTGGAGGAATAATAAATTACCGAAAAGTACAATGCGGGTAAGTAATAACGTCAACAATAATTCACGGTAAACTAAAAATCGAAAATCGGGGAAAATATTTGCGCAGGAACTTATCTCGGAAAATATTACAATTGAATTTCAAATCAGGTAAATAATAAAATATTATGAATACGATAGATTACACATGAATGAGAGATAACGATGATGAGTGATGATATCACACATACATGGATATTGATAACAGTTAACAAAAAGCTACGTCACAGATGCGCCATAACTTTATTTTCACCGGAATTACATTTTCCCGATTACTAAATTTCAAATATTATTTTCCCGATTTATAGATTCCTTGGTCAATGTATACCGGCATAATATTTTCCTCGATTTTCCATTCCTACGTATACAAATCTTCTAGAAATCTTTCCAGTAATTTACTTTCCTGCGAATTGCGTTTCTCGTTGAAATTGTTCCCGCGATAAAATCGTTTACAAACAAAGATAAACAAAATTAAAAAAAAAAAAAAGTTGTTTTATAGATTAATATTTAGTAAAATAAATAAATAATTATAACATAATGTTTGGGCATATTATTTTATCGCCTGTACTGTTCTGTTACCTGATAATTTTTTAAATCAAAACATATTTAATTTACACACGACTTATAGACTACTCCAAGCATTGTTTTGTTCTGTTTTTTTTTCTACAATTATTTTATTTATTTGTATTGCATATAAATATATATATATATATATATATATATATATATATATATATATATATATATATGTATATTTTTTTTATGTAAATCGAACGATAACTACAGGTTTGGTGGATGATAAGCAATTGTCCGAAAATGATAACGACCGAGCACGAAAAATGAATTTATTGCCAATCTACAATTTCTCAACGTTTTATGAAAATAGTTTTGTTATTTTATTTGTAGGTACACATTTACTACGTTTACATGCACGATTAGAGTTAATTTAAAAATGAAAGCGATTTAAATAAGTTAAAACGTTTTGAATAGGATGCTCGAATGTGGGGTTTAATAAAATAAAACCGATTGTTTTATAATAAAAACCTTACACTTTATTTTTGTTTTTTTTTTTTTTTTATATTTATACAGAACGTTTGTTAGAAATAAGGTATTGTAAGTGTAAGTTCTGACACGAGCTCGTGAATGGAGATGGCCGAAGGCCTGCAGACGAAACCGCATACAACTTTTTTATACAAGGTGTTTACGTTGCGAATGGTTGGCAGTACTTTTTCGATTTTGATTCTTTATCTATTTGTCGGGTCCTTATCGTTTTCGGGCATCTGCCCCCCGATCCGTTTGCACCTGTGTTTTATTTCTCCCATTTTGATAGCCCTCCGGTTTTAAATATAAACAACAGTGCCAAAATACCACTTTTTTTTTTTTTTTTGTATGTATGATAATTTATAAGTCGTAATATTATTGGAATCAGAAGGTTCAGCAATTCAAATTTAATTCCACTATTTTCGGTGTTGTGAAACGAGTGATATTTTTTCATAACATATTTAAAACGAAAATAATCATATAACATTATATAATTAACGAATAAAAATGTACTGTGATAAAGTGATCGAATTGTTAAAAGAGTTGGAACGTTCCCGCGAAGACACTATACCTCCATATAATGTACTCACTTAATACTTATTACACTCTATCTAATTTATTACGAATATTTTGTTTTACAAATTATATTTATATTCTATGAATTTACGTTACGAGTGACTATTTATGATGAGTATACAATTTAATTTACAGAATGACGGAATAAATCAAGTACTCTCTGAAATAAAAACTTTGGATACCGAAATTAAAGATATTGTGTAAGTTAACAAAGAAGCTAATTTTGTTGCAAACAGTAAAAATTGTTTATTTCAAAAATTATAACAGTTAACAAATAGTAAAACACATCATAATATATATTAATGTATAATCTACCTATGAACAAATCATTTTTCTTTTGTAATTTCTCATTTTTGATTAAATTAATTATATAATTTAGCCATAATATACCAAGAGATAATTTGCCAATGGATGCAGTTCACTTACGTCATGCGGCTATAGAAAGAAATAAAAGATGTTTAATGACATACATGTAAATTTGAATGCATTTATTAATTAATAAATAAAAAATAAATATATTAACATTTTAGATGGACTAGATTGCAACGGTTAAAAGAAATGAGATGGGAAATTGGTGCTATTTTACCGTCAGACGTACGGCAAAATTTATCACAATCAGAGGTGATTTTTTTTTAAAACATTAACCCAGTTTATAAAAGTTGTTTAATTAAAACATTTTTTTTTTAGATAGAATGGTTTAATAATTATTGTAAATCATTAGTTTCGTATATGAAGACTATAGGGCCAGATACTGGAATTAACTTAACTCAAGACACTAAACCGCCAAAGTCACTTTATACTGAAGTAAATATCCAAATAAATTATTGAAGTTGTCATTATAATAATATATATATTTTGAATATACAATTGTAATTTAAGCAATAATATAATTAATATAATAATATTAATTTTCCCCAACCATTATTGTAAATCATTAGACATTCAGAAGAAATGAATGATCTAATAATATTAAATAATATTTGTGAAAAAATGTATAAAAATTAGTGGTGTCTATTTTTTTATTACTATCTTTCTAATAATTGTTACCTACATATATTTGTTTTTGTCATAAAACTTGAAACTGTGATTTAGTTATGTATAATGTAATATTAATTATGAATTATTTGCATTGACTTATGTAATAGTATATGATTATTTGTAAACGATTTACTTTATGACAATGTTTTTACATAAAAAATATGTATATTTGTTTATTTTATAATTTAGTGATTTTGCTTTAGGTAAGAAGTTTAGTGGATGCTGGGAAATTGGAACTAGAAACTGGAGAAGTTTTGATTTTAAGAAAAAATAGTCAGTATATGTTATCAAGATCACAAGCTGAACCACTAATTCGTCAGGGTATATTGGAACAAGTTAGACATTAATTTTAAATCTAAGAAAAATGATAATTATATAATTGTAATTATTTTGGTATAAGATAATAAATCTATAATAAACAATAGCAACATTTATTTTGTAAATATTTATTAACATGAGAAATAATACACACATATATTAGTGATTAGTTGCGTAATTAAAACTAGGTCTTAGGACAGACATTTTTGTAGAAGTATTTATAAAATATATTCGATATATACTTAAAAAGGCTGTATTTAGATCATTTTGTTTAAATATTCTACGAGTCTGTGTAGAATTATAGTCACTCCTTGATTAATTTATTATCATTGACTTCCGTCATAACAAATATATTCTGCACACTGTCTAAACAGAATTGTTGAAACCTATGAACCATGTATAAGTTCTTGTTATGATCAAAAGTTGTACGTAACGACAGTGATTGTTGTGCAATGGAAATAAAATTAATTATATAATCCATAGCATTGTAACAGTTTTTTAATATCAACGAGTTCAGTTTGGATGCGCACGTTTCTTTTATTTCGAATTCAACCCAATCAAACGAATCTTTGAATAAATCGTAAGGAATAAATTTTATAAATGTATAATCTTTCTGGATATTTAAATGTTCAATTTCGTAAATTAATTGGTCTATAAATTTAAAGGGTCGTTGGTTTTTGATGGGTATATTAATGTATTCATAAAAGATTTCTTCGACCTGACGATACCAATTCAACGATTTCCTTATATTTAATAACGGGGATGTGCCATTAAAAAATATATTTTCGTATTCATCTAAATACTTGTTTATCGTAATTACGTGTCGACAGACAAAGACGGCCAATTGTTGGTCCACATATAATAAAAATACGTTGTGGAAATTTAACAGAGCGTTCAAATCCAGATTCATCAGCAATAATAGGTGGTACGCTTCCGATAAAGACATTGTATTGTCTTTTACCTTTATTTGCATTTCTTTTAGATTGTTAATATCATCATTAGAATGCACTTCGGCGAGAAAGGATTTTCCACTCAGCCATTTATACGTAATCCACATAATGTTTTCTCCGGGATCGTATAAATTTAAAATATTGTAGATATTGATAATATAACCAGTGAATATGTCCAAGCAGTTATTGTCAATAACTGTATGGTAGTTTTCCTGTATGGTGTTCTTCATTGAGTATATCCTCAGCAGTAATTTGTCTTTAATCGATTCTATGATACAATTCACATTGTGTAGCGTTACACCAGTCGTACTTACGCCAACACTAGGGCAACGACTAATAACGAAATTTACGATATCGTTGCATAAAACTGAGTAATAACTATACAATATACAGTTGTAATACGAACTAAGTTTTATATAAAAAAAAATCAACGGAAGACGATTGCATATTCCATCGAACATATTCGACATCCAAATTGTTATTGTATCAAAGTCAGTAACATCATTAAATTCATTTAAGATTAATTCAGTTATTTTTAATTGAAAAAAATGTCTGAGGCCTTTTAAAGTGTGCCTCAGTAATCTGCTTACCTCCTGAACTGTTGACGAATCATCATACTGAAATTCTATTACATTCTGTCTTTTAAAACAATCTGCTAGTTCTTTTGAATTTTTATAACTATTATTGATTGCATTTAATTGGTCATTGATTTTTATTTTATTACTAAAAAGAGAATCTAATTTCGTGTTGTCAATTTGCGTGTTGTCAATTTTCGTGTTTTGATAATTATAGTCGTGAAAACTTACAGGTTGAAAAATATAATTATCAGACCAATACTTACATAGCTCAGAGTTCATAATCATTTCCTTTTTATCAATTGTTATTATGATTTTGTGTACGGTTTGAATGAATTCTTCTACATCTAACTCTTGTTTAAATACCATCGGATATTTGGTATTAATATTGTCAATAAACATTGTTATTCTACGTACTGCATTTGAACGATAACCCATGCAACTATACTCGTTTTTACGATGGGTTGAGTAACAACTTCTTTTGATTAAAACCGGTAAAGTGTGACAAATCTTTCTAAACAAATTATTTACTCCGAATAACAAGGAACTGCAGGGCCTGCACAAATAAAAAAAATCTAAACACCGAGGAATATATGAACAAATCCTTTTACTCCATTCGGTTTCGAAGAATGTTATTATTTCATAATATCTATTTGCGTTTTGTAAACTAATAAAAATCTTCTCTACATTGGTTGCGTTATTATTATAAATTTGCTTTAGGATTAAAATCAATTCTATTTCAAACAACGCATAAACTTCTTGTAGACTCTTTCCGGAACGGACATGAATTCCAGAATCGGATTGATTACCACCGTCGTCCGATGAGTTCTTACGGTTATTATTTTCAAGTGTTTGTATTTGTGTGGCACATTTATTTATAACGTCAAATAATATATTTAAATTATCCTCGTTTTTTACTAATACTGTCTCCGATATGCTAATTAAAATTACACATGTTAATAAACAATTAATGTGTTTATAAAATGACATTTAGAAATTGTTGAATTTAATAATATATTACCGAACGAAATATAATTACAATTATTAAAAATTAAACTTTGCAGCTTATTTAAAATAATCTCAGTAGCCGAAGAACTTCTTTTCGATTTTCGCGTGTTAGTACATTTGAACAATTGCACAGATGATTATTATAATGTATTTTTTTATTGTTTTTATTGTATGCATTTGAAATCAAATAACATTTGGTTGAATAACATGCAACCACCTGTTTATTATGGCACTAGTAGACAATTTCTGATACAATTAAATTTTTTTAAATAATTCATTGTTTATTTGTGGGGTTTATACAAAAGGTCATAAATAGGAAAGTTATTATGTCTTATTATATCATTTGGCTTCACAAGAATTATTTAAAATGTGATTTAGAGTTCATAAACTTAGTGTTTAAAAAAAAAAAAAGATCGGTGTAATGTGATATATTTTGTAGTTAAAAACTAGTATAATTTTCAATTTTAATGATTTAAAAACATTAATCAAATCCATTCGGAATTGAATTTTATTTGCAATTATCGTTATCATTTTTTCTTTCATTAATTTTTTTGCTAATGTTGGCCTTGTGAAAAATTTCCGAGACAAGAAGCTCTAAAATGAATGTTTCACTACCGTTAATTTTTGTCACCTTTATTTTTGGGTGAAACAACTACCCTACTGTTGATTTACAAATATCAACCTGTTAAAAAAGTTCTATAAATAGAAGTAGTAGTTTTAATACATTGTAATGTCCTTATTTTGTAATTTCCGCTAAGCTGTTGATGAGGTGTTCTATTTTTAAGGACTTTTTTTTTTCAATGTGTTAATTACAGGTATATACGTGTATACCCTATTCCACGAGAGAACGAGACTGTTTCGCCCATCTAGAATGAGCTCCAACCGGCTCGTCCGCCTGTGAAATCCCCTCCACGCAGTCGAAAATTATCGACAGTTACCGACAATTAACGACCTCTTAGTCGGGCTCCGGCATACGTCGTGCACGTAGTAATTTATAATTGATAATTGAATTGAAGTGTCGCGGTCGGCGAAAATAATGAGCTACGTAAATTAGTTCGTATTTCATTTTTTTTTGTTATTAAATACAGAACGAAATAGTAAAAAAAAAACGATAAAGTTCAAATTAATTTAATGCAAAATACAGTGGAGCGAAACACGTTAAAAGCAGACTCTTCAGTCGCTACGTATAAACAACAGGACGTTGCCGACGGCCAACGGTGAGCGACCTCTGCCGCCAGAACGATGTATAAATTTTATGTCTTTGAGTGGGGGTTGCGCGGCGGCGACCAATTTCGGTCGGAAGACGGTCCGGTTCTCTCGTGCAATAGGGTATAGAAACCGTTAACTTGGCTGGCTTGTATATTCGGCATTCCTGACATATTATAATTATAACAATATTGTCATGTTATTAAATTAATTATTCCAGCGATATAATCTGTATATTTTGGAATTCACCCATATACTTGTATGGGCATATATTAAATAAAAATGACTATACACGACTGACACAGTTTCGTTCTACCGATGTGCTATGGTTTCCAAATATTGTTAATTTATTATAAAATAATAATATAAAGAGCCATATTTAAGATTTGAATAATTTTGGGATGAAAAAATTACACGGGCCGGTCTTATATTAAGGATTTTCTTGACCGAAATTTCATCCCAATCCGTCATTGACCATTGATAATTATTTATGGGTTAGATACAAATGCAATTAATAATAAGTGTTTCAGTACATTTTGTTGAACAATTACCTTTCAAGTGCAATTCAAAAATGAATCAGGTAGTCAAATAGTATAATAATTTCAGTGCCAACAATATTACTATGCATACCATTTTGATTGGCGACAAAATAAACTATTCAATGGTTATAAATAAACTATGGTTATCAATGCAAACTGCATTTTTATCGTAATGACCTAATAATGCTTTCTAAGCACAAATTCATTTTATATATAAAAGAAATAACAAATTAATTTTTATTTTTTAAACACTTTTGAGAAGTTTTTATTAGATTTTCACTGTCAAGTATCTTTAAAAATAAAAAAAAAATTTATTTGTTTAAAATGTAATATATTTTTTTATATTACCTAAGTACCTACATGAGTACTACCCCTTTTCATATAAACCACTTCTTGTATAAGTTTATATTTTTATAAATGTATTGAGACAATTGAATAACACCATCTCATCATTTATTTAAGGGTGAAATTGAAGTAACAGGAAATTTTGTAATACAATTTTTCAAATTATTTTGTTACAATATATATAATTATTTCAATTTTAGATTCTGAAAAAAGCAAAATATAGGTTTTACTACAAAGATGGTTTTTTTTTTTATTCCCGTATAAATTTTTATAGTTGAATATTAAAATAATAATTACACATATTAAAAAGTTACACAATGTAGGTTAGCTTTACGAATATTCTCTTTGAGAAATTACATCATTGAATACAGTAGATTAATGACGATTTTATAAGAATGCCAGTAAAACAATTAAATGAATAAAACAAATTGCATTACATTAAAATGAGTTCTGTAAGAATATATATTTTTGATATTTTGTGTAATGTGTTGTTAAAAGTGGTGAGTTAGTCCAGGTAACAATTTGGTTTAATAGGACTATTTGGATATTGAAGGTGTAAGATTGAAACATTTTTATGTTACAATATGGACAAATATTAAACAAACACAATTGTAATGTACATTCCTTGTTGATTTATAAAAAATTACCAATGTAAATTCATCAAAAAGCTTTACATATTAAAAAATCTGGATCATGCGATCAAATATTCGACATAAAATTTTGATCATGTGATCCAGATACTAATGTGTAATACTTTTATCTTAAACATTACAAAGGTTATTTTATATTTTAAACATATTTAAATATGTATATTTATCATGTCATGTAACATAGATATTTAAAAAAAGAATAATGTAAGAAGTGTTAGAAAAATAATTGTTTAGTTCTTTTTTTCTTCTAAGTAATTGTGTAATTGCGTGTTCTCATCACTAAGTTGTCTTTTGGCTTCATTTAACATCTCTAGTTGTTGATAGCTCCCTACATTTTCTTTATGTACAACGAAAAGTGCAATAGCAATACCACCTTGAAGTATAATACACGAGTAAACAAAATGTCGGAAAATTAAAAATATACTAAATATAATTATGTCAAGCATTTACCAATTATTGACAACATCGTGGCTATTGCAGTAACGGGCAACATGTTCGTATAATCCGCTTTGAAGAGTGAATTTATGAATTTCTTGTGTTGTGTCGTTATCGGCAATGATTTATGAATATGTAAAGTAAGGTACGCAACGCACAGTTTCAATAAAGTTGTTAAAAATAATTGCTGTTTCTGTGCAAACTTTCAATTTCCAAAATACTGAGGTCCTCCTTATCGTTAAATGTTCATACCTTTATTGTTATCATTATGTTATCAATGGGCCCCGCGAGTGTTTGGCAGGGTGAAAGTGCCACTCCGTGGCCACACTCGGTGTGCCAGTTCATTTTAACAGTAATTACTAAATAATGTGGCTGGCTATGTTTTAACCTATCATAAACACGAAGAAGACAAATTATTTAAATTAAAAAATGTAAAAATTAATAAAATAATAGTAGAACATTGTTAGTTTGTTTAGTATCGTACAAATAAAAATTGTGGTATTTGCAAGCGTGCATTCAGTCCCATACGTTTACCGCATTCACGGCAACGCTAAATCACTGATTTTGAGGTGGGGTTGTTAAGTGAATCAGTTATTCGAAGACTGTTAAAGACGGATTAGTTAATTTTGGAGAAATTATTTCACGTTACCATTAACATCGTAATCGATTTATCGTTCTATTGCAAATATGTTTTTTTTTTTTGTAGTTGTGTTCGATTTTGAACATTTAAAAAATTAAAAATGCCTGTCCTGAGTGTCTACCGTTATATTTTATTTTTTATGATAATTTACTGTTATATTCAATTGTGTTAAATTGAATACTATATAGTTGTTATAATAATCTAATTAATACGTTGGTTTCAGTTGCCGTACAATTTGCTGTACGTTTCGTAATGTAAATTTCCGGGTTCACGGTTAATTACCTTGTGCCGGCTTAAGGCAAGCAGTATTCCCATCATGATTGTTGAGGGCATACACAGCACACTTTTAAGAATTTCAATAAAAAAGTGTGCTATACGGTGCTAAAAAATAAAATAAAACAAAAAACCCAAAACGACCTATTCCGTACACCATTGCTTACGTATATTATGCATCAGATGATGACCTTGGTATAATAAGAGAGGAGTGTTAATGATAGAAAAACTAGACATATTCGTATTTTTTTCAACAAATAAATATTCTAAACGTAATCATATAGCAGGGGGGGGTTCCAACCTTTTTTTACGGCGGGCCATATTTAAGATACGCCTCGGGCTTCTTGGGCCAAATTATTTTAAAGAGTGATAGAGAGGTAATGAAACTGAAGATAAATAGGAATTTTTTTATTTAACTGTAATTTTACAAGAGAAAAAATTGTTTTATTGTGATAAGTTACTATTACTTCCTGAGAAGATTGGAATTGTTGTCTTTTAAAATTCCGTAGTAGTTTGGAAGAAATTTGGTTGTTCCAATTGGCAGCGTCGCTCGTGTAAATGTCCGTAATTTAAGTTTGTTCTATACTTTGATTTGACGTAATTCGTTAATTTTTCCCAACCATTATTGTAAATCATTAGGCATTCAGAAGAAATCAATGATCTAATAATATTAAATAATCTTTGTGTGAACAAATGTATAAAAATTAGTGGTGTCTCTTTTTTTATTACTATCTTTCTAATAATTGTTACCTACATATATTTGTTTTTGTCATAAAACTTGAAACTGTAATTTAGTTATGTATAATGTAATGTTAATTATGAATTATTTGCGTTGACTTATGTAATAGTTTATGATTATTTGTATACGATTTACTTTATGACAATGTTTTTACATAAGTAATATGTATATTTATTTATTTTATAATTTAGTGATTTTGCTTTAGGTAAGAAGTTTAGTGGATGCTGGGATATTGGAACTAGAAACTGGAGAAGTTTTGATTTTAAGAAAAAATAGTCAGTATTTGTTATCAAGATCACAAGCTGAACCACTAATTCGTCAGGGTATATTGGAACAAGTTAGACATTAATTTTAAATCTAAGAAAAATGATAATTATATAAATGTAATTATTTTGGTAAAGATAATAAATCTATAATAAACAATAGCAACATTTATTTTGTAAATATTTATTAACATGAGAAATAATACACACATATATTAGTGATTAGTTGCGTAATTAAAACTAGGTCTTAGGACAGACATTTTTGTAGAAGTATTTATAATATGTATTCGATATATACTTAAAAAGGCTGTATTCAGATCATTTTGTTTAAATATTTTACGAGTCTATGTAGAATTATAGTCACTCCTTGATTAATTTATTATCTTTGACTTCCGTCATAACAAATATATTCTGCACACTGTTTAAACAGTATTGTTGAAACCTATTAACCATGGATAAGTTGTTGTTATGATCAACAATTGTACGTAACGACAGTGATTGTTTTGCAATTGAAATAAAATTCATTACATAATCCATAGCATTGTTACAGTTTTTTAATATTAACGAGTTTAGTTCGGATGCGCTCGTTTCTTTTTTTTCGTATTCAACCCAATCAAACGAATCTTTGAATAAATCGTTAGGAATAAATTTTATAAATGTATAATCTTCCTGGATATTTAAATATTCAATTTCGTAAATTAATTGTTTTATAAATTTAGAGGGTCGTTGGTTTTTGATGGGTATATTAATGTATTCATAAAAGATTTCTTTGACCTGATGATACCAATTCAACGATTTCCTTATATTTAATAACGGGGATGTGCCATTAAAAAATATATTTTCGTATTCATCTAAATACTTGTTTATCGTAATTACGTGTCGACAGACAAAGACGGCCAATTGTCGGTCCACATATAATAAAAATACGTTGTGGAAATTTAACAGAGCCTTCAAATCCAGATTCATCAGCAATAATAGGTGGTACGCTTCCGATAAAGACATTGTATTGTCTTTTACCTTTATTTGCATTTCTTTTAGATTGTTATTATCATCATTAGAATGCACTTCAGCGAGAAAGGATTTTCCACTCAGCCATTTATACGTAATCCACATAATGTTTTCTCCGGGATCGTATAAATTTAAAATATCGTAGATATTGATAATATAACCAGTGAATACGTTCAAGCAGTTATTGTCAATAACTGTATGGTCGTTTTCTTGTATGGTGTTCTTCATTGAGTATATCCTCAGCAGTAATTTGTCTTTAATCGATTCTATGATACAATTCACATTGTGTAGCGTTACACCAGTCGTACTTACGCCAACACTAGGGCAACGACTAATAACGAAATTTACGATATCGTTGCATAAAACTGAGTAATAACAATACAATATACAGTGGTAATCCGAACTAATATTTATATAAAAAAAAATCAACGGAATACGATTGCATATTCCATCGAACATATTCGACATCCAAATTGTTATTGTATCAAAGTCGGTAACATCATTAAATTTATTTAAGATTAATTCAGTTATTTTTAATAGAAAAAATTGTCTGAGGCCTATGAAAGTGTGCCTCAGTAATCTGCTTACCTCCTGAACTGTTGACGAATCATCATACTGAAATTCTATTACATTCTGTCTTTTATAACAATCTGCTAGTTCTTTTGAATTTTTATAACTATTATTGATTGCATTTAATTGGTCATTGATTTTTCCTTTATTACTAAAAAGAGAATCTAATTTCGTGTTGTCAATTTGCGTGTTGTCAATTTTCATGTTTTGATAATTATAGTCGTGTAAACTTACAGGTTGAAAAATATAATTATCAGACCAATACTTACATAGCTCAGAGTTCATAATCATTTCCTTTTTATCAATTGTTATTATGATTTTGTGTACGGTTTGAATGAATTCTTCTACATCTAACTCTTGTTTAAATACCATCGGATATTTGGTATTAATATTGTCAATAAACATTGTTATTCTACGTACTGCATTTGAACGATAACCCATGCAACTATACTCGTTTTTACGATGGGTTGAGTAACAACTTCTTTTGATTAAAACCGGTAAAGTGTGACAAATCTTTCTAAACAAATTCTTTACTCCGAATAACAAGGAACTGCGGGGCCAGCACAAATAAAAAAAATCCAAACACTGAGGAATATATGAACAAATCCTTTTACTCCATTCGGTTTCGAAGAATGTTATTATTTCATAATATCTATTTGCGTTTTGTAAACTAATAAAAATCTTCTCTACATTGTTTGCGTTATTATTATAAATTTGCTTTAGGATTAAAATCAATTCTATTTCAAACAACGCATAAACTTCTTGTAGACTGTTTCCGGAACGGACATGAATTCCGGAATCGGATTGATTACCACCGTCGTCCGATGAGTTCTTACGGTTATTATTTTCAAGTGTTTGTATTTGTGTGGCACATTTATTTATAACGTCAAATAATATATTTAAATTATCCTCGTTTTTTACTAATACTGTCTCCGATATGCCAATTAAAATTACACATGTTAATAAACAATTAATGTGTTTATAAAAAAACATTTAGAAATTGGTGAATTTAATAATATATTACCGATCGAAATATAATTACAATTATTAAAAATTAAACTTTGCAGCTTATTTAAAATAATCTCAGTATCCGAAGAACTTCATTTCGATTTTCGCGTGTTAGTACATTTGAACAATTGCACAGATGATTATTATAATGTATTTTTTTATTGTTTTTATTGTATGCATTTGAAATCAAATAACATTTGGTTGAATAACATGCAACCACCTGTTTATTATGGCACTAGTAGACAATTTCTGATACAATTAAAATTTTTTAAATAATACATTTTTTGTTTGTGGGGTTTATACAAAAGGTCATAAATAGGAAAGTTATTATGTTTTATTATATCTATTTGTATATTGAAGGTGAAGGATTGGTAAATTTTTATGTTACAATATGGACAAATATTAAACAAACACAATTGTGTAATGTACATTCCTTGTTAATTTATAAAAAATCACCTATGTAATTTCTTCAAAAAGTTTTACATATTAAAAAGTCTGGTTCATGCGATCAAATATTCGACATAAAATTTTGATCATGTGATCCAGATACTAATGTGTAATACTTTTATCTTAAACATTATAAAGGTTATTTTATATTTTTATATTTTAAACACATTTAAATATGTATATTAATCATGTCATGTAACATAGATATTTAAAAAAATAATAATGTAAGAAGTGTTAGAAAAATAATTGTTTAGTTCTTTTTTTCTTCTAAGTAATTGTATAATTGCGTGTTCTCATCACTAAGTTGTCTTTTGGCTTCATTTAACATCTCTAGTTGTTGATAGCTCCCTACATTTTCTTTATGTACAACGAAAAGTGCAATAGCAATAACACCTTGAAGTATAATACACGAGTAAACAAAATGTCGGAAAATTAAAAATATACTAAATATAATTATGTCAAGCATTTACTAATTATTGACAGCATCAGTCCTTCGATAGCATCCATCCGATCCGCACGTGTACTGTCGCTCCGGGAGTGCTTAGTTTATTTTCACTAAGTAATCATCATAAATGCACAAAATGCGTTAATCGTTTAGCAACATTTTCTTTTTCTTCTTTTTACTGTCATACCAAATATTCTTGGTTCTAATTCGACGTTTGTGTGTACATATACGCCCCCCTACAGTGTTCATTAAAGGTGAATATTCAAGGCGGCCGTCGTGGCGGCGGCCTTGGGTTTTATTATTGTGCTTGTTATCGGGCCTACCCACTACCGTAATTATAATTGTCTTATCGTAAAATTAATTAATTTAGTAACTAATAATATATAAATATATATATTATTTATATATTTGTTTATTACATTATATTACATACTCCCGTAATAATGAGTTGCAGCAAAAATCAAAATCAAATTAATAAAAACCAAACCAATAAAGAAAATAAAACGGTACCACCAATTACAATTATTAACAAAAGTGTACACAATTCATTGTCTCAATCGAATGCTACAAACACTACAGCAAATGAAACTTGTGTCATTCAACCTAACAAAAGAAATCACTCATCTTCATCAACTTCGGATTCTCTTAACTCACCTAAAACACCAACTCAACCAGTTAAAAAAAAAATATTTGCATCTAGAAATAGTTTTGAATTTTTTAGCCAACTAGACAATATCGACGATATTCCAAACGCTGTCAATCCCACTATCAATATTGACCAAAAAAATACAGAATCGCTCAACAAATCCCCTCCTCCTGTTTTTGTAAGAGGTGTGGAGGATTTTTCAGCACTTTGCACAAGTCTAACGAATTTACTTGGCGTTAATAACTTTTTTTGCAAATCCTCTACGGATCGATTAAAAATTCAAACTAACACTCCTGAGGCATACAGAATCCTTATACACTTTCTCAAGGATCAAAATGCCGAATATCACACTTATCAACTCCAGCAATATAAACCCTTGCGAGTAGTTATCAGAAATCTACATCCATCAACCCAAATCAGCCTAATCAAGTCTGAATTGGAACTCCGTGAATTTGAAGTACGTAACGTCACTAATGTACTTCACAAAGTTCATAAACACCCTTTGCCACTTTTTTTCGTGGACCTGGAGCCTTCCCCTCAATCGAACGACATCTATAAACTGTCCTCTATGCTCCACACTAAAATTAAAGTAGAAGAGCCCCATAAACCTAAGGTAATAAGCCAGTGCTTGAACTGTCAGGAATATGGTCACACGAAATCTTATTGTAATTACTCATCACGTAGCGTGCGTTGTGGCGATCACCACCAATCATCCGACTGCATTATGTCTCGAGATTCCCCACCTAAGTGTGCGCTTTGCCAAGGTAATCATCCAGCCAGCTACAGAGGCTGCACAGTTTATAAGGAAATCCAACGTCGTAAAAAGCCTTCTGCAAACAACGTTTTTTTGTCTGATAATGTTAGATCTAAGAGTTACAATGTACAAAATAGCCACCCAGATGACGCTGCCCCCTCAAATAATACTCGTTCATACGCTCAGGCTACCTCTGGCCAACGCTCAACACCTCCTTCTCCTTCCTCTGATTCCTTCACTAATAACTGCATTGTCTATTTTTCTAGAGGAATTTAAATCTTTAATAAATCCACTTATAACTCTACTTACTGAAGTAATTTCCTTGTTAGATAAAAAAAATGACTAATACCGCTACAAAAAAATCCCTTCTTGTTTTGCTATTCAATGCAAACGGACTTAAAAATCATGTATTAGAACTTCAATCAGTACTAAATAATAGACGTATTGACATTGCCTTAATTACAGAAACGCATTTCACCTCATACTCGCACATACATATATCCGGATATAGGCTCTATAAAGCCAATCATCCTGACAATACAGCTCACGGTGGTGTTGCAATCCTAGTTAAATCTACCATATTACACCATTCTCTTCCGAGTTTTTGTGAAGATATGTTTCAATCCTCTGCTATTCAAATTTATGTTAATAATGTTCCAATCACAGTTGCAGCAATTTATTCACCTCCAAAGCATATCATCTCCTATGAGAACTTTTTAAACTACTTCAACACAATAAACAATAACTTTGTTATAGGTGGAGATTTTAATGCAAAACATCAAAGTTGGGGCTGTCGGGTAAACAACCCACGTGGAAATACTCTCTATAACTTTACAAATTCTAAAAAATTCAAGGTACTTGCTCCCCCAGGACCTACCTATTGGCCATCATCTCCTCATAAAAATCCAGACATATTAGATATATTTGTAACAAAAACTCCTTCAAATTTGCACTACGTTATTGACAATGTTCTGGACTTGAATTCTGATCACTCATCGGTTATTCTCTCAATTAGCAACTATCCCTCAATTATTACAGAACCACCTAAATTATTTTATGCTACCACTGACCGGTATAAATTTCATGACCTGGTAAATCAGAACCTCCAATTAAATGTTAGACTGAAATCCAATGAGGACATAGATGCAGCTGTAAATAATCTTACGAATGTTATTCAATCATCAGCTTGGGCGGCTAACGCAGCTAAAAATGTACATACTGCTAACACCAACTCACTTCCGACTAATATCCGTATCCTTATATCAGAAAAGAGAAGAGCTAGAGCCCTTTATCAACGCACTCGATTACCCTCCCACAAAAAAATATATATTAAATTAGTAAACCATCTTAAGAAAATCTTAGCAAAAATCAAAAACCTTTCCTATGAAAACTTTCTGTCTAAATTATCTTCAAATGATGGCAGTCTTTGGAAAGCATCTAAACAAGCACTGCATTTTAAAGTAACTACTACACCTATTAAAAAATCTGATGGAAGTCTTGCCGTGTCCGACGCAGAAAAAGTTGAACTTTTTAAAAACCACCTCTTTAATGTCTTCCAACCTCATCAAGATATTCCACCTGTTAACTCAAGTGCAGTATATAGTTATCTCAATATGCCTTTACCACCTTCTCTCCCGGTTAAACACTTTTTGCCAAGCGATATTAAATTTGCAATTCAAAAATTCACCCTTAGGAAGTCGCCGGGCTTCAATCTAATAACGGCTGAAGTAGCCAGATGCCTTCCTAAACGTGCAATCGTTCTACTTACTCATATATTTAATGCCATACTCAGGTTATCGTACTTCCCACTCTTATGGAAGTTCTCTAAAATCATCCTTTTCCCAAAACCAAACAAGCCCCCGGACCTGGTAACGTCGTATAGACCAATTAGTCTATTACCTTTTTTCGCAAAAGTTCTCGAAAGACTTATACTGAATCGTATACTTCCCATAATTGATGAGAAAAAAATGCTACCTAACTATCAATTCGGCTTTCGCGCACAACATTCAACAATACATCAAGTACATAGACTGGTAGACTCAGTCTGTTTTGCGCTTGAAAGAAAAATGTACTGTTCCTGTGTTTTTCTCGATATCCAACAGGCCTTTGATCGCGTATGGCATGAGGGGCTGCTTTTCAAGCTAAGGAAATTATTGCCCTCAACTTACTTTACTCTACTTAAGTCATATCTAACTGATCGTTATTTTCAAGTTCATTTTAAATCCGCATATTCCAATATAGCAAATATCAGAGCTGAGATTCCACAGGGAGGCGTACTTTCCCCAATACTGTATAACTTATTTGCTTCAGATCAACCAACTTCGCCTAACACATTAGTGGCTCACTATGCAGATGATAAACTTATCATTTCTACAAATGAAAACCCGGTAGTAGCATCGCATAATCTACAAAATCATCTTTCTCTTATGGAGATCTGGTATAAAAAATGGAGGATCAAGGTAAATCAATCCAAATCAATTCACACAACTTTTACCCTTAAGTTAGGGCGTTGTCCAGCAGTTACTCTCTTTGGTACTGAAATTCCGTCTACTCCAACAGTTAAATATCGTGGCTTAACCCTTGACCGTAGGCTCACCTGGGCTCATCACACGCGTGTAAAAAGATTACAATTAAACCTGCGACTGCGTATGCTTAAAACCTTACTAGTTAATAACAAACACACAAATCTAAAAACATAGCTACTAATGTATAAATCCTTCATTAAACCCATTAGGACTTATGGTCTCCAACTCTGGGGAAATGCTAAAAAATCAAATCTAAATCGTCTTCAAACTATTCAAAATATTGCTTTAAGAAAATTAACGAACTCCCCTCCTTATAAGATTGGAATTGTTGTCTTTTAAAATTCCGTAGTAGTTTGGAACAAATTTGGTTGTTCCAATTGGCAGCGTCGCTCGTGTAAATGTCCGTAATTTAAGTTTGTTCTATACTTTGATTTGACGTATTTCGTTAATTTTTCCCAACCATTATTGTAAATCATTAGGCATTCAGAAGAAATCAATGATCTAATAATATAAAATAATATTTGTGTGAAAAAATGTATAAAAATTAGTAGTGTGTATTTCTTTATTACTATTTTTCTAATAATTGTTACCTACATATATTTGTTTTTGTCATAAAACTTGAAACTGTGATTTAGTTATGTATATTGTAATATTAATTGTGAATTATTTGCGTTGACTTATGTAATAGTTTATGATTATTTGTATACGATTTACTTTATGACAATGTTTTTACATAAAAAATATGTATATTTATTTATTATATAATTTAGTGTTTTTGCTTTAGGTAAGAAGTTTAGTGGATGCTGGGAAATTGGAACTAGAAACTGGAGAAGATTTGATTTTAAGAAAAAAATAATCAGTATATGTTATCAAGATCACAAGCTGAACCACTAATTCGTCATGGTATATTGGAACAAGTTAGACATTAATTTTAAATCTAAGAAAAATGATAATTATATAAATGTAATTATTTTGGTAAAGATAATAAATCTATAATAAACAATAGCAACATTTATTTTGTAAATATTTATTAACATGAGAAATAATACACACATATATTAGTGATTAGTTGCGTAATTAAAACTAGGTCATAGGACAGACATTTTTGTAGAAGTATTTATAAAATATATTCGATATATACTTAAAAAGGCTGTATTTAGATCATTTTGTTTAAATATTCTATGAGTCTGTGTAGAATTATAGTCACTCCGTGATTAATTTATTATCTTTGACTTCCGTCATAACAAATATATTCTGCACACTGTCTAAACAGTATTGTTGAAACCTATGAACCATGTATAAGTTCTTGTTATGATCAACAGTTGTACGTAACGACAGTGATTGTTGTGCAATGGAAATAAAATTAATTATATAATCCATAGCATTGTTACAGTTTTTTAATATCAACGAGTTCAGTTTGGATGCGCACGTTTCTTTTATTCCGAATTCAACCCAATCAAACGAATCATTGTATAAATCGTTAGGAATAAATTTTATAAATGTATAATCTTCCTGGATATTTAAATATTCAATTTCGTAAATTAATTGTTCTATAAATTTAGAGGGTCGTTGGTTTTTGATGGGTATATTAATGTATTCATAAAAGATTTCTTCGACCTGACGATACCAATTCAACGATTTCCTTATATTTAATAACGGGGATGTGCCATTAAAAAATATATTTTCGTATTCATCTAAATACTTGTTTATCGTAATTACGTGTCGACAGACAAAGACGGCCAATTGTCGGTCCACATATAATAAAAATACGTTGTGGAAATTTAACAGAGCGTTCAAATCCAGATTCATCAGCAATAATAGGTGGTACGCTTCCGATAAAGACATTGTATTGTCGTTTACCTTTATTTGCATTTCTTTTAGATTGTTAATATCATCATTAGAATGCACTTCGGCGAGAAAGGATTTTCCACTCAGCCATTTATACGTAATCCACATAATGTTTTCTCTGTGATCGTATACATTTAAAATATCGTAGATATTGATAATATAACCAGTGAATATGTCCAAGCAGTTATTGTCAATAACTGTATGGTCGTTTTTCTGTAAGGTGTTATCCATTAAGTATATCCTCAGCAGTAATTTGTCTTTAATCGATTCTATGATACAATTCACATTGTGTAGCGTTACACCAGTCGTACTTACGCCAACACTAGGGCAACGACTAATAACGAAATTTACGATATCGTTGCATAAAACTGAGTAATAACTATACAATGTTGTGTTCTTAGACGAACTAATATTTATATAAAAAAAAATCAACGGAATACGATTGCATATTCCATCGAACATATTCGACATCCAAATTGTTATTGTATCAAAGTCGGTAATATCATTTAAGTCATTTAAGATTAATTCAGTTATTTTTAATTGAAAAAATTGTCTTAGGCCATTTAAAGTGTGCAACAGTAAATTGCTTACCGTCTGAACTGTTGACCAATTATCATACTGAAAGATTATTACATTCTGTCTTTTAAAACAATCTGCTAGTTCTTTTGAATTTTTATAACTATTATTGATTGCATTTAATTGGTCATTGATTTTTCCTTTATTACTAAAAAGAGAATCTAATTTCGTGTTGTCAATTTGCGTGTTGTCAATTTTCGTGTTTTGATAATTATAGTCGTGTAAACTTACAGGTTGAAAAATATATTTATCAGACCAATACTTACATAGCTCAGAGTTCATAATCATTTCCTTTTTATCAATTGTTATTATGATTTTGTGTACGGTTTGAATGAATTCTTCTACATCTAACTCTTGTTTAAATACCATCGGATATTTGGTATTAATATTGTCAATAAACATTGTTATTCTACGTACTGCATTTGAACGATAACCCATGCAACTATACTCGTTTTTACGATGGGTTGAGTAACAACTTCTTTTGATTAAAACCGGTAAAGTGTGACAAATCTTTCTAAACAAATTATTTAGTCCCATTAAGAAGTATCTGCGGGGCCAGCACAAATAAAAAAAATCCAAACACTGAGGAATATATGAACAAATCCTTTTACTCCATTCGGTTTCGAAGAATGTTATTATTTCATAATATCTATTTGCGTTTTGTAAACTTATAAATATCTTCTCTACATTGGTTGCGTTATTATTATAAATTTGCTTTAGGATTAAAATCAATTCTATTTCAAACAACGCATAAACTTCTTGTAGACTCTTTCCGGAACGGACATGAATTCCGGAATCGGATTGATTACCACCGTCGTCCGATGAGTTCTTACGGTTATTATTTTCAAGTGTTTGTATTTGTGTGGCACATTTATTTATAACGTCAAATAATAGATTTAAATTATCCTCGTTTTTTACTAATACTGTCTCCGATATGCTAATTAAAATTACACATGTTAATAAACAATTAATGTGTTTATAAAATGACATTTAGAAATTGTTGAATTTAATAATATATTACCGAACGAAATATAATTACAATTATTAAAAATTAAACTTTGCAGCTTATTTAAAATAATCTCAGTAGCCGAAGAACTTCTTTTCCATTTTCGCGTGTTAGTACATTTGAACAATTGCACAGATGATTATTATAATGTATTTTTTTATTGTTTTTATTGTATGCATTTGAAATCAAATAACATTTGGTTGAATAACATGCAACCACCTGTTTATTATGGCACTAGTAGACAATTTCTGAAACAATTAAATTTTTTTAAATAATTCATTGTTTATTTGCGGGGTTTATACAAAAGGTCATAAATAGGAAAGTTATTATGTCTTATTATATCATTTGGCTTCACAAGAATTATTTAAAATGTGATTTAGAGTTCATAAACTTAGTGGTTAAAAAAAAAAAAAATCGGTGTAATGTGATATATTTTGTAGTTAAAAACTAGTATAATTTTCAATTTTAATGATTTAAAAACATTAATCAAATCCATTCGGAATTGAATTTTATTTGCAATTATCGTTATCATTTTTTCTTTCATTAATTTTTTTGCTAATGTTGGCCTTGTGAAAAATTTCCGAGACAAGAAGCTCTAAAATGAATGTTTCACTACCGTTAATTTTTGTCACCTTTATTTTTGGGTGAAACAACTACCCTACTGTTGATTTACAAATATCAACCTGTTAAAAAAGTTCTATAAATAGAAGTAGTAGTTTTAATACATTGTAATGTCCTTATTTTGTAATTTCCGCTAAGCTGTTGATGAGGTGTTCTATTTTTAAGGACTTTTTTTTTTCAATGTGTTAATTACAGGTATATACGTGTATACCCTATTCCACGAGAGAACGAGACTGTTTCGCCCATCTAGAATGAGCTCCAACCGGCTCGTCCGCCTGTGAAATCCCCTCCACGCAGTCGAAAATTATCGACAGTTACCGACAATTAACGACCTCTTAGTCGGGCTCCGGCATACGTCGTGCACGTAGTAATTTATAATTGATAATTGAATTGAAGTGTCGCGGTCGGCGAAAATAATGAGCTACGTAAATTAGTTCGTATTTCATTTTTTTTTGTTATTAAATACAGAACGAAATAGTAAAAAAAAAACGATAAAGTTCAAATTAATTTAATGCAAAATACAGTGGAGCGAAACACGTTAAAAGCAGACTCTTCAGTCGCTACGTATAAACAACAGGACGTTGCCGACGGCCAACGGTGAGCGACCTCTGCCGCCAGAACGATGTATAAATTTTATGTCTTTGAGTGGGGGTTGCGCGGCGGCGACCAATTTCGGTCGGAAGACGGTCCGGTTCTCTCGTGCAATAGGGTATAGAAACCGTTAACTTGGCTGGCTTGTATATTCGGCATTCCTGACATATTATAATTATAACAATATTGTCATGTTATTAAATTAATTATTCCAGCGATATAATCTGTATATTTTGGAATTCACCCATATACTTGTATGGGCATATATTAAATAAAAATGACTATACACGACTGACACAGTTTCGTTCTACCGATGTGCTATGGTTTCCAAATATTGTTAATTTATTATAAAATAATAATATAAAGAGCCATATTTAAGATTTGAATAATTTTGGGATGAAAAAATTACACGGGCCGGTCTTATATTAAGGATTTTCTTGACCGAAATTTCATCCCAATCCGTCATTGACCATTGATAATTATTTATGGGTCAGATACAAATGCAATTAATAATAAGTGTTTCAGTACATTTTGTTGAACAATTACCTTTCAAGTGCAATTCAAAAATGAATCAGGTAGTCAAATAGTATAATAATTTCAGTGCCAACAATATTACTATGCGTACCATTTTGATTGGCGACAAAATAAACTATTCAATGGTTATAAATAAACTATGGTTATCAATGCAAACTGCATTTTTATCGTAATGACCTAATAATGCTTTCTAAGCACAAATTCATTTTATATATAAAAGAAATAACAAATTAATTTTTATTTTTTAAACACTTTTGAGAAGTTTTTATTAGATTTTCACTGTCAAGTATCTTTAAAAATAAAAAAAAAATTTATTTGTTTAAAATGTAATATATTTTTTTATATTACCTAAGTACCTACATGAGTACTACCCCTTTTCATATAAACCACTTCTTGTATAAGTTTATATTTTTATAAATGTATTGAGACAATTGAATAACACCATCTCATCATTTATTTAAGGGTGAAATTGAAGTAACAGGAAATTTTGTAATACAATTTTTCAAATTATTTTGTTACAATATATATAATTATTTCAATTTTAGATTCTGAAAAAAGCAAAATATAGGTTTTACTACAAAGATGGTTTTTTTTTTATTCCCGTATAAATTTTTATAGTTGAATATTAAAATAATAATTACACATATTAAAAAGTTACACAATGTAGGTTAGCTTTACGAATATTCTCTTTGAGAAATTACATCATTGAATACAGTAGATTAATGACGATTTTATAAGAATGCCAGTAAAACAATTAAATGAATAAAACAAATTGCATTACATTAAAATGAGTTCTGTAAGAATATATATTTTTGATATTTTGTGTAATGTGTTGTTAAAAGTGGTGAGTTAGTCCAGGTAACAATTTGGTTTAATAGGACTATTTGGATATTGAAGGTGTAAGATTGAAACATTTTTATGTTACAATATGGACAAATATTAAACAAACACAATTGTAATGTACATTCCTTGTTGATTTATAAAAAATTACCAATGTAAATTCATCAAAAAGCTTTACATATTAAAAAATCTGGATCATGCGATCAAATATTCGACATAAAATTTTGATCATGTGATCCAGATACTAATGTGTAATACTTTTATCTTAAACATTACAAAGGTTATTTTATATTTTAAACATATTTAAATATGTATATTTATCATGTCATGTAACATAGATATTTAAAAAAAGAATAATGTAAGAAGTGTTAGAAAAATAATTGTTTAGTTCTTTTTTTCTTCTAAGTAATTGTGTAATTGCGTGTTCTCATCACTAAGTTGTCTTTTGGCTTCATTTAACATCTCTAGTTGTTGATAGCTCCCTACATTTTCTTTATGTACAACGAAAAGTGCAATAGCAATACCACCTTGAAGTATAATACACGAGTAAACAAAATGTCGGAAAATTAAAAATATACTAAATATAATTATGTCAAGCATTTACCAATTATTGACAACATCGTGGCTATTGCAGTAACGGGCAACATGTTCGTATAATCCGCTTTGAAGAGTGAATTTATGAATTTCTTGTGTTGTGTCGTTATCGGCAATGATTTATGAATATGTAAAGTAAGGTACGCAACGCACAGTTTCAATAAAGTTGTTAAAAATAATTGCTGTTTCTGTGCAAACTTTCAATTTCCAAAATACTGAGGTCCTCCTTATCGTTAAATGTTCATACCTTTATTGTTATCATTATGTTATCAATGGGCGCCGCGAGTGTTTGGCAGGGTGAAAGTGCCACTCCGTGGCCACACTCGGTGTGCCAGTTCATTTTAACAGTAATTACTAAATAATGTGGCTGGCTATGTTTTAACCTATCATAAACACGAAGAAGACAAATTATTTAAATTAAAAAATGTAAAAATTAATAAAATAATAGTAGAACATTGTTAGTTTGTTTAGTATCGTACAAATAAAAATTGTGGTATTTGCAAGCGTGCATTCAGTCCCATACGTTTACCGCATTCACGGCAACGCTAAATCACTGATTTTGAGGTGGGGTTGTTAAGTGAATCAGTTATTCGAAGACTGTTAAAGACGGATTAGTTAATTTTGGAGAAATTATTTCACGTTACCATTAACATCGTAATCGATTTATCGTTCTATTGCAAATATGTTTTTTTTTTTTGTAGTTGTGTTCGATTTTGAACATTTAAAAAATTAAAAATGCCTGTCCTGAGTGTCTACCGTTATATTTTATTTTTTATGATAATTTACTGTTATATTCAATTGTGTTAAATTGAATACTATATAGTTGTTATAATAATCTAATTAATACGTTGGTTTCAGTTGCCGTACAATTTGCTGTACGTTTCGTAATGTAAATTTCCGGGTTCACGGTTAATTACCTTGTGCCGGCTTAAGGCAAGCAGTATTCCCATCATGATTGTTGAGGGCATACACAGCACACTTTTAAGAATTTCAATAAAAAAGTGTGCTATACGGTGCTAAAAAATAAAATAAAACAAAAAACCCAAAACGACCTATTCCGTACACCATTGCTTACGTATATTATGCATCAGATGATGACCTTGGTATAATAAGAGAGGAGTGTTAATGATAGAAAAACTAGACATATTCGTATTTTTTTCAACAAATAAATATTCTAAACGTAATCATATAGCAGGGGGGGGTTCCAACCTTTTTTTACGGCGGGCCATATTTAAGATACGCCTCGGGCTTCTTGGGCCAAATTATTTTAAAGAGTGATAGAGAGGTAATGAAACTGAAGATAAATAGGAATTTTTTTATTTAACTGTAATTTTACAAGAGAAAAAATTGTTTTATTGTGATAAGTTACTATTACTTCCTGAGAAGATTGGAATTGTTGTCTTTTAAAATTCCGTAGTAGTTTGGAAGAAATTTGGTTGTTCCAATTGGCAGCGTCGCTCGTGTAAATGTCCGTAATTTAAGTTTGTTCTATACTTTGATTTGACGTAATTCGTTAATTTTTCCCAACCATTATTGTAAATCATTAGGCATTCAGAAGAAATCAATGATCTAATAATATTAAATAATCTTTGTGTGAACAAATGTATAAAAATTAGTGGTGTCTCTTTTTTTATTACTATCTTTCTAATAATTGTTACCTACATATATTTGTTTTTGTCATAAAACTTGAAACTGTAATTTAGTTATGTATAATGTAATGTTAATTATGAATTATTTGCGTTGACTTATGTAATAGTTTATGATTATTTGTATACGATTTACTTTATGACAATGTTTTTACATAAGTAATATGTATATTTATTTATTTTATAATTTAGTGATTTTGCTTTAGGTAAGAAGTTTAGTGGATGCTGGGATATTGGAACTAGAAACTGGAGAAGTTTTGATTTTAAGAAAAAATAGTCAGTATTTGTTATCAAGATCACAAGCTGAACCACTAATTCGTCAGGGTATATTGGAACAAGTTAGACATTAATTTTAAATCTAAGAAAAATGATAATTATATAAATGTAATTATTTTGGTAAAGATAATAAATCTATAATAAACAATAGCAACATTTATTTTGTAAATATTTATTAACATGAGAAATAATACACACATATATTAGTGATTAGTTGCGTAATTAAAACTAGGTCTTAGGACAGACATTTTTGTAGAAGTATTTATAATATGTATTCGATATATACTTAAAAAGGCTGTATTCAGATCATTTTGTTTAAATATTTTACGAGTCTATGTAGAATTATAGTCACTCCTTGATTAATTTATTATCTTTGACTTCCGTCATAACAAATATATTCTGCACACTGTTTAAACAGTATTGTTGAAACCTATTAACCATGGATAAGTTGTTGTTATGATCAACAATTGTACGTAACGACAGTGATTGTTTTGCAATTGAAATAAAATTCATTACATAATCCATAGCATTGTTACAGTTTTTTAATATTAACGAGTTTAGTTCGGATGCGCTCGTTTCTTTTTTTTCGTATTCAACCCAATCAAACGAATCTTTGAATAAATCGTTAGGAATAAATTTTATAAATGTATAATCTTCCTGGATATTTAAATGTTCAATTTCGTAAATTAATTGTTTTATAAATTTAGAGGGTCGTTGGTTTTTGATGGGTATATTAATGTATTCATAAAAGATTTCTTTGACCTGATGATACCAATTCAACGATTTCCTTATATTTAATAACGGGGATGTGCCATTAAAAAATATATTTTCGTATTCATCTAAATACTTGTTTATCGTAATTACGTGTCGACAGACAAAGACGGCCAATTGTCGGTCCACATATAATAAAAATACGTTGTGGAAATTTAACAGAGCGTTCAAATCCAGATTCATCAGCAATAATAGGTGGTACGCTTCCGATAAAGACATTGTATTGTCTTTTACCTTTATTTGCATTTCTTTTAGATTGTTAATATCATCATTAGAATGCACTTCGGCGAGAAAGGATTTTCCACTCAGCCATTTATACGTAATCCACATAATGTTTTCTCCGGGATCGTATAAATTTAAAATATTGAAGATATTGATAATATAACAAGTAAATACGTCCAAGCAGTTATTGTCATCAACTGTATGGTCTTTTTCCTGTATGCTTTTATCCATTAAGTATATCTTCAGCAGTAATTGGTATTTAATCGATTCTACGATACAATTCACATTGTGTAGCGTTACACCAGTCGTACTTACGCCAACACTAGGGCAACGACTAATAACGAAATTTACGATATCGTTGCATAAAACTGAGTAATAACTATACAATATTCTGTTGTTATACGAAGTAACTTTTATATAAAAAAAAATCAACGGAATACGATTGCATATTCCATCGAACATATTCGACATCCAAATTGTTATTGTATCAAAGTCGGTAACATCATTAAATTCATTTAAGTTTAATTTAGTTATTTTTAATTGAAAAAAATGTCTGAGGCCTTTTAATGTGTGCTTAAGTAAATTGCTTACCGTCTCAACTGTTGAATAATTATCATACTGAAAGTTTATTACATTCTGTCTTTTAAAACAATCTGCTAGTACTTTTGAATTTTTATAACTATTATTGATTGCATTTAATTGGTCATTGATTTTTCCTTTATTAATAAAAAGAGAATCTAATTTCGTGTTGTCAATTTGCGTGTAGGCAATTATCTTGTTTTGATAATCATAGTCGTGTAAACTTATAGGTTGAAAAATATATTTATCAGACCAATTATTACATAGCCAAGAGTTCATAATCATTTCATTTTTATCAAATGTTATTATGATTTTGTGTACGGTATGAATGAATTCTTCTACATCTAACTCTTGTTTAAATACTATCGGATATATGGTATTAATATTGTCAATAAACATTGTTATTCTACGTACTGCATTTGAACGATAACCCATGCAACTATACTCGTTTTTACGATGGGTTGAGTAACAACTTCTTTTGATTAAAACTGGTAAAGTGTGACAAATCTTTCTAAACACATTATTTACTCTGAATAACAAGGAACTGCGGGGCCTGCACAAATAAAAAAAATCCAAACACTGAGGAATATATGAACAAATCCTTTTACTCCATTCGGTTTCGAAGAATGTTATTATTTCATAATATCTATTTGCGTTTTGTAAACTAATAAAAATCTTCTCTACATTGGTTGCGTTAGTATTATAAATTTGCTTTAGGATTAAAATCAATTCTATTTCAAACAACGCATAAACTTCTTGTAGACTCTTTCCGGAACGGACATGAATTCCGGAATCGGATTGATTACCACCGTCGTTCGATGACTTCTTACGGTTATTATTTTCAAGTGTTTGTATTTGTGTGGCACATTTATTTATAACGTCAAATAATAGATTTAAATTATCCTCGCTTTTTACTAAAACTGTCTCCGGTATGCCAATTAAAATTACACATGTTAATAAACAATTAATGTGTTTATAAAAAAACATTTAGAAATTGGTGAATTTAATAATATATTACCGATCGAAATATAATTACAATTATTAAAAATTAAACTTTGCAGCTTATTTAAAATAATCTCAGTAGCCGAAGAACTTCATTTCGATTTTCGCGTGTTAGTACATTTGAACAATTGCACAGGTGATTATTATAATGTATTTTTTTATTGTTTTTATTGTATGCATATGAAATCAAATAACATTTGGTTGAATAACATGCAACCACCTGTTTATTATGGCACTAGTAGACAATTTCTGATACAATTAAAATTTTTTAAATAATACATTTTTTGCTTGTGGTGTTTATACAAAAGTTCATAAATAGGAAAGTTATTATGTCTTATTATATCTATTTGGATATTGAAGGTGAAAGATTGGTAAATTTTTATGTTACAATATGGACAAATATTAAACAAACACAATTGTAATGTACATTCCTTGTTGATTTATTAAAAATTACCTATGTAAGTTCATCAAAAAGTTTTACAGATTAAAAAGTCTGGATCATGCGATCAAATATTCGACATAAAATTTTGATCATGTGATCCAGATACTAATGTGTAATACCTTTATCTTAAACATTACAAAGGTTATTTTATATTTTAAACACATTTAAATATGTATATTTATCATGTCATGTAACATAGATATTTAAAAAAAATAATAATGTAAGAAGTGTTAGTAAAATAATTGTTTAGTTCTTTTTTTCTTCTAGGTAATTGTGTAATTGCGTGTTCTCATCACTAAGTTGTGTTTTGGCTTCATTTAACATCTCTAGTTGTTGATAGCTCTCTACATTTTCTTTATGTACAACGAAAAGTGCAATAGCAATACCACCTTGAAGTATAATACACGAGTAATCAAAATGTCGGAAAATTAAAAATATACTAAATATAATTATGTCAAGCATTTACCAATTATTGACAACATCGTGGCTATTGCGGTAACGGGCAACATGTTCGTATAATCCGATTTGACGAGTGAATTTATGAATTTCTTGTGTTGTGTCGTTATCGGCAATGATTTATGGACATGTAAAGTAAGGTACGCAACGCACAGTTTCAATAAAGTTGTTAAAAATAATTTCTGTTTCTGTGCAAACTTTCAATTTCCAAAATACTGAGGTCCTCCTTATCGTAAAATGTTCATACCTTTATTGTTATCATTATGTTATCAATGGGAGCCGCGAGTGTTTGGCAGGGTGAAAGTGCCACTCCGTGGCCACACTCGGTGTGCCAGTTCATTTTAACAGTAATTACTAAATAATGTGGCTGGCTATGTTTTAACCTATCATAAATACGAAGAAGACAAATTATTTAAAATAATAAATGTATGTATTAATAAAATAATTGTAGAACATGGTTAGTATGTTTAGTATAGTACGAATAAAAATTGTGGTATTTGCATGCGTGCGTCCAGTCGCATACGCTTACCGCATTCACGACAACGCTAAATCACTGATTTTGAAGTGGGGTTGTTAAGTCAATCAGTTATTCGAAGACTGTTAAAGACGGATTAGTTAATTTGGAGAAATTATTTCACGTTACCATTAACATCGTAATCGATTTATCGTTCTATTGCATTTATGTTTTTTTTTTTGTAGTTGTGTTCGATTTTGAACATTTAAAAAATTAAAAATGCCTGTCCTGAGTGTCTACCGTTATATTTTATTGTTTTATGATAATTTACTGTTATATTTAATTGTGTTAAACTGAATACTATATAGTTGTTTTAATAATCTAATTAATACGTTGGTTTCAGTTGCCGTACAATTTGCTGTACGTTTCGTAATGTAGATTTCCGGGTTCACGGTTATTTACCTTGTGCCGGGTTATGGCAAGCAGTATTCCCATCGTGTTAGTTGAGGGTATACTCAGCACAATTTTAAGAATTTCAATAAAAAAGTGTGCTATAGGGTGTTAAAAAATAAAATAGAACAAAAAACCTAAAACGACCTATTCCGTACACTATTGCCTACGTATATTATGTATCAGATGATGACCTTGGTATAATCAGGGAGGAGTGTTAATGATAGAAAAACCAAACATATTCGTATTTTTTTCAACAAATAAATATATAATCTAACTTGATATTCCTACACGTTCTAAACGTAATCATATAGCAGGGGGGGGGTTCCAACCTTTTTTTACGGCGGGCCATATTTAAGATACACCTCGGGCTTTTTGGGCCAAATTATTTTAAAGAGTGATAGAGAGGTAATGAAACTGAAGATAAATAAGAATTATTTTATTTAACTGTAATTTTACAAGAGAAAAAATTGTTTTATTGTGATAAGTTACTGTTACTTCCTGAGAAGATTGGAATTGTTGTCTTTTAAAATTCCGTAGTAGTTTGGAACAAATTTGGTTGTTCCAATTGTTACAACAAATATATTCTTCACACTGTCTAAACAGTAGTTTTGAAACCTATTAACCATGGATAAGTTGTTGTTATGATCAACAATTGTACGTAACGACAGTGATTGTTTTGCAATTGAAATAAAATTCATTACATAATCCATAGCATTGTTACAGTTTTTTAATATTAACGAGTTTAGTTCGGATGCGCTCGTTTCTTTTTTTTCGTATTCAACCCAATCAAACGAATCTTTGAATAAATCGTTAGGAATAAATTTTATAAATGTATAATCTTCCTGGATATTTAAATATTCAATTTCGTAAATTAATTGTTTTATAAATTTAGAGGGTAGTTGGTTTTTGATCGGTACATTAATGTATTCATAAAAGATTTCTTCGACCTGATGATACCAATTCAACGATTTCCTTATTTTTAATAACGGGGATGTGCCATTTAAAAATATATCTACGTATTCATATAAGTACATGATTATCATAATTACTTGTCGACAGACAAAGACGGCCAATTGTCGGTCCACATATAATAAAAATACGTTGTGGAAATTTAACAGAGCGTTCAAATCCAGATTCATCAGCAATAATAGGTGGTACGCCTCCGATAAAGACATGGTATCGTCGTTTACCTTTATTTGCATTTCTTTTAGATTGTTAATATCATCATTAGAATGCACTTCGGCGAGAAAGGATTTTCCACTCAGCCATTTATACGTAATCCACATAATGTTTTCTCCGCGATCGTATACCTTTAAAATATCGTAGATATTGATAATATAACCGGTGAATACGTCCAAGCAGTTATTGTCAATAACTGTATGGTCGTTTTTCTGTATGGTTCTATTCATTAAGTATAATCTCAGCAGTAATTTGTCTTTAATCGATTCTATGATACAATTCACATTGTGTAGCGTTACACCAGTCGTACTTACGCCAACACTAGGGCAACGACTAATAACGAAATTTACGATATCGTTGCATAAAACTGAGTAATAACTATACAATATTGTGTTCTTAGACGAACTAAGTTTTATATAAAAAAAAATCAACGGAATACGATGGCATATTCCATCGAACATATTCGACATCCAAATTGTTATTGTATCAAAGTCAGTAATATCATTTAAGTCATTTAAGATTAATTCAGTTATTTTTAATTGAAAAAAATGTCTCAGGCCATTTAAAGTGTGCAACAGTAAATTGCTTACCGTCTGAACTGTTGACCAATCACCATAGTAAAAGTCTTTTACATTCTGTCTTTCAAAACAATCTGCTAGTGATTTTGAATTTTTATAACTATTATTGATTGCATTTAATTGGTCATTGATTTTTTCTTTATTACTAAAAAGAGAATCTAATTTCGTGTTGTCAATTTTCGTGTTTTGATATTTATATTCGTGTAGTGTTACAGGTTGAAAAATATATTTATCAGGCCAAGAATTAATTAGCTCAGGGTTGTTCATAATCGTTTCCTTTTTATCAATTGTTATTATGATTTTGTGTACGGTTTGAATGAATTCTTCTACATCTAACTCTTGTTTAAATACCATCGGATATTTGGTATTAATATTGTCAATAAGCATTGTTATTCTATGTACTGCATTTGAACGATAACCCATGCAACTATACTCGTTTTTACGATAGGTTGAGTAACAACTTCTTTTGATTAAAACCGATAAAGTGTGACAAATCTTTCTAAACAAATTATTTACTCCGAATAACAAGGAACTGCGGGGCCTGCACAAGTAAAAAAAATCCAAACACTGAGGAATATATGAACAAATCCTTTTGCTCCATTCGGTTTCGAAAAATGTTATTATTTCATAATATATATTTTCTTTTTGTGAACTAATAAAAATCTTCTCTACATTGGTTGCGTTAGTATTATAAATTTGCTTTAGGATTAAAATCAATTCTATTTCAAACAACGCATAAACTTCTTGTAGACTCTTTCCGGAACGGACATGAATTCCGGAATCGGATTGATTACCACCGTCGTTCGATGACTTCTTACGGTTATTATTTTCAAGTGTTTGTATTTGTGTGGCACATTTATTTATAACGTCAAATAATAGATTTAAATTATCCTCGCTTTTTACTAAAACTGTCTCCGGTATGCCAATTAAAATTACACATGTTAATAAACAATTAATGTGTTTATAAAAAAACATTTAGAAATTGGTGAATTTAATAATATATTACCGATCGAAATATAATTACAATTATTAAAAATTAAACTTTGCAGCTTATTTAAAATAATCTCAGTAGCCGAAGAACTTCATTTCGATTTTCGCGTGTTAGTACATTTGAACAATTGCACAGGTGATTATTATAATGTATTTTTTTATTGTTTTTATTGTATGCATATGAAATCAAATAACATTTGGTTGAATAACATGCAACCACCTGTTTATTATGGCACTAGTAGACAATTTCTGATACAATTAAAATTTTTTAAATAATACATTTTTTGCTTGTGGTGTTTATACAAAAGTTCATAAATAGGAAAGTTATTATGTCTTATTATATCTATTTGGATATTGAAGGTGAAAGATTGGTAAATTTTTATGTTACAATATGGACAAATATTAAACAAACACAATTGTAATGTACATTCCTTGTTGATTTATTAAAAATTACCTATGTAAGTTCATCAAAAAGTTTTACAGATTAAAAAGTCTGGATCATGCGATCAAATATTCGACATAAAATTTTGATCATGTGATCCAGATACTAATGTGTAATACCTTTATCTTAAACATTACAAAGGTTATTTTATATTTTAAACACATTTAAATATGTATATTTATCATGTCATGTAACATAGATATTTAAAAAAAATAATAATGTAAGAAGTGTTAGTAAAATAATTGTTTAGTTCTTTTTTTCTTCTAGGTAATTGTGTAATTGCGTGTTCTCATCACTAAGTTGTGTTTTGGCTTCATTTAACATCTCTAGTTGTTGATAGCTCTCTACATTTTCTTTATGTACAACGAAAAGTGCAATAGCAATACCACCTTGAAGTATAATACACGAGTAATCAAAATGTCGGAAAATTAAAAATATACTAAATATAATTATGTCAAGCATTTACCAATTATTGACAACATCGTGGCTATTGCGGTAACGGGCAACATGTTCGTATAATCCGATTTGACGAGTGAATTTATGAATTTCTTGTGTTGTGTCGTTATCGGCAATGATTTATGGACATGTAAAGTAAGGTACGCAACGCACAGTTTCAATAAAGTTGTTAAAAATAATTTCTGTTTCTGTGCAAACTTTCAATTTCCAAAATACTGAGGTCCTCCTTATCGTAAAATGTTCATACCTTTATTGTTATCATTATGTTATCAATGGGAGCCGCGAGTGTTTGGCAGGGTGAAAGTGCCACTCCGTGGCCACACTCGGTGTGCCAGTTCATTTTAACAGTAATTACTAAATAATGTGGCTGGCTATGTTTTAACCTATCATAAATACGAAGAAGACAAATTATTTAAAATAATAAATGTATGTATTAATAAAATAATTGTAGAACATGGTTAGTATGTTTAGTATAGTACGAATAAAAATTGTGGTATTTGCATGCGTGCGTCCAGTCGCATACGCTTACCGCATTCACGACAACGCTAAATCACTGATTTTGAAGTGGGGTTGTTAAGTCAATCAGTTATTCGAAGACTGTTAAAGACGGATTAGTTAATTTGGAGAAATTATTTCACGTTACCATTAACATCGTAATCGATTTATCGTTCTATTGCATTTATGTTTTTTTTTTTGTAGTTGTGTTCGATTTTGAACATTTAAAAAATTAAAAATGCCTGTCCTGAGTGTCTACCGTTATATTTTATTGTTTTATGATAATTTACTGTTATATTTAATTGTGTTAAACTGAATACTATATAGTTGTTTTAATAATCTAATTAATACGTTGGTTTCAGTTGCCGTACAATTTGCTGTACGTTTCGTAATGTAGATTTCCGGGTTCACGGTTATTTACCTTGTGCCGGGTTATGGCAAGCAGTATTCCCATCGTGTTAGTTGAGGGTATACTCAGCACAATTTTAAGAATTTCAATAAAAAAGTGTGCTATAGGGTGTTAAAAAATAAAATAGAACAAAAAACCTAAAACGACCTATTCCGTACACTATTGCCTACGTATATTATGTATCAGATGATGACCTTGGTATAATCAGGGAGGAGTGTTAATGATAGAAAAACCAAACATATTCGTATTTTTTTCAACAAATAAATATATAATCTAACTTGATATTCCTACACGTTCTAAACGTAATCATATAGCAGGGGGGGGGTTCCAACCTTTTTTTACGGCGGGCCATATTTAAGATACACCTCGGGCTTTTTGGGCCAAATTATTTTAAAGAGTGATAGAGAGGTAATGAAACTGAAGATAAATAAGAATTATTTTATTTAACTGTAATTTTACAAGAGAAAAAATTGTTTTATTGTGATAAGTTACTGTTACTTCCTGAGAAGATTGGAATTGTTGTCTTTTAAAATTCCGTAGTAGTTTGGAACAAATTTGGTTGTTCCAATTGTTACAACAAATATATTCTTCACACTGTCTAAACAGTAGTTTTGAAACCTATTAACCATGGATAAGTTGTTGTTATGATCAACAATTGTACGTAACGACAGTGATTGTTTTGCAATTGAAATAAAATTCATTACATAATCCATAGCATTGTTACAGTTTTTTAATATTAACGAGTTTAGTTCGGATGCGCTCGTTTCTTTTTTTTCGTATTCAACCCAATCAAACGAATCTTTGAATAAATCGTTAGGAATAAATTTTATAAATGTATAATCTTCCTGGATATTTAAATATTCAATTTCGTAAATTAATTGTTTTATAAATTTAGAGGGTAGTTGGTTTTTGATCGGTACATTAATGTATTCATAAAAGATTTCTTCGACCTGATGATACCAATTCAACGATTTCCTTATTTTTAATAACGGGGATGTGCCATTTAAAAATATATCTACGTATTCATATAAGTACATGATTATCATAATTACTTGTCGACAGACAAAGACGGCCAATTGTCGGTCCACATATAATAAAAATACGTTGTGGAAATTTAACAGAGCGTTCAAATCCAGATTCATCAGCAATAATAGGTGGTACGCCTCCGATAAAGACATGGTATCGTCGTTTACCTTTATTTGCATTTCTTTTAGATTGTTAATATCATCATTAGAATGCACTTCGGCGAGAAAGGATTTTCCACTCAGCCATTTATACGTAATCCACATAATGTTTTCTCCGCGATCGTATACCTTTAAAATATCGTAGATATTGATAATATAACCGGTGAATACGTCCAAGCAGTTATTGTCAATAACTGTATGGTCGTTTTTCTGTATGGTTCTATTCATTAAGTATAATCTCAGCAGTAATTTGTCTTTAATCGATTCTATGATACAATTCACATTGTGTAGCGTTACACCAGTCGTACTTACGCCAACACTAGGGCAACGACTAATAACGAAATTTACGATATCGTTGCATAAAACTGAGTAATAACTATACAATATTGTGTTCTTAGACGAACTAAGTTTTATATAAAAAAAAATCAACGGAATACGATGGCATATTCCATCGAACATATTCGACATCCAAATTGTTATTGTATCAAAGTCAGTAATATCATTTAAGTCATTTAAGATTAATTCAGTTATTTTTAATTGAAAAAAATGTCTCAGGCCATTTAAAGTGTGCAACAGTAAATTGCTTACCGTCTGAACTGTTGACCAATCACCATAGTAAAAGTCTTTTACATTCTGTCTTTCAAAACAATCTGCTAGTGATTTTGAATTTTTATAACTATTATTGATTGCATTTAATTGGTCATTGATTTTTTCTTTATTACTAAAAAGAGAATCTAATTTCGTGTTGTCAATTTTCGTGTTTTGATATTTATATTCGTGTAGTGTTACAGGTTGAAAAATATATTTATCAGGCCAAGAATTAATTAGCTCAGGGTTGTTCATAATCGTTTCCTTTTTATCAATTGTTATTATGATTTTGTGTACGGTTTGAATGAATTCTTCTACATCTAACTCTTGTTTAAATACCATCGGATATTTGGTATTAATATTGTCAATAAGCATTGTTATTCTATGTACTGCATTTGAACGATAACCCATGCAACTATACTCGTTTTTACGATAGGTTGAGTAACAACTTCTTTTGATTAAAACCGATAAAGTGTGACAAATCTTTCTAAACAAATTATTTACTCCGAATAACAAGGAACTGCGGGGCCTGCACAAGTAAAAAAAATCCAAACACTGAGGAATATATGAACAAATCCTTTTGCTCCATTCGGTTTCGAAAAATGTTATTATTTCATAATATATATTTTCTTTTTGTGAACTAATAAAAATCTTCTCTACATTGGTTGCGTTAGTATTATAAATTTGCTTTAGGATTAAAATCAATTCTATTTCAAACAACGCATAAACTTCTTGTAGACTCTTTCCGGAACGGACATGAATTCCGGAATCGGATTGATTACCACCGTCGTTCGATGACTTCTTACGGTTATTATTTTCAAGTGTTTGTATTTGTGTGGCACATTTATTTATAACGTCAAATAATAGATTTAAATTATCCTCGCTTTTTACTAAAACTGTCTCCGGTATGCCAATTAAAATTACACATGTTAATAAACAATTAATGTGTTTATAAAAAAACATTTAGAAATTGGTGAATTTAATAATATATTACCGATCGAAATATAATTACAATTATTAAAAATTAAACTTTGCAGCTTATTTAAAATAATCTCAGTAGCCGAAGAACTTCATTTCGATTTTCGCGTGTTAGTACATTTGAACAATTGCACAGGTGATTATTATAATGTATTTTTTTATTGTTTTTATTGTATGCATATGAAATCAAATAACATTTGGTTGAATAACATGCAACCACCTGTTTATTATGGCACTAGTAGACAATTTCTGATACAATTAAAATTTTTTAAATAATACATTTTTTGCTTGTGGTGTTTATACAAAAGTTCATAAATAGGAAAGTTATTATGTCTTATTATATCTATTTGGATATTGAAGGTGAAAGATTGGTAAATTTTTATGTTACAATATGGACAAATATTAAACAAACACAATTGTAATGTACATTCCTTGTTGATTTATTAAAAATTACCTATGTAAGTTCATCAAAAAGTTTTACAGATTAAAAAGTCTGGATCATGCGATCAAATATTCGACATAAAATTTTGATCATGTGATCCAGATACTAATGTGTAATACCTTTATCTTAAACATTACAAAGGTTATTTTATATTTTAAACACATTTAAATATGTATATTTATCATGTCATGTAACATAGATATTTAAAAAAAATAATAATGTAAGAAGTGTTAGTAAAATAATTGTTTAGTTCTTTTTTTCTTCTAGGTAATTGTGTAATTGCGTGTTCTCATCACTAAGTTGTGTTTTGGCTTCATTTAACATCTCTAGTTGTTGATAGCTCTCTACATTTTCTTTATGTACAACGAAAAGTGCAATAGCAATACCACCTTGAAGTATAATACACGAGTAATCAAAATGTCGGAAAATTAAAAATATACTAAATATAATTATGTCAAGCATTTACCAATTATTGACAACATCGTGGCTATTGCGGTAACGGGCAACATGTTCGTATAATCCGATTTGACGAGTGAATTTATGAATTTCTTGTGTTGTGTCGTTATCGGCAATGATTTATGGACATGTAAAGTAAGGTACGCAACGCACAGTTTCAATAAAGTTGTTAAAAATAATTTCTGTTTCTGTGCAAACTTTCAATTTCCAAAATACTGAGGTCCTCCTTATCGTAAAATGTTCATACCTTTATTGTTATCATTATGTTATCAATGGGAGCCGCGAGTGTTTGGCAGGGTGAAAGTGCCACTCCGTGGCCACACTCGGTGTGCCAGTTCATTTTAACAGTAATTACTAAATAATGTGGCTGGCTATGTTTTAACCTATCATAAATACGAAGAAGACAAATTATTTAAAATAATAAATGTATGTATTAATAAAATAATTGTAGAACATGGTTAGTATGTTTAGTATAGTACGAATAAAAATTGTGGTATTTGCATGCGTGCGTCCAGTCGCATACGCTTACCGCATTCACGACAACGCTAAATCACTGATTTTGAAGTGGGGTTGTTAAGTCAATCAGTTATTCGAAGACTGTTAAAGACGGATTAGTTAATTTGGAGAAATTATTTCACGTTACCATTAACATCGTAATCGATTTATCGTTCTATTGCATTTATGTTTTTTTTTTTGTAGTTGTGTTCGATTTTGAACATTTAAAAAATTAAAAATGCCTGTCCTGAGTGTCTACCGTTATATTTTATTGTTTTATGATAATTTACTGTTATATTTAATTGTGTTAAACTGAATACTATATAGTTGTTTTAATAATCTAATTAATACGTTGGTTTCAGTTGCCGTACAATTTGCTGTACGTTTCGTAATGTAGATTTCCGGGTTCACGGTTATTTACCTTGTGCCGGGTTATGGCAAGCAGTATTCCCATCGTGTTAGTTGAGGGTATACTCAGCACAATTTTAAGAATTTCAATAAAAAAGTGTGCTATAGGGTGTTAAAAAATAAAATAGAACAAAAAACCTAAAACGACCTATTCCGTACACTATTGCCTACGTATATTATGTATCAGATGATGACCTTGGTATAATCAGGGAGGAGTGTTAATGATAGAAAAACCAAACATATTCGTATTTTTTTCAACAAATAAATATATAATCTAACTTGATATTCCTACACGTTCTAAACGTAATCATATAGCAGGGGGGGGGTTCCAACCTTTTTTTACGGCGGGCCATATTTAAGATACACCTCGGGCTTTTTGGGCCAAATTATTTTAAAGAGTGATAGAGAGGTAATGAAACTGAAGATAAATAAGAATTATTTTATTTAACTGTAATTTTACAAGAGAAAAAATTGTTTTATTGTGATAAGTTACTGTTACTTCCTGAGAAGATTGGAATTGTTGTCTTTTAAAATTCCGTAGTAGTTTGGAACAAATTTGGTTGTTCCAATTGTTACAACAAATATATTCTTCACACTGTCTAAACAGTAGTTTTGAAACCTATTAACCATGGATAAGTTGTTGTTATGATCAACAATTGTACGTAACGACAGTGATTGTTTTGCAATTGAAATAAAATTCATTACATAATCCATAGCATTGTTACAGTTTTTTAATATTAACGAGTTTAGTTCGGATGCGCTCGTTTCTTTTTTTTCGTATTCAACCCAATCAAACGAATCTTTGAATAAATCGTTAGGAATAAATTTTATAAATGTATAATCTTCCTGGATATTTAAATATTCAATTTCGTAAATTAATTGTTTTATAAATTTAGAGGGTAGTTGGTTTTTGATCGGTACATTAATGTATTCATAAAAGATTTCTTCGACCTGATGATACCAATTCAACGATTTCCTTATTTTTAATAACGGGGATGTGCCATTTAAAAATATATCTACGTATTCATATAAGTACATGATTATCATAATTACTTGTCGACAGACAAAGACGGCCAATTGTCGGTCCACATATAATAAAAATACGTTGTGGAAATTTAACAGAGCGTTCAAATCCAGATTCATCAGCAATAATAGGTGGTACGCCTCCGATAAAGACATGGTATCGTCGTTTACCTTTATTTGCATTTCTTTTAGATTGTTAATATCATCATTAGAATGCACTTCGGCGAGAAAGGATTTTCCACTCAGCCATTTATACGTAATCCACATAATGTTTTCTCCGCGATCGTATACCTTTAAAATATCGTAGATATTGATAATATAACCGGTGAATACGTCCAAGCAGTTATTGTCAATAACTGTATGGTCGTTTTTCTGTATGGTTCTATTCATTAAGTATAATCTCAGCAGTAATTTGTCTTTAATCGATTCTATGATACAATTCACATTGTGTAGCGTTACACCAGTCGTACTTACGCCAACACTAGGGCAACGACTAATAACGAAATTTACGATATCGTTGCATAAAACTGAGTAATAACTATACAATATTGTGTTCTTAGACGAACTAAGTTTTATATAAAAAAAAATCAACGGAATACGATGGCATATTCCATCGAACATATTCGACATCCAAATTGTTATTGTATCAAAGTCAGTAATATCATTTAAGTCATTTAAGATTAATTCAGTTATTTTTAATTGAAAAAAATGTCTCAGGCCATTTAAAGTGTGCAACAGTAAATTGCTTACCGTCTGAACTGTTGACCAATCACCATAGTAAAAGTCTTTTACATTCTGTCTTTCAAAACAATCTGCTAGTGATTTTGAATTTTTATAACTATTATTGATTGCATTTAATTGGTCATTGATTTTTTCTTTATTACTAAAAAGAGAATCTAATTTCGTGTTGTCAATTTTCGTGTTTTGATATTTATATTCGTGTAGTGTTACAGGTTGAAAAATATATTTATCAGGCCAAGAATTAATTAGCTCAGGGTTGTTCATAATCGTTTCCTTTTTATCAATTGTTATTATGATTTTGTGTACGGTTTGAATGAATTCTTCTACATCTAACTCTTGTTTAAATACCATCGGATATTTGGTATTAATATTGTCAATAAGCATTGTTATTCTATGTACTGCATTTGAACGATAACCCATGCAACTATACTCGTTTTTACGATAGGTTGAGTAACAACTTCTTTTGATTAAAACCGATAAAGTGTGACAAATCTTTCTAAACAAATTATTTACTCCGAATAACAAGGAACTGCGGGGCCTGCACAAGTAAAAAAAATCCAAACACTAAGGAATATATGAACAAATCCTTTTGCTCCATTCGGTTTCGAAAAATGTTATTATTTCATAATATATATTTTCTTTTTGTGAACTAATAAAAATCTTCTCTACATTGGTTGCGTTAGTATTATAAATTTGCTTTAGGATTAAAATCAATTCTATTTCAAACAACGCATAAACTTCTTGTAGACTCTTTCCGGAACGGACATGAATTCCGGAATCGGATTGATTACCACCGTCGTTCGATGACTTCTTACGGTTATTATTTTCAAGTGTTTGTATTTGTGTGGCACATTTATTTATAACGTCAAATAATAGATTTAAATTATCCTCGCTTTTTACTAAAACTGTCTCCGGTATGCCAATTAAAATTACACATGTTAATAAACAATTAATGTGTTTATAAAAAAACATTTAGAAATTGGTGAATTTAATAATATATTACCGATCGAAATATAATTACAATTATTAAAAATTAAACTTTGCAGCTTATTTAAAATAATCTCAGTAGCCGAAGAACTTCATTTCGATTTTCGCGTGTTAGTACATTTGAACAATTGCACAGGTGATTATTATAATGTATTTTTTTATTGTTTTTATTGTATGCATATGAAATCAAATAACATTTGGTTGAATAACATGCAACCACCTGTTTATTATGGCACTAGTAGACAATTTCTGATACAATTAAAATTTTTTAAATAATACATTTTTTGCTTGTGGTGTTTATACAAAAGTTCATAAATAGGAAAGTTATTATGTCTTATTATATCTATTTGGATATTGAAGGTGAAAGATTGGTAAATTTTTATGTTACAATATGGACAAATATTAAACAAACACAATTGTAATGTACATTCCTTGTTGATTTATTAAAAATTACCTATGTAAGTTCATCAAAAAGTTTTACAGATTAAAAAGTCTGGATCATGCGATCAAATATTCGACATAAAATTTTGATCATGTGATCCAGATACTAATGTGTAATACCTTTATCTTAAACATTACAAAGGTTATTTTATATTTTAAACACATTTAAATATGTATATTTATCATGTCATGTAACATAGATATTTAAAAAAAATAATAATGTAAGAAGTGTTAGTAAAATAATTGTTTAGTTCTTTTTTTCTTCTAGGTAATTGTGTAATTGCGTGTTCTCATCACTAAGTTGTGTTTTGGCTTCATTTAACATCTCTAGTTGTTGATAGCTCTCTACATTTTCTTTATGTACAACGAAAAGTGCAATAGCAATACCACCTTGAAGTATAATACACGAGTAATCAAAATGTCGGAAAATTAAAAATATACTAAATATAATTATGTCAAGCATTTACCAATTATTGACAACATCGTGGCTATTGCGGTAACGGGCAACATGTTCGTATAATCCGATTTGACGAGTGAATTTATGAATTTCTTGTGTTGTGTCGTTATCGGCAATGATTTATGGACATGTAAAGTAAGGTACGCAACGCACAGTTTCAATAAAGTTGTTAAAAATAATTTCTGTTTCTGTGCAAACTTTCAATTTCCAAAATACTGAGGTCCTCCTTATCGTAAAATGTTCATACCTTTATTGTTATCATTATGTTATCAATGGGAGCCGCGAGTGTTTGGCAGGGTGAAAGTGCCACTCCGTGGCCACACTCGGTGTGCCAGTTCATTTTAACAGTAATTACTAAATAATGTGGCTGGCTATGTTTTAACCTATCATAAATACGAAGAAGACAAATTATTTAAAATAATAAATGTATGTATTAATAAAATAATTGTAGAACATGGTTAGTATGTTTAGTATAGTACGAATAAAAATTGTGGTATTTGCATGCGTGCGTCCAGTCGCATACGCTTACCGCATTCACGACAACGCTAAATCACTGATTTTGAAGTGGGGTTGTTAAGTCAATCAGTTATTCGAAGACTGTTAAAGACGGATTAGTTAATTTGGAGAAATTATTTCACGTTACCATTAACATCGTAATCGATTTATCGTTCTATTGCATTTATGTTTTTTTTTTTGTAGTTGTGTTCGATTTTGAACATTTAAAAAATTAAAAATGCCTGTCCTGAGTGTCTACCGTTATATTTTATTGTTTTATGATAATTTACTGTTATATTTAATTGTGTTAAACTGAATACTATATAGTTGTTTTAATAATCTAATTAATACGTTGGTTTCAGTTGCCGTACAATTTGCTGTACGTTTCGTAATGTAGATTTCCGGGTTCACGGTTATTTACCTTGTGCCGGGTTATGGCAAGCAGTATTCCCATCGTGTTAGTTGAGGGTATACTCAGCACAATTTTAAGAATTTCAATAAAAAAGTGTGCTATAGGGTGTTAAAAAATAAAATAGAACAAAAAACCTAAAACGACCTATTCCGTACACTATTGCCTACGTATATTATGTATCAGATGATGACCTTGGTATAATCAGGGAGGAGTGTTAATGATAGAAAAACCAAACATATTCGTATTTTTTTCAACAAATAAATATATAATCTAACTTGATATTCCTACACGTTCTAAACGTAATCATATAGCAGGGGGGGAGTTCCAACCTTTTTTTACGGCGGGCCATATTTAAGATACACCTCGGGCTTTTTGGGCCAAATTATTTTAAAGAGTGATAGAGAGGTAATGAAACTGAAGATAAATAAGAATTATTTTATTTAACTGTAATTTTACAAGAGAAAAAATTGTTTTATTGTGATAAGTTACTGTTATTTCCTGAGAAGATTGGAATTGTTGTCTTTTAAAATTCCGTAGTAGTTTGGTACAAATTTGGTTGTTCCAATTGTTACAACAAATATATTCTTCACACTGTCTAAACAGTAGTTTTGAAACCTATTAACCATGGATAAGTTGTTGTTATGATCAACAATTGTACGTAACGACAGTGATTGTTTTGCAATTGAAATAAAATTCATTACATAATCCATAGCATTGTTACAGTTTTTTAATATTAACGAGTTTAGTTCGGATGCGCTCGTTTCTTTTTTTTCGTATTCAACCCAATCAAACGAATCTTTGAATAAATCGTTAGGAATAAATTTTATAAATGTATAATCTTCCTGGATATTTAAATGTTCAATTTCGTAAATTAATTGTTTTATAAATTTAGAGGGTCGTTGGTTTTTGATGGGTATATTAATGTATTCATAAAAGATTTCTTTGACCTGATGATACCAATTCAACGATTTCCTTATATTTAATAACGGGGATGTGCCATTAAAAAATATATTTTCGTATTCATCTAAATACTTGTTTATCGTAATTACGTGTCGACAGACAAAGACGGCCAATTGTCGGTCCACATATAATAAAAATACGTTGTGGAAATTTAACAGAGCGTTCAAATCCAGATTCATCAGCAATAATAGGTGGTACGCTTCCGATAAAGACATTGTATTGTCGTTTACCTTTATTTGCATTTCTTTTAGATTGTTAATATCATCATTAGAATGCACTTCGGCGAGAAAGGATTTTCCACTCAGCCATTTATACGTAATCCACATAATGTTTTCTCCGCGATCGTATACCTTTAAAATATCGTAGATATTGATAATATAACCGGTGAATACGTCCAAGCAGTTATTGTCAATAACTGTATGGTCGTTTTTCTGTATGGTTCTATTCATTAAGTATAACCTCAGCAGTAATTTGTCTTTAATCGATTCTATGATACAATTCACATTGTGTAGCGTTACACCAGTCGTACTTACGCCAACACTAGGGCAACGACTAATAACGAAATTTATTTAAGTTTGAACCAACTTAGTTCTATACTTTGATTTGACGTGTTTTGTTTTTGAAAAAGTTTGTTTACATAGGTTATAATTAATTCTGTTTGGCTATCATTAATAAACGACGATTGCATTTGGATATCTATACTTTTATTATATTAGTTTTATATATATATAATAAATAAGATTGGGTGAACACGCGATGGCAGCGATAACGTATTTTATTATCATTTTTATTCACGGGTAAAACAAGGCATAAATGTATAATCGTATTCATATATAATATTTGTTTTTCTGTTGCGGTAGTTAAATGCGTGTTCTTTTTTGAGAGAATGCAATGTAGTTCGCCATTTTTTTTCATCAAATTGGGACATTTTTACGTTGTTTTGGGGACAGCGGGACACTCGGCTTGATAACGGGACGTATGTTCACGTATGTATACGCAAATGGTTATAACTTATAATTGGAGATGTAGAAAAAAAAAAAAAAAATGGAAATACAAAATAAATCAAACAATGACGTGCGCGATTATAGTAATTATACCATAATTGATAATACGAATGACAAAAAAGTGCCCAACCGTGTAATGAAGGTATTGTAAAATAGACCAAATGACACCGATTTATTGATCACGCCTTAAATCGATCACCTTTGAAGATCTGTAATAATTATCCTATAGACAATTAACGATTCAAATTTAATCGTTCATTTCCTAATCAATGTTTATCCGCGAAACGTTACAAATTGCCCTATACATGTAATACACAGGTAAAAACAAAGATATTACTTTAAAAAAAAAAAAAAAAGGAGTAGACAATTACCACTGAAAAGTACCATTATATTTACAACGCACATATAATACTTATATAATATAATAAATTCAATAATATTTAGCCAATAAAATATATTATTTCAATTTAATAAATAAATAACATATAGAATATTAGATAGTATACTTAATATAAACTGTTTTATACGTACAGCGTTATAATTACTGACTATAAAATGTAATATTAAACTTTTACATAAAATAAATTATTGGGCGGTACAGCGCCGTACCGTATAATTATACCCCACCAGTGGCATGGCTCGCGATGTTCAAACCGTGCAATGTACAAAGACAGAAACCGTGGGCGGTTATTATTGGGGCTAGCATCCATTTAATTCCCGATATTCCCAATATTTAAACAAGTGTCCAAGCACTTTATATCGTATTAATGAATAAACCCAATTTTCGACGATAACTTTACCAGTTTTACAAAAAAGATACAAGCATGGATCGATAATAAACGCCGATAACCGCGGTCTGTTCGCAGCACGGTTTAAGATTTATTCTGCAGTTGAGATTGTTTATTTTGTCCAAATTGGATTTATGGTCGTTTTATCATAGCTCGTTGGGCAACCATACTATATCTTAAATCGAGGTTCACGGTGGTGGCTATAGCCTATTTATTATTGGGATCACAAACTTGTAAAAGATACTTAAAAGTATTTAGAGTGCCTACAAATAAAGATATTATTTCAAAATGTAATCAAAATACGTATTCGATTACTTGACTACAGTACGTGATTTCAGTACGAATACAGATAAGTATTTTTGAAAATTATTTTATACATATTACGTTTTTATATTATCTTGTATAGGTTAGATTAGGTTATATATTAAGTATTCGAATATTTATATTTAAATACTCTTGAAGTCTGGCTACATACCGAATCTTATTATATTTCGACGCATTTACACAGGGGCGGCTCGCGGTGCCCCGGTCTTCAAGCGCAAATACTGAATTAATTTCAGCCGTCATAGTATAATATATTCGAAAAATATTATTTTGCTCCGACATACACAATTGATTATGTTACTTCATATTATATCTTAAAAAACGCTATATTAACATTAGGTTATTAAAAAAAAAAAAAAAAAAAAAAAAAAAATAGTTACTCTCGTACCAGCGCATTTATACACGATTCGCCATGTACCCTTTAAATATATTTATAAATAATTATTATGTAATATAATTTCGACATTATATACAGTGATCTGCATACCTACCCATTTAGATTGTTTGACATTTGAAATAATTTTTGTTTTGGTTGGTCCCTAGAAATACAATAGTATACTTCTCGGAGATCAGTCATGGTGATAATATAATAATACTTATCAAAAATATAAAACTATACAAATATATAACTAAATGTGTTTTGTTTTTCATTTATTATATAATTTAGTGTTTTTGCTTTAGGTAAGAAGTTTACTGGATGCTTGTAAATTGAAATTGGAAATTGGAAAAGTTTTAATTTAATGGTTAATGTTAATGCTAATCTTACAGTAAATGTTATAAAAATCACAAGCTGAACCACTAATTCGCCAGGATATATTGGAACAAGTTAGACATCAGTTTTAAATTTAAGAATAATGATAATTATGGAATTACTTCGGTATACGAACTATAATAAACATAACATTATTTTTAAATTTATTAAATAATAAGGTTTTTTTTTGAGAGGGGGGGTGTGTTAAAGACCTACAGTTCCAAATATATTTTCTCCATCTACTCCTATATTTCTGCCGCTCCCTTCCATTGTATCCTACCTTCAACCATTCCTTGAATCTTTGACAGGGTCCTTTCAGTAATCGTTATTTTATTAGATTTTCCTTGATCACTGTCTAGTATCTTTTAAAACAAAAAATGTATTTATTTAAAATGTAATACATTTTTTTACTTTACCTAAGTACAAATACTCGACATAAAAAATTTGATCATGTGATCCAGACACCAATGTCTTTTATCTTAAACATTACAAAGACAATTTTATATATTTACTCCAACATATGCTCAGGCTTAATGGTATTATGTATAAATAATAATAACAATAATGATACTAAAACGAATTGTAGAATATAAATCATTTAATGTAACATAGATATTTAAAAAAATAATAATGTAATAAAATAATGAAATTACATTTTTGTGATTACAATGAAAAATAAATGGTAAAATAATTGTTTATTTTTCCTTTTTAGGAAATTGTGAATTTCCGTGTTCTCAGCCCTAAGTTGTTTGTTTGCATCATAAAATGCTTCTAGATCACATCCACTCTCTGTATAGTCTCCATACGCTGCTAAAAGTTCAATAGCAATACCTCCTTGGAGATAAATCCACGAGTGAACAAAATTATGAAAAATTAAAAATATACGGGATATAATTATACAAATAACGATTTGTACCAAATATTGACTACTACAAAAACCGCTGTCATGTTTGTTTATTCCGAATTTGATGATACTTGAGTACAATTTATGAATTTCTTGTATTGTCTTGTTATCGGCAAATGTTTATGGATAAGTATACACAAGGTACACAATGTACAATTTATAATAAAGTCGTTTAAAATAATTGCGTTTCTGTCCAAACTTCCAATTTCCAAAACACGAAAATTCTCTTTATCGATTAAGTTCATACATTTATTGTTATCATATAAAAATGTATATATTTAGGGTTAAGAAACCTGTTAAAAACCGTTTTCGGTAACGTTGCCTGATAGCATATTAACATACTACACACGAAATAAAAACATTCCCGACGTGGTGTTGCTTAACGGATCGGGGTTTAAATTCGATTAAAACTCCGACATGAGCTCGTAAATTTTAGTGTTATAAATTTAAATATAGGCATAGAAATTGTGTTCTCGGACCGTTATCATTATTTGTCTTTATCATTTTCGAATAACTTTGACCCATCGGGATAAAGAATAATATTATAGGTAGTTTTCCTTTATCTGGAAAAAGTGTCCATCGAAATGACTCCAAATACATTTGCATGCAAAGACGGTTTTAGCTGCAGGATTTTGACTCAGGAAGGCTTGATTTGATGATTCTTTTTTTAGTTCAATCAATATTTTATCAGTTTTTAATAGATATTCTGTAACTGTTAGATTAAGGACATTTTTATCCTTAAGTTGTATTTAGACAATCAACAACACATCTATCTACCCATGCAGCCACTAAAATTGGATACTGTATACATATTAATGTGTGACTTTTGTGTTTGTGCGGTTGTTAGTTGTTTTTGTTAAATGAAAGTACGTTTAAATCGTATTTTTTTTATAATATGTATATTGTATAGATATATTATATAGATACATATAACAATTATTTATAATGGCTATTGTAATATTATATTTTGGACCAAGTAATATTATTATATTCATGGATTTATATATTTAAAAAAACAAAATTCAAACATAATATTCACAATTACATTTATTAATATATATAATATATTTAAAAAAAAAATGGTATTAATAGTATTAGTAAATCTTTTTCTGAAAAAATTTTCAATTTTTATTTAAAAATTGTCTTTTTAGTGTATTATTTTAATGTTTTCTGCGTTCTACGAGTACAGTAAATTTGAATTTGGAGCTAATTTTTATTTTCAAACAATGAAAATATTGTTTTTAAAATATATTTTTTGTCTTCTGTGTAATAGTCAATAATATAACAGCTTTAAACAAGTTAAACTTAAAGAAGTTGAATAACAAAATTAACTTCCACATGACTAATTTTAACGGCTAAAACATTAGGCCATTTAAAAATAGAAATTTTGTAGGATACGAAAATACGCACCAGAATTATAGAATATACATAAAAACATGGATTGAAGTAGGTTTAGTGTTGTTATTTTCGTGTTGAAAGAAGAAAATGTAAGTTAAATAAAATATATGGTTGATGGTAATCACAATAGTATATTGTATTGAACAGGGGCATTATAGAAAAACAACAATTTATAATGTAATACATTTTTAGTCTATAGAAACAAAACTGTATAAAATACGTAGGTATTAGGTAACTCAATGCATATAAAGTGTATATAATATTTACAGTGAACCGTACAAATTTAATTGAAAGATGTCTACCTAAAAAGTCTGTACGATGGAGATTAAATTTTAATAAAATTTTGATTTTTGTTTTATAAATATAGTATAGGAGGACGGACGAATCACGGCAATTTATATTAAGTATAGTTTGATCGGAGAGAAATAAATAATACCCAATGGGTATATATATAAAAAAATATATAAAAAAAAAAAGTGTAAAAAGAATCAACGAAAAATTGTTACGGAGGTAAATATACCTAGGTACCTACTAGATACTTTACATAAAATTGGGGGGAGAGGAGGGAGAGGTTAGATAAACGAATATATTATTAGTATATATAAGTATACAAACAAATTAAATATAAATATCAATTGCCGACGATCACTACCTACTTGTTGTTTATTTATTATAGTAATAAAAAAACCGGATAAAAATCTAAGGCTTTTTGAACATTAGCGTATATAGCGTATACTACGTGATAAAGTTGGCTGTGCTGTTGACTCGGTCGTATTATAGTACTCGATGTCTATAATAATTATATGTACTTATTTCTATGTGAGTATTCAGAGTATTTACATATGAGTGACCGGGGCAGTATAAAACATCGTTTATGTTTATTATTATAACTGTGCCTGGACGAGCTGAGCTCGTGATTACCTATATAGGATCTGCAATTTACGAGCATTTAACAATCGCGTATGGATGTTTAAACTGTAAAAACGGAATAATGTCTGGGATTTAGATATACAGTATAACTGTTGGGTCTCGGCACCATGATATAGGCAGGTAACCCCTGTGCTAGTAAAATGGAGATGAAACAAAATGTTGAGGGCGTTTCGGTTCAATTTGGGTACAGCAATAATCGAATAGTAGTATGTAAGTACGTACTATGTTTTATGTCTATTAACACTGAACGAGCGAACGAATAATAGGTATACCTATATGGCAATAAGAATCAGGTGGTAGGTCAGGTATAAGTATATGTGTGTACCGGAATTTATTGAGGATTTGTAGATTTCGAATTGAGTATAAGTCGGAAAAGAGTTGAATGGAGTTAAACATTTATGGCATTTAGGTGGGAATTAGAGTTTAAATACGAATACCGAAATTTAAAGAGGAAAATATGTTGGCTTTGTTGTACATTTTTTGTTTGACAATATTTTAGGAAAACAGCGACGTACTGCCCTCGAAAATATTACTATTATAAAATGTTGTTATTAGTGTATTGTGTTTAAACGGTAATTTCGACCTAAATGTGCCTCGGCGTTTATTCTACATAATGTTACTTTGCTATGTCGTAATGTCGCCCGCTAGTTAGACTGAGACAACACAACTCATTTCATCAAGGAGGTTTTGACGACGAGAGAGCAGGAAGAGCGCCATCGTCAGAGAGTAACCCAATTGTATAAATGTATAAACTAGCAGTAAGGCCTAGCATTGTAGCCAAATAGCCATAGTCAAATTTAAGAAATTCCCGTGTATATAAATATTATTCAATTAAATTGTAATAAGTAGAACTAAGAACCTAGCATATGCTAAGAATGTTTTCCACTAATAAACGATACACCTACGGGGGAAGGATTGCCTTGCCGGGTAGAGTCCCCCCCGTAAGTTACGATACCATACAATAAAAAACAGAAAAAAAAATAAAAAGTTAGACTGAGACAATAAATGCGGTTGTGGCGTCCACGTTTGTCTGTTTGAACACGACCCAATAATTGCGTTTCCATCACAGTAAAATTATGCACGGGTATGTACGCGGTTTTCGCGGAGGAGATACTCGAGTTTCGAAGGGGGTGGACTTAAATGAATCACTTAATGCCTTTTTTACAATTGTTTTTTCTACGCTATTTTTTTACGCGAATTATACATGATATTTTATATTACAAAGAGCGTTATGCGTTACCATACGCATACGTATTAATCTCCATTATTTTATAATAATACAAACGAGCAATAAAAATATACCTACCTAATATAATATAGCAGATTAAAATACTATACATTTATCCTGCAGGAATTATAAATAACAATAATACCTACCATAATATCACGACTACCGTAATTCTATACTACATATTTTAAATACCCTATAATAATAAAGTTGGGATTTTTTTTTTTTCAGAAATAATACGGTATTATTATATTAGTTTTCATTGTTATGATTATACATTTTTTTTCCGTGCAAGTACGTAAAACATTATGATAACGACCGGTTTTTTTTTTCAAAAATATTTTTTTTTTCTTTCCATTTTCATATGTCGCATATTTTGTTTATTAAACGTGTATACTTAACTCGTAATGCATCCGCATTGTTTGTTCCGGAAATGTCTGCAAAATCAGCAGTCGGTACCTATATCGCTCTGGTAGCGCGTACAATTGCAATTTCAAGGACTACAGATACACCATTGGTATTTCCACCGAAAACCGTACAAGGACCACATCGCGAATTATTTGATACATGTATGCTATAATGATTTGTAATGTAAATGGTGTGATATTTGGAATTTCATTCGCGACGACGACAAGCACCGGAAGGGAGGATCTTGGCGGTTATTTTGGCCGGGGATGGGGGAGACATTGGGGCGGGATATGGGTTTTAGTGTTGCAAATAATAAGGCCAATACAGAGCGTTGAACGCCATGAAAGCGACCGGAAACAGCAGCCTGGAGTATTCGTCGATTTTTCTCGCCAGCACCGTGTTGGTCTCCACGGACGACGTGTACGCGCATTCTTGTTGCAAAATTCGTTTCACCTGTGCCAACAGACAATTTATTAATGAAAAAAAAAAAAAAAAAATATATAATAAATTGATTTGGCACATAAAGTCATAAATATTTATTAGCCATGCATGAAGTATTCATTCGGTGGACGGCCATCATGTTGATTTCTATAATACACGTCGACTGTGGCCAATGTCAATTTCTATATATTGTCCGAAAAATGTTCGTGAGATACGTACCTACTTACGTGGTATGTAAAATAAATTTGCATTTTAAGTGTTTGGAAAAAAATAACCGTATAAATATGCACTTTTGAGAGTCCGAAAAATAAAAACACGTTAAAAAAAATAATATACATATATTTAAGTGTCGAAGGAAAAAAAATGTGTATTTTCAAGCGATGCGCTCGAAGGGAGATAAAAAATTAAATTGAAACCAAGGGGTGGATTTAAAAAGTTTTTTTTATACTCGTTATAGTATGATAATTCGTGGTTTTTTGTATATATATATATATATATAAAACAAAATAATGTATATATTAAAATTTTTTTTTAAAAATAAAGCATAACATTTCTATTTTTCATCATGATTGTACAAAAGATTTTATTCGAGGCAATAAAAGCAGTAGGGAAAATAAAAATTTTAATCCATTTAGAATATACGTATACACCGCACGGAAATTATTTTCCACGAAAATTTAAGAAAATATGCAAAATTGCGTTTATTTTGACGGTTATCGTCTAAAACGGAAATAATGAAATTCCACTAATGTTTCCGGACCAATATATTTCATTCAGTTCAGCCCCGCAGTTGGTTATTATTATTTTTATGGTGTATAATAATGATTATGGTTATTACCACGCTGACTGGTATGACCGGCGACGCGGTTAAATTCTCGTCGTACGATTTCGAACCCGCCGTGCCACCGTTGACAGGTTCGGCCAAGAGGTTTTTCAATATGTCCGGTCTGAGTTTTCTCCACATGTAGTTGACTACAGTGAATTCGAGCAACGCGCAGAACACGAACGCTGTAACAGAATCCAGTGCATTTTATTTGTTTAGAAGTTGTTTTACGTATATATCATTTTTTTTTTTTTTTTTTTTTTTTTGTTGTTTTCAATCCGGTGATTGTTTCATATCAAATGATACATTTTCATTTTTTCCCGGGTTCTAGGTTTCCGGGTTAGGTCTCTACGGCAGGCATGGACTACGGGTGGATGTATTTTTTTGCCCCCAACCACAGGGAAAACATGTCTAATATACTCCATATAAATATGGACTATATTCATTTTATGGAGACGGCCAATTTCGTTGTGACGATCGTATAGGTAATTTCCTCTCTATTATACTATAGTCCCAAGTAGACGAGTTAAAACAATGTAAAAATAAAATCTTATCGGCAAAAATGAAAATCTCGAATTTCACCTATGGTGGACATTACTAAACATATAATATGCACCAAGTAAAAAAAAAAATCCAAAGGAATAGGTAACTTTTTGACTATTTTGAATTCTATAGATTTGTATTCGGTAAATGTTTATTTATTTTATTTATGATGCAGAAAGCGACTACCCAATGCGAATTGCGAATCACGAAAAATGAAAATAATTCACTGCAGTGCGTTGATAGCGGACAGGTGACACGGGCAATTGTCTATTAAGTCCCCGGTCTTTATTAATTTATTATGTTAAGGCCTCATAATTTGTTCTAAAAAAAAAAATAATTTGCTCAACAATTCATAAAGTACTTTCTTCTTGTTTACAGGAGCCTCGAAAAATTTAACTACAAACTCTTTGAACATATCTTAGTAAATGCACATTTAATAACCATTAATTGAAGTAAAAAAAAAAAAAAAAAACAACTCATGGAATCAGGTATTTTATTGACGTAAAACATGGGCGGATAGGAGGGGAGGAATTTGCTACCCTCGAGAGTTTCTTTTTACAAATATAAATTAATAATACAAATCATTAAATAAAAAGGTAAGGAAATCAATAATAATTTAATTTTTTTTATATGAAAATATTTTGTTATCCCTATACCCCCATACAGCAAATAGGAATTAACTTTTGATTTTTAAATGGTAACTTCTCTTTTTCTCAACAAAGATACGAAAAAAATAAAATATTTTTGCAAAATCCCACTAATATTAGATACCTGGTATCTATATACAGCCATACTATTAATGAGTTATATACATTTATAATTAGCGAAAGGTAATAAATTGCATATTAATTTGTATGTGTTTATTCTCTCCTACTCCTCATGTCTAAATATTAAATTGTTATAACTTATAAATAATAAATTCAATATAAATGCCATGCTATCAACGTTTCTGGAAAAGTATTTTCTTTTTAAATCTCGTTTAAAAAGGGAAGGGTTGCTATTTGAAAATCAAATATTGATATGTGTTAATGGAGTACAGCATTAATGTAAAATTTTAAAAATACTGTAAACAAGATCATTAAACGATTCTACAATGGCTGAAAAAACCAACCAAAATAGATTTTTCTTAATATTTTTGTAGATGGATAATTCTGGATCATGATTTAAAAATCACCTTGCCTATATACGGACAAACAAGAAAAACAAATTGTACATTTTTTAATTCATACAATTCTTTTCCCTTGTTAAATTGTGATAGAATTGTTCTATATTTTCAAAAATACCCTTGGACCCCTAGTTATGGCCTTGGTATATATGTATATATATATATATATATATGCGAGTGTGTGTGAATTATATCGTCTATATCTATATACTAATATAACAATGAGTCTGCTGTCTGTCTGCCGTTCTATAGAAAGTGATTTCCCATAGTTCTGCAATTTTGAACATAAGTGGATTTTGCCTTCTTATTTCCGGTCTTGAAAACAGAATTTAAAAATTTTAATTAGTTTTTTTTTTAGTTAATAAGTTTTTGATTATAAACCAAAGCAATACGCACAGAGGTCTGAAATGAATGGATTTCCGCGGGTAATACCGTTCGTATAATATAATATACCTAGTATTATGTAATGTATGGAGTGTGGCGCTATACTGTTGCGAAACTTGATTAGTGAATAATGCAGAGCAAAAATTCCTCGAAAACTTTGAAATGTGGTGTTAGAGAAGGATGCTGCGAGTGAGTTGGACAGAACACTGTACCAACGAAAGCATACTCAGTGAAATACATGAACATAGAGTTGATACTTAAAACCATTAGAACAAGGCGATTGAACACGATTGGACTCATACAGAGGCATGAAGATAAACTAATTTATATGATAATAGAAGGGAAAATTGATGGAAATAGGAACCGAGGACGACCAAGAACTACATTTGTCAAACAACTAATTTACGACGCTGGACTATTAAGCTACACTGAACTAGTGTAAGGCTAGTTGGTCACATGAAAGACTGAAGAGAGTATGATCGACCGGAAAACCATAAAAAAAAACTATATACCTGTACAGTTATTTTTCTATTATTTTTATTGTATTTTTCCGCATACAGTTATGGAAATTATTTGTCATTGTTAAGATGACAAATATTATAAATAATCGTAAAAAATATTTAACACGTGATTACGGCTGTTACAAGTCATACAAACTGCAGACAAATACCATATTTATATGAATATTATTATTATTATCAATAAGAAAACGGATGACTATAAAAAATTATAATAAATATTTATACTCGATGAAAAATTTAAAAAAAAGTCCTCACCGGTGCAAGTGCCCATCCATACGTCAATGGCCTTAACGTAACTGACCTGGGGGAGACCACTCTGGATGCCTGAGAAATAATTTTTTTTTTAAGTTTCAATTATGATCCAATTCCATTAGGTTGTAGATCGTATAATAACTGTTGTACCCGAAGATTGCGAACCGACGGCTAGCAGCGTGGTCACGCCTAACGTTGTCCGACCCGGCACCGAGTCCACGTCCATCCAAAACGACACCCAGGAAATCACTACGATCAGCATCGTCGGCAAGTAGCTCTGGACCAAGTGGAAACCCACGCTCCGGCTCAGGTAAAACTGTGCCACTAGACAGCTGTAATTACCTAAGGAATTAAACATACATTAATAATAGTCCCTATATAATGAATCTCAAAAAGTAAATCATTTGAATATATTCGATAATATTATGTTAATATATATACCACAATAATTTACCAAGAGAAATTGACTTTGTATATTTTTCGAAATTCATCAGGTAACGTTGAAAATATTTTTTTGTTAGACCATGAGTTGTAAAGTTTGTAAAATATTATGTAGCATGTTAGAAATTATTCAAGTTTCCAAAGTTTCCAATAACCGTTCTGTTACTCGGGCATTGTTTTCGATGAAAATATTCGTTTGGATCTACACGCGTGAATAATGTAGCTCTGCGATATATTTTGCCTATACGTATTATGCATGTAATTTATTTAGTACACTGGCAGTGCCAAACGATATTTTAATACGATTTTTCGTATGGCACGTGAGGAGGGGTATGTATAAAAAAGCTTTGAAACTATTGCTACTATAGGCGACAAAAAAAAAAAAAAAAACTAGTGATCAGAATTTGTTTAGGTATAGAAGGTTTCACTAATCAACATTTTTACATTAAACGGTAGTATACCGTGGATAACAAACTACGTATCTCGGAGGTACAGAGTATAGACTACGTTTGTTGTTGGATCATCTGTTCGATTACCTATATGGCTATAGATTTATAATTCTTTAAAGTTTTCTAAATATTTGAACGATTCACACAAAACTTCGTCGTGTAACTTGTATCGGGGTGCACGTAGCCGTGGTATTTCCCGGTAGCGATTTAGTGGCGCCTAAAATCGTCAAAACCGAATCACAAGAATATAAAGTTATCGGTCGAAAAGGGGACGCTGTAGAAGTGGCTATAGAAGTCATAGCTAGCGGCTATTGTATTTTATAGGGAGAATGGCGGCGTACGTGCGTGACGACGGGCGGACCCGGGGCGAGACTAATGATCCTATTTGAAAACCGTGAATGACTCTTACACGCGGTAAATCGTAAAAAACGATATAATGGCAAGAATATATTCAGTTTCGGTAGAAGGTAGCAGAACAACGGTTGGCGCGGTTGGATTTCACGGGGCTATTATAGGGAATTTCCTTCCGTTCATGTAACAATAACTAAGAAGTAGATGGTATAATAATAGTAGTAAGTACATCATAGATTATTAGTAATTGTAGAATTTATACAATTATTACAAGCCAAGTGGTGTCCATATTAGTTGGTTGGGTTGTAATCGCGAATTGGTCTGTGGTTGTTATTATCGTTTTGTCGTTATCGCCGCGCCGATATCAACTTTATCGATCGCACCCGACGTTTATGGATTATAAACCTCGGATTGCACTTGCATTTTTTGTTAGATGCTTTTAGGCTAGCGAAACGACCCGTATAGTACGTACATTTTTATTATTTTCTCTTAGATTTATCCGTTTTCGAAACACGTTGACCATTGCCCGGTAGTAAGTTATGGGCACTAATAACCGGGTCGTTTCGGGTACTCCGGCTTTATTCCACGCCGATGGCTTTTACACAGTTTCTGCAGGTGTTGTGCATTATTATTACTATTATTATTATTATTATTATTATTGTTGTTGTCGTTATTATTACGACGAAGCCAGAGATGTTTACGTATACACTGTGTTATTATTATATTGGTTAGGTACACTTGTTGTATACAGTGACTTCATTTGTTATTTCGTCTGCAAGCGAGCTCGTTTTCTTTCGACCGGCCCCGGCGAACGAGCGACGGAAGGAATCCGCTCGAGATTGATTATGATTTCGCCTGCGTTCGAATTTTTTTTTAACCGAGTACGCCATTATCGTCGACCGACACACAATCTCTTTGTGTCTGCGACCATAGCGAAGTACGAAAATCGCCAACAATTATTATGCCATTGATATTTATATTCGATGATTTTCGTCGTCACGGATTTTCCACATTTTCCCCTGCGCCTATGTATTTTAAACGAGTTCAATATGTTTATATTAATATTGTTATACACCGTGGTAAATAACAGACGAAAATTAATACGTATAGTATACCTAATTATTATTACTAGGATTACATTTTTTTTTTTTTTTTCATAATGTAAAATTAATCGGGCTCCGTTCAAGAACGGATACTATTTTTAAAGTATAATTAAGGGGACTGGATACCGATACTTTCTTTCTTTGTCTATGGCACATACCCTACTCAGCATAGCAAAACTGCTAAACAGACAAATTTCCCTTCAACCAGTCCGATTAGTGTAGTGATTCACTACTAGTGAAGCGATAAGAATTCTAAAAACAGATTTGAATTTAACGTAAAATGTACACGAACAAAAAAAAAAAAAAAATGTATTTATATATATATTAATTGGTTATTTATTTACTATGCAGTCTTCTTTTAATGGCCCTGAACAAATATAGAAAACTGTCTATTCATATTTTAATGATTTATTTTATACTGTATTTTAATTTGGGAATTGCATTGGACAATTAAACATTTTTTGATATTTTCGAACTTAAATGGAAGTGAGTTCCTTTTTTGTAATTTGAAAATTAACGCCCAAATTAAACAATATCAACTGATATTACTGGACAAGTTTTAAAATATATGTGATCAATTATACTCAATTCTTCGAGTAATCCATTTACTAACAAATAATTTACTGTATAAATGAAAAACCTTTAAAAATAAATATTTCACATCGTAATAATGAATGTAGTAAATATGCACGAAAAAAATGTAGTTTTTTATAAAAACAACAATACGTATATGTGGGTTTTTAAATTTGTTACTACTTGAAACATATTTCTATTTTACTTATCAATTTTTTGGACTATTTAGATAGAAATGTGCAAATTCAATAAACCCAGAGTTTTAATTTTTTTTTTTTTGTTTTAAAAATAAATTGAAATGCGCTATTATTGGTGGTGGCTGGACACAATCCAACCGCTGAACAAAATACTGCCCGAAAATAATCTCGCCAAAAAAAAAGAAGGTTGAAAAACGATCTAATACGATACAAATGTACACATTTACAAAAGTATAATATAAATGTTTGAACGGACTCTACGGGATTGCATATGAGAAGGTAATGTTTTATTTAGACAAATTATGTTGTATATTGTATTTTTTAATACTGATATATTTTATTATAACAGTCTATGCTTCTGTAGTTGATAGACTATGTTTTGAATAGATATTTAAATACCTACTGCACACCGCTTATTCCTGAATATGTATTAATTTAGTATATAATTAATTAAAATACGAAAAAAATATACTGTAAATGTTCTACGTGGAGACAAATATACGTAGTGAATAAATTATATTAGCAAAAAAAAAAATAAAAAATGTCGGTTTAAATATATCACCTATATGACTACATGTGTATCGCTAATATATTTAAGTATGTATGAAATGTGCAAAGACGCGATGTTACCAGGGACGGATCTATGGGCAATCCGGGTATGCTACAGCATACCCAACAATTTAAATTAAATAGTAAATAAAAAAAGGTTAATTTTTACTTTTATATGGACTATACTTTGATTTTAGATCAGTGGGAAATGATTGTAGAATGATATACATAATTTATACATGATGATAAAAATGTATTTATAAAATTAAGCATGGGGAATTGGGGTGTGGTTGTAGAGTTAATTTTCAAACTAAATCCGTCCCCGGTTGTTATACGTAGAATATTGTGATTTATTATTAATATGAATGCAATAAAAAAAAAAAAAAAAAATGATGTAGGGTATACCTAGTATATCTCGTAATTAGTAAAATTTAAACGCTTACAAATTTGTTCGGTTTCCAACGATCAATTTGAATTATACACTAATAACTATTTAGGTGGTGAAATAAAAAATAAAAAAATTGTAGCTTTACAGAAAAAATTAAGCAATACTCTATAATAAACTGACAAAAAAAATATATATTTATTAGAATACATAATATATTATAATAAAAAACCTTATTACAATTGATATTTTCAAAAGTCATCTCTGTCTAGTGATTCATAAATCATTCTGACGTACATGGTATGTAACATTATTTTTGGGTTTATTTGAACAATTTTGTTGCCAATATACAATTTATAATATTAACTAAGTACCCAGATTATTGTTTTTATTTTTCGTATTTTGAAATTCAACTTAAATATTATATTTTGATTTTTACCTCTATACATACATACACACATTCAGTAGATATGTTTATGTTAAAAGCGTGAACCATAAGTACAGAAAAAAAAAAAAAAAAAAAAATCATAAAACAATTTGAAAAAATATTATTACTTTGTTAATGGAATTCTCATGTTACGAAACTAAAATATTTATTTTTTATTAATAGAAGTCCTCGGGTTAGAATGATAGAACAACGTGCATCTAAGTATAACGAAATTCAAATGTAGACACCTACACTTATTTCGCATTTGTTTTTAATTATAAAAACGTTGAACTTTATATTTTCTTTTTAGTTAGGTGCCTCCTATATGACGTGATGATGGTCCAACGGACAATATAACGATTATTTTCTCGTATGCGGCCTGCAGGATATTATTACATATAAATGTCCCGATGTCTTCCATCATCAATAAACGATAAGTTTATTTCAGTTTAAGTTTATTTACAACTCGATTGGTCGCCAGTCTTATTTCTCGTTGGTCAATTGTTACATTTGAACGGGCTCGAGTGCGTACTCGATCGGCTTCCAATCTTGATTCTCATTGCTCGTTTGTTTGAGAACGTGCTTAGCAGTTTTGTATTCCAACAGCTTCTAATCTTTCTTCTCGTTGCTCGTCTATTTCAGAAGCTCGTAATGCATTTTTCTTTCGTGCTTGAGATGCAAGTCGACCAATCGATTGACGTTTGGGCGGGGGGGGGGATACCTGTCGACGATGTTCGCAAATTCGCTGAGAAAAATTTAATTGCAAATGCATTGCAACAGCAATGTCTAGCAATAGCAAAGCATTGCCAGATCAGCTTATCTCTTTTAAAAGAGGAATTTCTTGCCCGTGACAAACCCAATAATAATAATAATAACAACCGTTTTTCCTTCATCCGTGTCGCCAAGGTAACCCGGAAATCAGCGATCAGTGAGCGAGTGAGTGGTATTTGCCTTTTACAATAATTATCGGTTTAGGTTTCGTAACTGGTTCTTGAAATTCTTAAATTTAAAAAAGGGATTTTTAAAATTAATGTTGAATTTTTTAGGTTCTGAGTGGAGCGAGGGATGTATTGGTTTTACTATGATGTGAGTTTTTATATTTTTCTTTTTCGTCTGTTAACACCTTTTCTACCGGAAATCTCGCTTCGATTTTCTGAAAGTACGTATAAAATTGTATCTATTTGGTGTAGGTTGATTATTGGAGTCATTTTTTGATTTTTGTTGTGGTTTTCTAAATAATTGACAATGTATATATTTTTTAATTATATTATATAATGTAATTATATAACCCGAGCTGATTCGTCGTGCATATATGTCAACAATATTATGTACGTAGGATAGAATGTAATGTGCCAGAAACCTTTGTGGGAGTGTACTCAACAACTTCTCAACGTTTCATGACAATCGGATAAATAGTGTAGGAATGCATAAGGAAATACAGAAATACATTCTCATATATATATATAAAGAAGATAATATATAATAAGTTGTTAACATGTTAATATTTAATTATACAAATGTTATAATATACATTTATACAACAATATGACGCACTATAAAAGTGTACAGTTATACACCACCACGCTTAACAAAGTACGATTCACGAACCGTGATTCATGATTCCCCGTCACCGTTTTCCAGTCTAGATATTATAGTTATGTCAACGGAATTATTAAAAATATCATTGAAAAAGATATCGGATTGCACTCTGTTGTTTTTTAAATATCATCAATAAATCTTGAATGTGATTTCGGACTGAGTATAAATCAATAGACTTTGCCTGTAATTTATTTGTAACCGGTTCTAATTGAGCCGAGAATTTGCATATGATATTTAAGGACATAATAAATGTTGAAATTGATGTCGCACAAGGTAGTTGGTGAGCTTTTGAGTGAGTAGTGATGTTAATTCAAAGTTCTCAACTATTGTTATTTGATAGTTCTTCTAAAGCTGTTTTAATGTTGATCAAATTTTCAGCAAAAATACGAATAGATTTATATTTTGCCTAGATTTAAAAACTTAAGTTAATTCTGTAAGACCTAATACGTTTTGAAAAATAAATGATATTTTGAATAACATTTATGCTAGAAAAAAAAAAAAAAAAAAAAAAAAAAAACGTTTAGACAAACAAATAAGAGTGCTACATATTCGATTCCCGATCATATTTTCTAAAATTGATATTTTCGAAAATGTCAAAAAACACATTATTTACATAAAAACATGTTCAAAATATTCTGGCGTTTTTCGCATTATATATAGCCGATTTAAATTGTTGAGTTTTTCTCATTTTTATATGGTTTTATGTGAATTATCTTTTTTTGGCTTTTCAAAGATTCTCGACAATTTGACACAGGCTTTATCAGAATCTTAACTTAGTGGTACAAAAGTTGAGCGTAATATCATTAATTTGTATTGGCTGATGTTGATGAAAATCGTATAAATAATTTTGCATACCTTATTAATATAGATAAAACATTTTTGGTTCTACATTTTTGGCTCAACAATTCAAGACAAAAATCACGGAATAACTGTAATTTATTTTGTACAAATTATTTCAATTGTCAATTTTAATTTATCAAAACATTTTTAAGCGATCGTTGCTCAGAATCGTTTTTTGTTAGCAATGATTTATCGTAGCGTACAGATATAAATTAAATTACCCTCTATATCCCTATAACCTCCCCAACTTCCTACCTATAACAGTGGCCCACCCATGAGCAGTATCTTTTTTCAAATTGTATTTTTTTAAATAAAATTTGATTCTGAAATATAGTAGTATTTGTATTAATTATTATACAATATACTGAGAATATTTTATTGAACAATATATTTCGTGTGTTATAAATAATTGTATGGTAACAGTATTTGTAATAAAGCGATTGTATGTTAATCGTTATTAAGCTGTTATTCAAATGAATTCTGAAAATACAAATAATAATAAACTAGAAAAACCTCAATCATTCGTTCGTTTACATTAAAATTAGGTATGCTGGAAAAATATAGCATTTAAATAAATCTACTTACTACATTATGTATTTTGAAATAAAAAACAACCAATACTACAGTATTTTTTTTTCATTTCGATGTTATTTTTACATTTAAATAAATCGTACGCATACATTATTGTCTATAATATATAAATTGCACGTAGTAATATAAAATTTGAAAAAGACTTATTTTATTGTACTATAATAAAACTAAAAGCCATAATAGAACGCATAAAAACCGATTTTTCGTTTTTGAAAAGTAAATCGTATTCCTATTTGGTACGATCTTTTATACATTCTAGAACAATGTAAGCAGTTTAAAAAAAAATAATTTTAGATTATTATATAATAACACTAAACATATTTTAGGACTTTATAATAAAAAAAAAAAAAAACCATTTTAAATCTTGTTTGATATATACAAACACAAATCATAAAAAGTGGGGTTTTTATTGTAAAATATTAATTTTTATTATTTTGTTTTTGTTTTTTTTTTTTAATTTAAAGTACTTATAATTTGCATTAATTTAAATCAACAATAAAAGTAACATAAAATTAAATTAACCGTCGTAAATAATGAATCAAAACATTTCTTATCGTATACAAATTTAAAAAAAAAAAAAACAACAAAAAACCTATTACAAATATTAACAATAGCATTGATAACATCTATCTGTAAAATGTATCGAACCAAAATCGGACTTTTAAGTTCCAGATCCTATAAGCGATAATTTACAGAACCTTTAGCACTGTTGAGCGTTCTAGCAACACCTAACATTATTAACACAATCCTCCCTGAGTATTTCCATTTAAAGAAGAAATGTTTAAATTTATTAATTATAATTCCGATAAAAAGAATTCCAAAACTATTATATAATTCTATTCGTGTTATTAGTGTTATAGGTTAGGTCAGGTTAGACTAGGTTAGATATTATTACCCAAACGCTACATAGATTTTTCATAGCACGCATTTGCATTGTATTATAGTCGATTCAGTTGTTGGTTTCTAATATTATTCATTAATATTTAATATATTTATTTCAATATTATTAGTCATAACTGTCTAATTTAATGTCTATAGTATTTTGATATTCTCGTTTATAATCGTCACACGTCTGACACGGAAATACTTAAAAAAGAAAAGAAAAAAAGACGGGCATATTTCGCACCATACAGCAAAATTCAAAAACAGCAAATGCCTAAATATAGCTCAAAAATCACTAGAATGTTTTGGAAATATTTCAACGCCTAGAAAAGACTGTGAACATTCTAAGTATCTGCGATTATTTATAATAATATATGAAAATAATGGTAACGTTATTGCCGTACATTTTCTCGTTTTTCTTAGGTTTTTTTTGCCTAATTATTAAGAAAATTACAACAAAAGTCAAAAAATGACTCCAATAATCAACCTACACCAAATAGATACAATTTTATACGTACTTTCAGAAAATCGAAGCGAGATTTCCGGTAGAAAAGGTGTTGACAGACGAAAAAGAAAAATATAAAAACTCACATCATAGTAAAACCAATACATTCCTCGCTCCACTCAGAATCTAAAAAATTCAACATTAATTTTAAAAATCCCTTTTTTAAAACCGAACCCTGAGAATTTCAAGAACCAGTTTCGAAACCTAAACCGTTATAATGGATAACAGTGTTAAGCTCTGGTTACTATACATTCGTATATAAGATTGGAAAGCTGTGTAAGATCTACTTAAGGTTTTGTATGGGTTTAAGCTGATATTTTATGAGTTCTCCATTCCATAAAATCATAATTTATTATACGCGTTGTTTTATTTTTATAGTCCGTACCAAAATATATAACAATATGAAAAAGAAATGTCATGTCGTTTTGCTACTAAACATTCTAAAGTACATGCAATTTTTGCGATCCAAGCAAATCCATGAAGCTATCTATGATAAGTTTCTCTAAATTTCCAGAGAAACTAAACAAGCGTAATATGGGTTATTAGATTTTAAACAGAAAAACATAAAAGTCAGATTTTGCGTTTTATTCTAATAACATGTTATACAAATGTACGTGTTTTTAATTTCGGCTCGTTTTGTATACAACACGCGCTTTGGGAACGCGTTACAGTATTGAATCGAAGGAGCTGTAGTCAAATTAAAAAAAAAAAACTAATAAAACTTTTAAAAATTAAATAAATGTGCAGATGTAGTTTTAATTAATTCTGTATCGCCTACATTACTCATTAGTATTGAATGAGGAGGCGGATTAACTGAACCATGTAATAACATTGTTACACGTATATATAAAACATCTGAACACGGTTTTAAATAATACAAAATTAATCTAATCGTTTAAGTTCAAATTATAGTTGTTTATGTTTTAACACATAGCACGAAATCCTTTTTCAAACATAATAATAATAATAAAATACGTTTAGGACCCAGATCTCAGTAATTAGATTAAAATAAATACATAACATTAGGAAACACCGGTTCGTGCTACTATAATTGCTTTTTGACCACAATAGTTGCCTAAAAAGTTTATCCCAAAAATAAAATAACAGTAAAAAATCAAAATAATAATGTTCGGTTTTTCCTCATTATTAGGAAAAGAACAACAAATTTCACAAATTGACTTCTCATAAAGACTACAAAGATTTAAAATTCTACAAAGACGCTCTAATGATGGAGTTTTTAGAAAGTTTTATCTGGAATACATAAAGTTCCAGGCCTCACTTTTTAAGCATTTCGCCAGCACCAAGCTGGCAGTTTTTATACCCCAACTAAAAAACTATAACTTTTGGTTACCCCAAAACCAGACACATGGCTAAATGTTTAAGTTTACAAAAATTGTACGGTGTATAGTGAAAGAATTATTAAAGGGAGTTTTAATAAAATAAAAAAGGAAGAATAGATTTGCTAAAAAATATAGATAAACTCAGTTATAAATAGTACAATGATAATATTTTTAAAAACAAAATAAAATATACATATTTAACATTCGTATTAAAACAGTTTTTCTATTTTATCAGTTTTTGTTAATTATACGTAGTAAGATTTAAAATTATGTTGAACGTGGTTAGGGAATCATACTTATGACGTTTTGGCAGTAAAATAATAATAATAATAATAATATGTTTGCAATATTTGTATCATAGGCGATAATAGGGGATAAGAGGAGGGGAGTATTAGCCCCCCCTCCCACAAAAAATTCATTCATAACCTCCCTGAATTATTTGTTGCTTTCCTATGAAAAACCTAGGTATTCTATATATTAAGCCAGAGATACTGGTATTTATATTTACACTTTGTGTAGGATTATTTTAGTCGCCCCGAAAAATGTATCTCATCTCCGCCTATGATTCGTATACATTTTATTATTCAAAATTAAATATAACAGATATGTGTCTAAATAGTGACAACTACGTTATTATATTATAATATACGAACGAGAGTATCAAATGAACTTAAATTAAAATGTATACGTGTATTATACAATGCGCTAAGGGTCGCCCATTATTCATATTATTAAATCTCTGGGGCATTCTCTTTAGCTTGTATTTCATTAATATCATTCGTATTTAAATACACTGCACTGTACGCCCGCGTGAATAATAAAACAGTTGGGCGACCCAATATAGTTTTTATATATCGCGAATATATCGCGAAAGAAATCACAACCCCGAGCACATTATAATATACATTTTAATTTGATAACTTTTCCACTACAGTGAGCAAAAATAATTAATTCATAAATCGACAAATTACCTATTCGATATGGCTGTGTGAGATTATATGAAAAAAAACAAAAAAAAAAACAATAATTTAGGTGTTTTTAGAAATAGAAAATAGTTATATATGTATTCAGTTAATAATTCCAGGCATTACAATTACTTTCAACTGAATTACAACAAAATGCAAAATTGAAACTAATAGAAAATCATTAATGCGTAAATATTATCGATTTTTCCGGGTTTTCCCCATTATTAAAAAAAAAATAAGAAAAATAACCTACACAAAACACACCAAAAACTAGATCCATAGTTTAACTAAACATTTTTTGATTTGAAATAGATTTCTAGCAGTGAAGTCGCGTACAGGTAGTACAAAAATTAAATTAAAAAATCACAACGTATAATAAAACCAATACATTCAGAATTTAAAATTTTTTATAAACGATAAAAGTTTTCAATTGGAAATTGTGTTGGTATATTCTCATCAAATATAATATAATATTTTTTACTTTTTACTTTTTTCGGTATTATCTGTAAAACGGTTACGCAATTGTTTGCTGTGATATGAAATGAAAATAAAGTTAATGTTTGTTTTAGGATTATGATTTTGGTAGGAGATTTGATTCGATTTTTATTAGTTTTGTATAGTATGGAAATACTAAACAAAAGAAATACAATACGCTTTCTTTGAAAATAAAGGAAAATCAATTCTAAACATATCTGAATTTTGTAAAAATAATAGAAACATCTGCACATATGTTCCCATGCACGATATTTTGTTACTTGTTTAAATCGTTCGATTTACAAGACTTATCCCGTCTGTTTAGTTAAAATGTAAGAAGTAATGTCTTTTGTTCGTATCGTATGTGAGGGATTTCATGTGTGCGTAAACGGCTGCAACGATTCCAGGTTGTTGACGCTGCTGGCAAGAGAACGCCACAAAATGATAAATCGACTGTAGAAAAAAACAACAATATCTCGTGATAGCTCTGAAGTGAGATTTCGTTATGGAACTATACGGTGATCGGATGAACTGGTGCAAAATATATGTATATATATATATATATATATATATATATGTACTTACGCTTCTTTTTAACAGATCACTGTATAGGAATGGATGAATGATATTTGTTTTTCAATTTTTTCTTGATACGCCCCGGGCAGTCGGTACGGACGGATATTTATTAGCTTTACACATCTAGGTGTCTTAATAGCATGAGTGACTATATCTGTAGCGGTCAGTAGATCCCCTTCCAAGAAGAATATATCCGAAAAATTCCTACATAAATCAACTATGCTATTTTGTTCTTCGCCATTCAAATGTTCGGTTTTAATTAAATTTTCCAGTTTGTCAATCCGACCAACTTCAATGTTTGAATTGTCTTTAAATGCGAGTACCGGCTCATTATAAGGCTCCAATTTCAAATTGCTAGTTCCAAAATTTTCAATAATAAAAGGCTTCTAATTTCGACATTCTCCGTTGTGGATGATAATTCGTACTCGTCAGCTCGGTTTAGGACGGCAGACGCGTAGACCGAAGTTGCACTCTTGAAGACAAAATTCGCACTCGTTTGCTTGCTCGGTGGACAGCAAACGCGTAGACCAATTTGGCGACACAAACTGGGTTTTGAACTTGAGTAGACGTTGGTTCGGTGATTCGCCAAGGATCCTCAATTTACTTATTCGGATTAGTTTTTTTACCAGAATATGTTTCAACTGACTGGACCCCACACCTGACACCAAATATGTAATGAGCCAGTCCGGGTAGTACGACTCAAAACTGTGTATAGACGTCGTCACGTTGACTGACGGCTTCTCAGTGGATGTTGAATAGAAGAAAAGGTTTGAAGACAATAAAAAAAACACTTACAAACAATATAGTTACTTTATTGACTGTGACTGGACGACCCGTGGTTCACATAAATGTAAGGTATGATACCAACGGTCTGCCCATACACTAAGTCTAAACTTAGTCTAAAAAATTATGGAAACCCATGTCCGTATATATAGCCAACTCTCCAAAATACGGCCTTCCGAAAGTAGAAATCACTTAATTATTATTTAACAAAGCATTTTAAAACTACTCTCTAAATAATCGTAATTCTTAATAATTAACAATTTATATATTTAAACACGTAGTAACCATAAAAAGAGTTTGATCAATATACTATACACACACGCTATGTACAAAGTAGTGATCACGGTTTAATCTAATTACTACAGTGTGGTTATGCACTACAATGATGAATGAATCCACTGCACCGGAGATCAAGGAACGGCTGGAGAAGGCGAACCGCAAAAAAAAAAAAAAAAAAAAAAAAAAAAAAAAAAAACAAGTTGAAAGACGACATTTGCGATCTTAATAAAAACTGTGCACCGGACAACGGAAAAGTCGAACTAGAAGACACAGAACAGTTACATAGCATCGAACAGATCGAGATATGCAATTGAAAAAAAGTTTGATTTTGGCGAGAGCTCAGATTACCAAAGGTTTAAAACGATGCTAAAAGAAACGAGAATATAGTATATCGTACCGGTGTCGTAATAACGTCGTATAGAAATGCCATTATGCTGTAATATATTCGATACACATTGAGTCTCTACACTTTTTTTTTTAAATTGTATACATGTATATCGTTTATATTGTATATAACAGTTATGTATAACTATGCAATAGTTATAACTGTTAACCGTCAACCGTATTAAATTTAAAACTAAAATTTCGATTTTTAAAATAAATACATATATTATTGAATACATACCTATTTGAAATGATTCTTGACAGTCTGACGGAACGATGTTAACGATTTCAAATTGGGGCATTCTCAATCCTTTGGCCATTAATACGGGATTAGTAGTTTTCCACTCCAATCGCAGTTCTTCGATTGTCTTAGAAACTATAGAGGGAAAAATAATTAATATTAACTTGACAGCGAACTTGGCAATTTTCAATAGCACTACATTCGTTATTATTATTACAATACGATATGCATTATTTTATATTTTTTTTTATTAAAACTTTTTCCGTTGAAAAAATAAAATGAACATTTCAGAGCTCACGTAATTGATTTGAATGATTTAAAGTGAATAAATCGTTTTGCAACTCATTATTTTATCATGTTACAAATCGCAACACCATCATTCGCTTCCGGTCGTTCCCGGTGTTTATAAGAATTTTGATTCCATTATTGAAAAATGTTAAAATCAGTATAAAATACGCATATATTTTAAATAAGAAATGTCAAAATCTCAAATTAATTAATTCCAAAGTGTTCAAAACCAGTGGATCGTCGTTCTTTTTTTTATTTAGAAAAAATGTCGGGAATTTAAAAAAAAATGTTTCAAATGAAATATACTGCCGGGCGGAAAAGCCTTATAAATATTTTGAGGTACCGTGTGAACATTTCGAAGCGTTTTCCCTAACCGAACAGTTGTTTTCCGAGAAATATCAGCTCCACTCAGTATCTAAAAATCGAACGACGGAAATAAAAAAAAGTTCAGTCGTTAATATTTGTTAAATTTTATTACTACCGATATAGACCATTAAAACTCAGGTCAAAAGAAAATTACGTTTTTATATTAATCGGGGTTTGTCGAGGGCGGAATCGGCTCCGTTTCTCGACACCACCGCTTTGTTTGTTAACGGGATTATAAAATTTACCTTTTCCCGTTTCCCATTTACGGTTTTGACATTAAACCGTGGTTCGGTTATACCTCAATATAATATTAGTTTCGACGTTTACAGAATGAACTCTCCGGTGGCGAATTTCGTGTAAACATTGTTTGGGCGACGTGTCAGTCAGCACCGTTTTCGAGAGCTTATCGGCTTTGTATTATAATATTTAACTAGGTTTGTTAATTTTGTCGTTTGAATTTCTATCGGTTCGCGCGTATTAAAATTGTAGCGATTCGCTATTCCCCGGCCAGCCCGCAAACCCAACCGCAGTTTTGTAAATGTTGTTTGATTGTTCGGGCGAACTTTTACTGTGTTTCGTAAGGCGTAACATTTAAACAAAATCGGAGTCGAGCACACGACAAATCAATACGCAATAATCGGTATAAAAAGTTCACGACTAAAGTTCATGCCTGTTAAAAACGCTTATAATAGTTTTGACAACTCGCTACGAATAAAATATTTTTAGATTTTGCCTGTAGCTTGGAATATATTGGTTTTCCGATTACCTTGGTAGTATTTTTTAGATTCTGAGCGTAGCGAGAAATGATTTTGGTTTTTGCGATGTATGTTTTATAATAATATTATTATTATTATTTTGGTTCCGTCTATGAACAACTTTTCTACCAGACATCATGTCCCGATTTTCATGTGTAGTACCTTTTCTAAAAGCATTTTGGGTCTTGTTGGTGCAATGGAAGATAGTTCTTCCGTTGTTATTCAGTTAAAAATAAACGTAGACACTTGACATTTTCACTGAATTGTTACCCTTTTTTAGACAAGGTTAAATGTTCAAAATATTCTAGCAATATATGAGCTGTTTATAAGGCAAATGTTGAGCGTAATGTAGTTTATTTTTTATACGCATTTAAACTGCAATTTTTTTACAGACATCGTTATGGCATTTCAAAACATGATTAACCGAACTTCGATCAGAATCGTTTTCGTTTGCAATTAATCGTTGCGTATTTATATAAATTAAATTGGACTGGACTGACTTATTCGGTTTTTGTTTAGTTTTATGTAGATAAAATTGTTTAAGCTTCTCAAACATGTTTGAAAATTTGACACTAGGGTCATCATAGGTTGATTTTCTTATGGCCATATAAAAATATCGTTACGTGTCTGTTGTGTACACTTTACTTATTAAGTAATTTTTTAGGTATATCAAGTCGGAACATTTCTTTTGAAATTCGCGACTCTCCAGTTTAAAAGTATTCTTTATACTGTTTTCAAACGAATAAAAGTATAATTTATCCATTAGTTTAAGTACAGCGTTCCCCAGTGACCTAATAGCCATTTTCTAGAACACTATTTCTCCCAATGGATTGTGTAGTTAATGTTAACTATCGGCTCAAAAGTCTATACGTGCCTATAATATTTTCATCGACTTTAAAATAGATTAATTTAAAACGGTACGTTTTAAATCAGTTGAAAATCGTAAAATCGCGGTATTATTTGGGTGTAACGGAGCATGTGCCTCCCCTGAAAGTCCCATTTTAGGGCCATCGCGTTGACGGTAACGTCCCTACAAGTTGTTTTTTAAAAGCTGTCAACTGACCAATCACATGCCAGCGAAACGCAAAGGCTCAAACCCGCTCACCCGTGTAACTTACAGCCCCGGAAATGGTACATATAGAAAGAGGGCCGTTTGATCCATTGGTCAACACTTTTTTCGTGACGAGAACATCAAAGGCAGCGTAAGAACAAAGGGACAAAGGGGAGGAATGGTGATCGGTAAAACCCGCAGAAAGGGTGAAAACAGCCACGGCCGCCGGCCTACGGACCAGACCGCCGCCGACCGCCCAAACTGTCGCCAGTACCGTCGTCGATTGAATCCGACCAATCCTTTTCGGGACTGACACCGCCGGGACCGTTTCAATCGCCGACGACACTGTGACAAAGTGACCGGCGAACCGGCGTGCTGTTCACTCACAGACGAAGGCCATCCAAGATCAAAGACCACCGTCCGGAGGCCTATCGCCAGAGTACAGCATTAGCAGAGTACGCGATTACCTCCCGAAAGAGCCGGTCTTACGATTAATACCACCTGTCCCACAACCTTCCCCCATCCCCTCAGACGTACTTGCTCAAGTCACGTCATCCAGACCGAAGTCTGGTTGTAAACGTCATTTTTCTAAGTGGACCTACAACCGACGGGCGTTTCTCCTCCCTTTCCCATATTTAGGAACCGACGTTCCCGCATGTTATAACTTGTGCCGGTGACGACTTGGGATCACCCACCCTGGCCGCCCACTTAGGGTTCGTCGGACGGGTTAGGTTAGGTTAGGTTAGCCTAGGTTAGGAGTCACTGACCGAATTTTCGTAAATTTAAGATTATCAATGTAGAAATTAAGTGAAACTTCATACCGATAATCAACGAGTTACATTCTTTCACGAAGCAGTGACCCACTCAACAGGTCGCACCTTTTGTTTACCTTAATAAATGTTAGTTTTTGAATACACACCTTGTACTTCAAGAACGTTTAATACATCTGTCTTTACTTAATAATGATAATTATATGCGTTGTGTACACATTTGTGGGTATCCAGCAAACAGATTAAACAAATAATAAGAGAGCGGAAATTTATTATTTACTTCAGTATAATAATTTCATTTTTCATTTTTAAGCACACATTGTCTGAGTTGCTCAACTGAAATTGTTTATATATATATATATATAAAAGACGTAAGATCAAGTACGGAGGCGGCCGATCGGTTAGTTTCTTTTATTTTATCATTTGGTTGGATTGCATGTAACCAGGCTAGAAGGTCGCTATTAGCGATAGTTTTGCAACCAAGTTGAAAAATCTTTAGCCACTGAGAAACGCCCAGCGTGTACCGCGTGGAGGCGATCTATCCTTGCGCAAACAATGAATTCGAACTCCAAGTTATTCCTATCTGGGACCCAGAAGCGACTGTCCACTACTCTACCCACATTCATTCTTTAGCTAAAAAAAATTTCTCAGCTTAATAATATTTAATTACCGTTATTCATATATAATAGACATTTTATTTTATGATTACTCATTATCATTACTATTTATTACATATTGCGAGCAATCACAAAACTATACGCTAAATAACAATTATAATATCAGCTTTTTATTATACGTAGTTATTCAGCGATTATTACCATACTACTATTACTACTATTGTTCAAAATCACGGACTGTGTATATCAAAATCGTATTGCTCAAAAAGTATTAAAATTAGTTTGCGAAGGGGTAGGGGTAATCGATAAACGTTTTACAGAAAACCGAGACATTTTTTTATAAAAGTTACTTTCTCTACACGAGTATACCGTTTGCGGTGTTCAATCCAAGTCGTTGACTTCTCGAGAACTACCACAAAAAAAGAAAAACACTAACCTAACTTACGTGAGATAAATAAAAAAATAAACCGAAAATAATTTTTTAATCCGCTAATACTTTCCACACTGTTCGGAATCTAAAATAATAGTAACTTCAATATTTATAACTCGGAAATTTATATGTCATAAGTTATTGTAGTGCGTAGGTATTATAATTTACCGTTGCATATTTTTATTTTCGAAATATCTATTTTACGATTTATCGATTTTTAAACGAGAAACTACAACGTCCAAAATATCTCTCGGAGGCAATTTTTCGTTTTAATCATTTCAACGGTTGGGATATTATTTGTACTTACAACTGGCTACTTCCATCGTGCAGACCTGATTGTCCAGTGGAAATTTCGACAGGTCCATCATACACGAAAATGTCAACTTTAATCTGAAAAAAAAAAAAAAAAAAAACAACCAAGTATAAAAATGTATATTAATATGTATACTTTATTCATATAGTTTTTATACCAATAAAAACACTATTATAATATTGTAATGTTTTATGGAAATAAAATTATATCGTATTATGTTGTGACCATTGCTAAAAACGCGAAGCCGTATTAATATTTATTTTTAACGAGGAAAACGTGAACCGAAATTTTATTCAAGACCAACCGCAACGTTTATAAAACATTATTGCCCGAGAACATTCAGAGTACTTAATGCTCTTGTATAATTAAGTAGGTTTATTTTTTTATATATATATATATTGCTAAATAGTTAATTTTTGTGAGATTACAACCATTTTCCCCTACCATCATGTACCGCGTATAACTCGACTTGGTTGCTCGCGGTTTACAAATCGTAATATTATTTGTAATCGTATTGTTATAATAGATAGACATTATAACAATGTACGAATAGTTTTAACGAATTAAAAAACCATTTTCGCCCAAGTATACGGTGATGTTAACAAAAATCGTACACGTTTTTATTTTTATGTCGTTATTAATAAACGCGCGTTTTCTTTTCATTTTGGACGCCTTTTTATATTTGATAAAACATAATAACAATATAATACAATAACACCATACAATTTGTTGTATACATTATAATTTTTAATACTTTTTTTTTTTTTTTTTCTGTAAAAATGTTAATAACGTCGAATATTTTTAATATTCAAATAATAATAATAATAATGTAATATTTTTAATTATTTATTTATTTTTTTTAAATTTATTACAGCGGGCTTTATAGTATTATTATATAATGGCTCGGGATTTTAACATAATAATTTACATTCGGCTCGAATAATATTTTATTATATTACAAAAAAATCATTATTTTCGCCTTCAAAGAACACTTAAAATGTGAAAAAAAAAAAAAAAAAAAACGCTATATACTCGTATACCAGTAAAACGGTTAATGTACATAATCGTTTTTTCAAATGATCTTTATATTGTAATAAGTAATTATTATTATTATTTAAAATTGGCTAACAGAAGAGGCAGTGTTTATATTATGTTTGATGATGTTTAACGAACTGGAGAATATATTACCGTGAAAAAAAAAAATTATTATTTTTTTTATAAAAGTACCTACTCACAATATTATAAAGATTTCTTTTCATCAAGTGATACGCATTGAACACGATCAATTCAGTTAGATGCTACTCGTAAATTTTAAATTAAATTATATTAAAAAAATAGACGACTTCAACATTATTTTGAAAATAAATATTTCCTTGAAAGATTGCTCATTTCGAATTTACTTTTAGATGGGTAAACTATATTAAGAAAGCAATCCTGATTTCGATAAAACCGTTCGAAATAACTACGATAACTATCGAAATTGAAATGTCACTCCAATGTTTTCTCATCACATACTCCATTAATTTTCTAATTTTGAACAACAAAAAAAAAAAAAAAACCGTATCATCATTTGTGTGTTAACTGGACTTTTTTATTGGCTTTATTTAAGACTGTGAGCGAAGCAAAGAATATATTAGTTTTTCTATGATGTGTGTATTTTTTGTTGAATTTTTACTGTCTGTAAAGAACTTTTCTACTAGAAATCTTACTCGGATTTTCAAGTATAATGAGTGGTGCACATTCGTTTAATATTTTTTTAAATATTCTTAAAATATAAATATTAGCCCTTTTTAGGCATAGCATTATTTTTAAAATATTCCACCAAATTTTAAGCTATTCATAGGCATTTTAAATTTTCAAGAATTTTAAGACCAGAAATATATGGGAATTTAATACGAGCTACATGATTAGTTGCACATAATGGTGAAAGAGAAAAAAGTTGAACATAAAGCATGGAGATGTTGATTTTACCGGTAAATTTTTTTTTGATAAATTTAACCTGACTGGTTTTTTTTTTTTAATGTAAATCCATATAAAAAAAATAACCTTATAAAAGCACTTACACATTTTTAACATTTATATTTCCAAACTAAAATGTTAGGTTTTTTTCTTAAAATTGCTGGTGTGATCAAAGTCGAAGCTGGAAAAAATTTTAATTTTTTTGGTTGATGGGGAGGAGGGTAGCATTTCCCAATGAATAAAATGACAGTTTTTTTATATAGTAGAATTTTTTATTTTTTTTTTTTAAGTTAAGGGGGATAGGGTCCTTGGACATATCGTCATGGTGTGCCATGAGAATGTAATATGGTGTATTGTCTGTGTACTGTTACTGATATTACTAATAATTATAGTTATGTGTTAGATAAATGCAGCGATGGCTTGGCTCATCGAGATACCGGGGAAATATCGGATTGGCTTATATGTGTTTTAAGTTTTTTGTTATTATATTATGATTTTTTAACGTAACCATGTTATACTCGCCTCCTCTCCCTTTTTAGATTTGGTATTTTTAAATACTATCATCATTAAGTACGTCAATTGTATAATATATTTGATATGATTGGTAGGCGTTGGGCAAACGTGGTCTGCTTACAAAAATGCCTCGGCCTCAATTTCCAAGTCGTCTCATCTGGATATACATAGGTCATGTTGTTTAACCTATTATTACAGTAAGTACCTAAGAAATAAGTTTGTTTGTTCTATAAAAATGTTAATGGAGGGAATGGAATCATTGTTCGACTTTTTAGTCATGATAATATTTGTTAATTCAAACAATGTAAACGGAAAAAAAAAACTAATTCTGGCCGAAGTTTCGTTAAAAATGTCTTGATAAATAAAAAATTTAAATTTGTAATTACAAAATAAATTAACATTGTCCGTGTTTTTTCTTTCTCAAATTTTTCAGCATTTTTCCTGGCCAAAAAAAAAAATTCATGTTTTATTTTACATAACAAACAGAGTCTAATTAAAAGTTATTATCACATATACAACATATGCGAATTTAACATTAATCGGAAAATATTACGAGAAATATCGTGATTTACCTGAAACACCTACGACTCTCATAAACATTTGCACTTTAAACACTTATAAAAGAGTAAGTTATATTACGTTCAACTTTTGTATTTTTTACCACCAAGTAAAACTTTTACGATAACCTTTGTATCAAATGCTCGTGCACGGCTATCAGGACAAACACATTTGATTTACAAACATCGGAGAATAGTACGCAATATTTAAAAAAAAATAATAATTATGATAAATCATTATGTTTTTTAAATATACTAAACTTCTCGAACACGCACCGCCTTCGGACTTTTGTATTGATAGTAACGAAAACACACATATATATATTTTTAAATTAGCATATGTTTTGCAGTTTCCAGGCCTTTTTTTTTTTTTAAATAACCAAAAATCGGTTTTACTCGAGTTACAACAAAAAGAAAAAATTGATAATAATACAATTATTTATATATTTCATTGCCGTAAATGTTTCCATTTTTTCCCAAATTATTAAGAAAACTACAACGAATATCAAATCTATGACCTTTTTCATGCACCAACTAGATTCAGAATGATTTTGGAAAAGGTGCTACACTTGCAAATCAAAGCTGGATGTCTGGTAGAAAATTTGTCTAGGAACAAAGAAAAAAAAAATACACGTCATAGTAAAACAAATACATTCTTCGCTCAGAATCTAAAAAACTATATTTACGGATCATGACGAAAAACATTATTAATATTTCAGAGGAATATTGTTTTAACGGAGATAGTATTATTTTGACAGAAGATTTTTGTCAGGTCACGGTCAACGGTCATAGTTTCGTCGAACCTCAGATATAAGCTCCCGCAGGAGCTATCCGGTCCGGTCATTTAAAATACACAAACAGAAAAGTTTAGCCTCGGGCTCTCGGCTGCTGTGTTAGGTTTATCGCGTTGTAGTTGCTAAAACGATATGGGGTGCATACAGGTGGCAAGTCAATAAATAATTATCCCCACAAACAACTAGGGCGGTTTATATACAGAGAAGGATCACACTGGGGGTTAGGTAAGTCTGCGGTCTCGTGAATAATAAAAAGAACAACATTATGTTTACGAAATCCGAGAGGTGAATTTCCACCCATCGGAAACGGGGTGTGCTTATTTCTTGGCACTTCCCAGCCCCAATTGGCTTTTCAGAATTTCAAAATTACGGTTTCTTGCCCGAACGATTAATTTGAAATTTTAAGTTCGAAATACCGAGTCGGAGGGTGTCGCTGTTTTAATGGCACCGCCATACGAATATTCGATAAGAATCAGTGTTTGTTGTACAAACGTTGCACAATAGACACTCGTTCTCATTCTGAAATCCCGAGAGTGGCGTGCCAGGAAAATGCACCTAAATTTAATTGGTCTTGTAAAACCAGAGACAGTTCTAACCTTACCTCTATCTTGCAACATCCATAAATATTTTATAGGGGATCAGTTTTACGATGTATACTGTGCGGTACTTGTGTACTGTTTAATGCGACTTAATTTTCTTATGTTTTTATAGTAAACGTGACACTTGTTGGTAACCCACGGTCAAGATGATATGACCGGCGGCTTCCGTTTCTCAGTCTGAAATACTAATTAAACCCGATTTTTTTTTTTATTTAGACTTCAGATAAACTATCCATCGTCTTGCCTTCAAAAATATTTCCCTGAAATGAACGATTGAAATAAACATATTCGAATAAACATTTCACTCGATAAAACGAAGCGATTCAGAATGGAGCTCTTCTTGACGGACGGTTAGAATTTTTTTTTCTCTATTTTTTTCTAAACATCAAACTATAATGGATTTTATTAATAGTTTCAAAAAAATAGCAACTTATCCGCGTGTGTATATAGTACGTATATATACGAAATTGATCGTCTAAAAAATTGTGCAGACTGACATTGAAGACATTTTACTGCTTCTGAAAATCGTTTTTAACGATTAAAAATAAAATCAGAGTATATTACATTCCATTGTAAAATTATCCAAGGGAAAATACAATAAAATACCTACGCAAAGCAATTTGGACCGGGTGCTAATGTGTTCATTCCTATCACCCTGGCATTAGACCCTTTTGAACTATAACCATAAATCGATTAGTTCAACAAGAGTTTGAAGTTTTAAATAACGAGATCATCATCAAGGCCGGTAGTGGTATGAAATCGGTTCGCCGAGTTTTTGATTTCTAAGCGGCTCATTTACATAATCACCTGTCCAAAATACGTATAGTAAATTTAAACATTTATAACCATTCACTCTCAAAATCGCTACGAGCCTATAGACAGTAATCGTATTTTAATCACGAATTTATTTCCGCCCACGTTCATGTAGCCCAAATATTAAGCAGCCCATCGAGATTCTCCCGTTAGTTCGCCCGACCAATCCGCCGCCCCCGCGTGTTGGTTTTATAAAACTGTTGATGAAAAACAATACGATTTAATATTTTATTTTCTATTTCCGAGTGACATTCGTATTTTGTTGGTATATACGAGTAAGCGACCATGGGATTTGTCGATCACGGATTACCTATCGCTGTGTATCGGTCCCGAACATATATTTCCGACCGACAAATTCCTAATTGCGGTTCGTATGAAACGTCGTAACGTTTCAAATCAGATTCAAATTGGATTTCGGACGCCTAGCCGGCATATCACTGCCAGAGTGCCGGCAAAGTCCCGACGGGAATCCGCCGGTCGGCCGTCGTGAGTTTATATTTTAAAAACCGCGTGCATATTATTTCTACGTCACCCACGCGGGTTTGTCGTTTCGCACACGATGAAATAATACGCAGAGCACCGTAGAAAACCTACCAACGGCGGTTAAACGAACTCGAATACGGTCGTGACTCGGGGACATGCGTGTGTTTGAGTCCGTGGTTTTCCCTGATGTATTGTTTACGGTTTAGTATATTTTTTATATATATATATATATAAAAGTCCAGCCACAAAACGAGGGAATGTCCGAAAAAAAAAAAAAAAAAAAAAAAAAAACAATAATACGCGCACGAACACGCCGTCAACGATATTCAATGAGAACAATTCGATTTTCTACTGGAACCTATAACCAAAACGAGTGTGACCAAAATTACTGTAAATATTCTGTCTTGGTCCGGACCGTTGAATACAAATTTTTAAAAAATTATTATCAAATGCATATGCACTAGTCTACAGTATTAATATCACGAGCCGTACAAAAACGTTTTTCAATTCGACGCACGTATTATTTTTAATCACTACGGGCAATTCCAGCTGCAGACAGTACGGATTTTTTTTTGTTTTTCCAGAATATTCAAATATCACCGGGGCACGATTTTATTTCATCAGACTACCGGGGACGTACACACGACGATACATGCCAGTTTCGATATACCAAACATGTTATAGTATTATATTACTGCGTTTTGCGTTGTTTTCAGTATATTGATTTTTTGTTGCAGGTTGCGCTTAGACGAAAACACTATTAATAAACAAATACATTATTCAACAAGATATAATATTACGTATTCTTTGTGGTTTATTGTCCAAAATAAAAGTATTCTGTTTTTTTCTCTTCTTTTTTTTTTAGTATCATACACCTATGCGAAATCCTTTCGATTATTTTGCGTCTGGGCAAATTTTTTATCTCGGCACTTGATGCACGTTGTACATAGGTCAAGTTCATTTTTCAGATTTTTTTTTTTTTATTTTCAACAGTATTATATACATATCTGCGGTTTTCGTTTTCGCATGGTCCCGAATAAACCTTACAACGCGCAATTTTTATACAGGTTTGTTTATATAGGTTGAATATTGAATATTTTTTTAGGACATTTCAGGCTCTTTTATAATATGAAACTTGTATAATTTCGGGATATTTTATTACCATAAATAAATATGCTATATGCATTTTTTATTGATTGAAACTAGATTTCAATATTGAAAACATTAAACAACTAAAAATATTGGTGTCTATTGATTACTAGGGGTAATTGATATATTGTTTACAAATCTTTTAAGTTTCGTCAATTATTTGATAAAAATTCGTTTTATTTTTATTGTTTATTGGAATTTTGATAAAATCAGTAAAATAGGTGGGTTTAGATGAAATATTAAAGGTAGGTACAAAATATGTCGAATAAATTACATGTTTTGAGTAAAGCAAACATTTTTTTTAGCGTTAAAAATATTTCGAAATAAATCTCTACACGAGATTTGATAAAAAAAAAAAAAATAAAAAAATAATTTTAAACATTGCGTTTGTGATAAAATCAGCTATTGTATCAAATCGAATGAGATTTCTGTTAGTTATGTTTGTCGTTTATTTCGATTATTTTAGATTCGTTTCGAGGTCAAGTGCTTTTCTAAATAAAATTAGTGCAATGCGGGTAATAAATGTGTCAAAACGGCAGGACCTTGAAGTTAATGGTTCTAATTAAGCTGCAGTAGAAAATAGATGGCAAAAAACATATACGTTGATATTATAATATACTGTTTCATGGAACTATATCTATATAGCTAATCACTGAACAAGTTTTAGCGTAACAAATTAACAACAGTTTTCAAGAGTTACCATACACGATTCGAAATTACGTTTACAAGTTCATTATTGTACGCGACAATAATGATTATCGGTTTAGTATGAACCGGACAAAATAATTAACATTTACATATTGTTTCTGACGTTAACTGATATATTTCAAAATATTATGTTCAATTAAGGACCTGCGCGTGACCTGTTTCTTTGCACAATAACATGGTTTTATTGGACAAACTCTATTGCCTCGTCGAGTGAACTGAGTTCGATCAACTTTTTCCCTGTCGAAAAGACAAAGGCTTCTTACAGGGTTCATTGGACTTGGACTCGGAAAGTTATATCCTCTAAACGCTACGATTAGAGTTTGAATATGAGAATTGTTAATTCACTTTGTATGGGTTTGTTTAAATAATCAAAAATCAATGGCCGTATTGGACCCGGTAAGAAGTTTTCTTTTGTCCAATAGAAAAAAAGTAAGTAAATAAATAAATAAAAATCGATCTTTTGTATACGAGGCACGCGAGTTTTCCCTTGTAAAGCTTGTTATGAGGAAAAAAACCCGGTCACGCGATTACTTGCCCTTAAAATAAAAATAAATCGATTGAACTATTTGTTAAGAACCGTTAAGACTTGTTAATTGTAACAATTTGTAACAATAATACACGATCAACGTATATTACCTATTGCTATTATTTGCTGCGGTGGGATATTAAAAATATCGTAATATTTCGTTTCCATAACAAAATATAAAAAAAAAAAAAAATGTAATATACGATATACTATACGGTTTTGCAGGAATCGTTAATATTAACAAAAATGTTCTGGTAATATTAATGTGGCCATTATTCCGTATATTATTATTATTATTATTATTATTATTATGATATATTGACTATTAATAATATAACCAAAAACGTATACGGTGTACGCATATTGTTTCGAATAATTTTTAAATTTAATATAACGCCCCCGTTGGTTCAATGATGTATATATTATTACAATAACATCCCCGTCCATTGTGTTAAGTGTTTATTCGTTTTTTTTTTGACATCCGTGAAGACGTCATCATTGTTTCTTGAAGTAAACAAAATTATTTCATAGCGCATAAATATTGTCTTTCGTCAAATGGTTTTCAATATTCAATACCAAATATGCACAGATAATATTTCTGGTTCAAAGGCGGCGTACAATGTGTTTGAATTTAGGAGCAGGGACCCAGGATCGGGGGTCTCCACAAAATAAGTACGTTTATTATTTAACGGTAAGTTTCCTTTAAAATTTTTTTATTAAAATGTTCGTTTAGATACGAGCCCCACTAACCCCTCTGAATCCGGCCCTGATTGTACTGGTCGTTGCTCGTACAGTTAATTTTTAATGTCTTATAGTGCCCAAACAAATTGTTTTTTTTTTTTTTTATGTTTTTTTTGAGTAAAATCGATAAACGACGATGATATTTATTGACCGGAAATATTGACAAGTTTACCAAAAAGCCCCGCTAAATAGGTAGATAAAATAAAATGTCTAGGACATACACTGTACAGGAGGGCGGGGGGGAGGATGACCACTGGTGTAGACGATGAACGATTCTGAGGCGGAGCTTGTGACGTTCAATTTTAGTAGGTTTTGTTTTTTCGTGAACTCAGAAATCAAAAATGTCCATAATTCAATGATGAATTCCCAGGTAGACATTTTTTTTTTTATAAAAATGCACGTATATGCACAGATATCCGGCGTGCCATAAATTATGTCCGAAACCCGTATATTGTCAGTTGCATCTAAGTCATTCCCTATTACCAGGAGAACATCAATTACTGGACATTTCAAAAAAATAATCTCCCGGATGCACCAACACGGTTATAAAAATTCTTAAAGGGGTTAGTTTTCTGATAACGTTGAATGAAAAAAAAAAAAAAATAATAATAATAATACCACACATGGTAAAAACTATGATATCGATGATCGAACGACTATGCAAACCCGCACGGTGTTTGACACGAGCCCGACCGTCGGCGGTAAGTTATTCGAACTTTAACCACACTAACCTTATACTCGGAGCACGATTGTTTTGTCTGAAATAAATCCCAAAAAAAAAAAAAAAAAAAACAGTCCTGCGTTCAACGGGATAATATTGTAATACCGAATCGGTGTAGGTCATATTGCTCGCGAATGCAATGGAATGTTGTTGTTAAATGCTGTGGAATTAATGAAAGCCAAAGCTCAACATACGAATACAGTAACGTATTATTATTATTATTATTATTATTATTATCGTCATTATTACTATTATAATAATACGGACGATAAATTACGGACGAACTGCACATAGAACCGAATTCTACGGTTCGAGTGCCTAACTGCCTACACATTGTAGTCAAACGTTGAATTTCAACAACAATACAAACACCGAATAACGGCCGATCGCGCGGAAAAACAGGGTTTATAAAATAATATTTTATAATTTTGTCAAACAATACACGGATACTCAGTGGAATTTATCAAGTTAACAGGATGATGTGTGATGTTTTTTTATTTTTTTTTATTAAACCTATGATCGTAATCGGTAAAAAAAAACCAAAAGAAATCACATACTTTTAAAAGTATTTCGTCGGATTTTCACGGAAAATAAAGTCTATGATGTATATAAAACATTTTCCCGATAATTTTGGACACTTTTAGCGACTACCTCTGGAAAAAATTATCTCGGAATCGGTAATTAAGGGCCCCGGTTCCGCATTTCAACATTTTCTCCGATTTCGTACAATTTGAAAATAATTTTTATCGATTTAATCATATGACTTTTTCACGAATCAACGCCCCATATCAATATAAATGGATAGGGTACGGCCGTTTTTACGGACAAAAATGACTTCACGGGAATGGGGACAACTCATTGTCAACTCATATTTTCAATTGATTAACAACAAAATTCTACAGACCGCATTGAACTCCGATTTTTCATTTGATTTTAATTAATCGTATAGAAAATTTGATAGAAAAATGTAACTTTTTTTTTTAAAGACACATTATAAAGTTTAAAATGAGATCGTCGGAAAACCAGGTTTTATGCTTTCTGTAGGATTTTTTCCTCGTTCCATAAAACAAAAAAAAAAATAATGGTCAATATTAAACCATTCTACGAGACACGAGAGTATTTTTTCCGTAAGCCATGTTTTTATGCTAAAAAACTATCCGACACCGGGCCGCGTATTAGTGTACCAAACCGATTAGAGCCGTATAAAATTACAATGATCTTATTGGTGCAAATCCGATATTCTTGTGCTATTAGATGAGGTAATACCTATAATGATCTATCGTGATTATCATGTTGTTAAAATTGAAAACATATTATAGAAAATAATAGCTTAATAACTAAATATCGAATAGGCAGTAGATGGGACAGTAGATAGTAATTTCAAATAAAATTTATATAATATTATGTGTTGCTTTTTATACTATACGATAATTATGTTTTGTGGATGTTGCTTAAAGTGTTCAAATGAGGTGAGTGACATTCATTGAAATCCAACTGTTGCCAAGAAATAATTCTACAGATCTAACCTTTATGAAAATTACTATTGATTTTTGTCGGAACGAACACAATGCGTTGTACTTGTTGGTATTTTTCAAGTTATTTCGTATACTAACGATTTGAACGAATCAAAACAATATTTTTTCGTACACTTAGTATCCCAAAATACTTGAAATTTATGCGTTTGGAATTAGCAACGGTGTAAAATATTAATATTATTATATTATTGGCGTTATATTTTTAACAGTGGACCAATAAAAATAAAAATAAGTACCATGCGTATATAATTTTATGCTGTTACCTATTCAATGTTTGAAATGTTTATATTATACAATATAATTTTTGTACGTTTTTGAAAAAAAAAAGAATATGTTATGAAGTTAGTTTATTAATACCACTGTATTTCATAGTACAATGTAGAACATATTTAAATACGTATTTAAAACAACACACACACACACACACACACACACACACATTCAAAAATATAAATTAAAACAAATTTCATCTAGTAATCAATAGACAAACTATAAATAATTATGAACAAATTAACGTATAGAAGTGAAAAAATTAACACTGTCTAAAACAAAAATGTTTTGTTTAGTCAATTTAAAATCTCGAAAAGTCGAGATTTTTGTTACTCGTATTTGATTATAATGAAGTTTACATCTTGATGTCTTTGTGTACGTGAAATAATTTATTAGGGAACTATATATATATATATATATATATATATATATATATATATATATATAATACACATGTGTATACAGTTATAATACGAGCTGTATTTTGCTATTAACATCAAAATATTTGCGCGTGACAAAAATTTAATTTTCTAAAATGTTATGAATTTTATAGTGTCGTACATCAGAGGAACGTAATATAAAATCTACGCGGGCAGTTTTAGATTATTACGGTAATATATATTACGATAATCGGATCTCCCGTTTGACTTTTCGATAATCTAAAAACATTTGATTTCGTTTCTTAAAACAAAACAAACAAGTTTTTATTGAAAATTATTATTATAATTAAATTGTACAATTATGAAATATCTTTGTTCTATTTTTGCTAATTTCTTCTGCCAGGACATATTACAGTGGTTTAAAGTTTGTTTTTGTTTTTTTTTCTTATTAATACAGGTGAAAAAATAAAAAAAAATAACATTAATGGTCATTTCTTCATTTATATATTACTATAAAGCTATAGTAAAATTTCGTTGTGGGAAAATAAAACATCACGTAAAACACACGAATGTAAATAATTATTATTTTTTTGATTACGTTTTATTTACATTAAATTATATCGAAATCAATATGTACGAATTCGTTTTTTTTTTTTTTTTTTTTTTTTTTAAATTTTTTTAACGCTCTAAACAGCGTTAATGTATTTGAAGAAAATACCTGAGCATGTAGAGTATATCGCCGTCGGGTTTGATGCGGATCAAAACATTGGGCACCGTAACAAATTGAAATTCTGCGTGTTTCGCATTCGGAAAGTACACTTCCGGTTTCCAGATGGCTTTTACCAAATTCGGATCGTTTAGGTCCAGAGATTCTGTGATCTCGGGGTGCTGCAGTCTCGCGTCTTGCCATTTTTGCCGCAGATATAGGTCGACCTCGTAATCCTAAAAAAAAAAAAAAAAAATAATTTAGCGTATTTTTGCGATTATGTTTTTGCGTACACGTGACAAAAAAAAAAAAAAAAAAAAATTAACAACTATACATTTTAAATAAACGCCATCCCATGGTACACGTGTTTTGTGTATACACATACCGGGCGGCTTATTTAGTAGCGGAATTGCTTTGTGGGATTTAAATTCGTTGTATGGTTATACAGGATTTCGTTTATACTATTTCCAAAATTTTATTTCTATATCTACAAAAAAAAAAAATTGATCGATTTTTGATATTGAAATAGTAATCCTGAGGGTAATATTCGTTCTTGTAATCATTGCTTTTTTGCGACCGTGCTGTTACAAATTCCAATAAATATTGTTCGTAGTTTAGGCCGGATGAATACTGACGGAGACGCGTAATTTTATATATTGTGGTTTTCTTTAGATATTTGTTCTCCGCTCCGACGATTCGAATTTAAAATAATTATTATAACTAAATTTATATGATTTTTATTGAAATTTACAATGTTTCGTCGATATTTACAGACAAATATTATTATTTTCTAGAACCCGGAAATGAGCATTATATCAAACGTAAGATAACAATATTGTACTACATGGGAATAAAATTGTTTAAGACATTAATTCAATTTACTATGTGGGGAGGGGGATTAGTTTTAAAAACCTTTAATAAAGGCGAAGAACAAGAATACTGAGGGAGAAGTAATTTGTGCGGAAGGACTAATCGACTTACAATTTCTGTCGTTTAAAGTTTTACATCATGCAGTTATCATTTTAATCATTTATCCCTTTACATTGTCGTCTTCTGTACCGAAAAAAAAAAAAAAAAACTCTGAGAAAACCATAACTTCTGTTCAGCAGCGGTTCTTGGCAAACTACCCGAGGGACATAGGTGAGGGGGTCGAACATATTTTATTTATTTGCATATTATACAATATACATACACATCCCACTTTAGTGGTCACATAATCTATTAGAGTGATTACATTTATACACGTTAAACATAGTCCCCCCTAGAACCGCCGGTGCCTCTGTTCCTATTTCGTGCAATCACGTCAGTTAGGTTAGGTTAGGTCAGAAAGGCATTTTGAAAGCGAAATGCCAACGTTGCAAACCAAAAATTGATATATTACTATGCCGAGCATAACGTTATATCGTTCAAGATTTTTATTACAATTATTTTACGGCCGTTCAAGTACTGCAATATTAACTTGTTAGGAACCCAAATGATTTTTTACGAGATTTATTATTTATAATTGTATACGAGCTTTTATACTTAGCACGCGACGTAATAATTACACGGTTAATATTCATGATTTCAAAACGTTTTTCGTTTGAACTACGGGACGGGAGGATTTCGAGTTTCCGAGGCGGTTTTTCATGTTCCTAGTATCAAAGTTGTTTCACATGTTTCGCCGTATATGGTTAATAAATAATGTAAATACGTTTACGAAAATAATTTGGTATGCGCACTCATTACTTTTGTCACAGGGCGATGACGTAACAGAAATTATGGAGTTGTATATGAATAACAGTGTTTTGAAACTGCTATCGTTTTTGTAAAGTTTCTGCAATTTACAATATCATCTAAAAATATCAAAGCCAAATTATTATTATTAATCGGCACTGAAGTGTTTATACAAATTATGAATATATAATATCAACATCTATAATAATTGTATAGGTGATGGTGTTGAGTATTATGTTTTCTTCGTCGACATCAGTTACCCTCGCTAGACAATATTTACATGTGCCGGTGTATTCGAATTTACCCGTAGTATTTTTTTTCTTTTAAATAAATAACTAGAATCCATTTAGACGGAACTCAAATTATATATTATTTCCTTCTCATAAACTGAAGTATTTTGGCAAACTAAAAGTATAATGTATCTAAACTCATGACGAAAATGTCACGTGTAAATTTTCCTCAAATAGTTTTGCCCAAAAACTTACAGTGTCGTAGTTTTTTAATGGTTGTAGTCTGCGTAGTCCACCGATTCAAACGATGTCCACAGGATATAAGCTTCACGGAGATTCGTCAAATAAAATATAACATTGTCATATTATTATGTTTGTTAATTTGTATAGTAGCTTTAGGTTCATCGAATTCCTAACAAAACGAGTTTTTTTTTTTTATTATTGTAGTCACCACGAAAAAAACTTTATTATTAAATCTGGGAGATATAACAAAACAGAAATCCGCCTTATTTGAACGCGTGCTGTTAGTAGAACTATTTTAAAAACAGTTTTTTATTCCAGTGTGGTGTCAAAATACATGTAAGTATAGGTGTCTAATTATACGTCTAGTTATACACGTTCGTGAAAGAATTTAATTCGTGCTCATCTCAAATTGATAGTTTGCAAACATAAATTAAATAAATACATTTTATTCAAACGAAAAACCCAATTCACTGGAAATCTCAAAAGGATTTGTTATTTAAAATAAAAATGTGTATAAAAAAAAAATTAGTTCTAAAAGTTCTCTTAAACAAAAAAAAAAAAAAAAAATTAAAAAAAACTTTTAAATTTTCAATTAATTTACTGTATTATTATAATAGCAGATGGGCCGAGTTTAAATTGGTTAACCACATCGACTTGCAACTGTCGATGTGGTACGCATAAGTCTGCAGATCGGCCGTTTTAGAAAATAAAACAATCGATTTAATTTGCGTCATTATTTGCCCTCGTATATCTCATGAACTGCTGCAGTCGGGCCATTTTAGCACAAGAAAAACGTTTTCGAATATGTATATTATATATGTTAGGGTTTTCAACTTGATTCAGACAAAAAGCGAAATCGGCCCCTTTTAGACCCTAGCCACATCAATTATTTTCAATTAAACTATACAATTGTTATGCTGTTTTATAGTTTTATTTTGAAAATAATTGGTTATTTTTTTCGTATAAACTCTTTCGGCATTCTAGTGTATAGAAAAAAGGGTATTTTTTTTTAATTTTTTTTTTTAGTTGTGTTCCGGTCACTTATATACCATATAGTTGAATAATAGAGTTGGATTAAAAAAAAAAAAAAAAAAACCGAATTAATTTGAATGTTAAATTACTGTATAGTCGGTGTGTATGTATAGGAAACTTTTATATACGGTTTGATTAATGCAGGCGGATGGGTCACAGAAAGTTATTAATTTATATACGTCCCTCAACTACAATAATAATCGATTTTTAACACAGAGTTATTGGGTAAACCTTGAAAAAAAATAAAGAAAACCAAAATACAAAACGTTTTGACTTTATTGAAAAAGTGAAATACTGTAAAGCGATACCTATACACTAGGTGATTTTTTTTTTTTCATTTTCACAAGGCAGGTGATAACGAATAAAGATAAACATACGAACCCAAGCCCGTTAACACTGTACGAGGTGCGACAATAAAATAACGAGACTTTTTGAATAAAAGTTGTTTATTTTAAAAATGTTATAATTTAATGATTATCACCTTCAAAGTACCTTCCCTCAGCATCAATACACTGTTGCATACGTCACTGCCATTCTTGATAAAAAGTGTTGCCAATTGCTTTCATTCAGCCCTTTTAGAAGTTCTGCCATTTTCATTTTTACGTCATCAACTGTTTGAAAATGGGAAATGAAATAAGAAGGAAATAAGAAGAAGTCACAAGGAGCAAGGTCTGGCGAGTACGGAGGATGTCGAAGTACAGACATTTTTTTTTCAGTTAAAAAACGTTGAATTGAAAATGCACTGTGAGCTGGAGCATTGTCTTGGTGAAGAACCCAGCCATTTTTCCATAGATCTGGTCGCTTCTTTCTGACACGTCCTCTTAATTTAATTAATACCTCTTTATAATAATATTGATTAATTAATTTTGTCGATTTTTTCAACGTTTTCGTTTGTTGAAGACGTCCTACCACGGTCCAGAACGATCATCGTCTTCGACGTCCTCCCTTCCACTACAAAACCGTTTGTGCCATTCAAAAATACGAGCTCTTGATAAACATTCTTCACCATAAACTTCACATAACATACGAAACGATTCCGCGGCAGTTTTTTTTAATTTAACAAGAAATTTAATGTTAACACATGTTGTTCGATTTTTATATCTAACATTTTTCGGCAGTATAGTCGAACTCGCACTAATAACAAGGCTACTAACGTATAAGAAAATGAATCTATGCCATCAGTGTTCATAGTACTTTTAGATAAGTGTTTTCTAATCATATTTCAATAATCGTTTTATAGATAACGTTAATAGTTTAGGTTATATTCAAAAAGTCTCGTTATTTTATTGTCACACCTCGTACACTATTGCAATAAATTATATTACTCGTGTGCAAATATTATCAACACTATCCGCCGAGAATCCGTTATACGTAAATATCGCGCGGTTTGACGGATTGATATTTCTCACGTGCGATTCGGTAGACTTTACTCTCCGGGTGACTGATTTGCTGCAAACAAATAAAAAAACGTTGCGCCGGCGGTGTAGGTCGCATATGTAAAACAAGCAAATCCTCATATGTAAATTGGCATTTTCGTCAACACGCGACACTTACCGATTGTAATATTATAATATCTCGTTCGAAACCGTTTTTTTCGGGGGGCATTTCCGTATTGCATTACGGCCGGCCGGGTACGTTCATATTATACGAATTTGAATTTTTCCGTATAATTTTTAACGTCGGCGGTCGAACATTGTTTGACTGTTACACTAGTATCCGGGCCCATTCATATTGTATTTTGGACTGTTATTATAAATATTTATCAAACAAATTTATTGTTTTTCTCGTCACGCCTACGTGAATTTTCACGGCAAAGGAAATACGAATTTCGAATATCGACTAAAATTCTTTATACGACGAAAAATTAAATCAACCAAAGGTAACTTGCCGTTTTCGGTTCCATTTTTTTCTTTACGCACGTCAGACAACATCAATTTAAAAAAAAAAAAAAAAAAGAAAAAAGAAGCGTTTGAGTGCGTAAAAAGTACGACCGATGTGGTACGCATCAAGCCGGAATTTAAAAAAAAATATACGCAGACACGGATGTGGGTCCAACAAGACCTAGAAGTCACAATTTAAAATGTCTAAATCTATATATAATAATTATGTATAAAAAATATGACGATTCACCCGTATTTGGGTAGTTGATTCTTTAATAAATTTCACTAAAAACGTTTGTTCAATATTATAACAAATACGCATTTCAGCGCAGAATGATGAATTGTTTTTGCCACAACACATTGCGATTTTACATATTTCCAAATATACATTATAATTCGATTTGTGTAACGAACACTTCAGAATTGAAACTTTGATTTTACATTTCTTGGGCTTATTTGAGAGCATTTTTCGGTTGTTTTTAGAATATTTAAATCCGTATCCTAATTATAATTATCATTAAAGTGAATATTTACGCGATTATTACATTTTAATAATTTAATAAATGAATCGTGTCGATAGGTTTTAGCGATATGTATTTTTTATTTAAATAAGTATTGCGTTAAAAAAACGTACCGGAGATCGTGAGAGGAATATTTATCCTCGTGATGTTTACTATCAGTTATGACACTTTTTTTTTTATACTGAATGGGTGGTGCACAAAAGTATATGGTAGATCGATTTTTGATTTTTCTTTTTTCATACGGTTAGCTATTACGCTATATAGTGTTGATGATGGATGCACGAAAGGTCACTGAAATTATGTCGACAACAAAACGGAGATTATACCAATATCCATCGATTTGTGTCCATTTTTTTTTTAAAAATAAACCCTACCCTCCTCTTATATCAAATCGAGTTTTTTAATTTGGAATGCCGGAGGTGTCATATTTAGTTATTTACCGTGTGCATGTGTTTTGATTTTGTCTCAAGGAACACCGTGTACACAAAGTTTACAATTCCGTGTAAAAATCCGTAACGGTGTTCGAGGAATATCCAATAAAATTACAAGTCCTATAAAAAAATCGTTTAATTTAACATTTACGGTATTGCGACCGATCGTATCGAGTTATAAATACCATACAAAACGCATAAATTCCAAAGAGTTTTTTCTAGAGCTCACGATTTATAATGAAATTCAAAATTTCACAATTTATACTCAACACATGACATTAACACCAGGTATATTATAATTAAAATTTTGGTGACCTATCTAAAAAAAAAAAAAAAATAAATAAAAGTCATTTAACATATTTTAACCTTCTAACAAATAATAACCTTTGAAAATGTGACCGCACCGTTTTTATATACGTTTATTGTTTGTTAATTTGTGAAACTATTCATTAAAAATCGTCAAAGTCGTTTATTTCATACAATGCATAATGTCACGAGAACATTAATTAACACAGTAAAAAAAATTTCAAAATAATTCCGCGAGAACTATTTCTGCACGTCGCAAATAAACGGTTTGTCGTCCTCGAACCAAAAAAAAAAGGACTCACATTTACCTTTCAAATCGTTTTCGTCGTGTCTTGTCGGTTGGTAACTTTTCCTCCCTTGTTCTCATATCTGTGCGATTTGATTTATTCCTGTAAAAACACCATTTCGTAATCGGGCATAATAACGAAAGTCCAACCCTCTTAATAATCCATCGTCAAATCTGCTCTTTAATACGAAAATATTCCGTTACATTTCAACTAATACAAATGTGTAGGTATTCTAAACGAGACGGATTTGTATTCCGGGGATATAAGCACCTACAACGAGTACGCACACGTATTTGCATAATAATTATATTATTATTATTATTATTATTATTATTATTATGGGAGCTAGGAAGTAGGAATATAATATATTCGTGCGAGATACGAAAAAGCTGCCGAGTGCCGAGTTCTAATATTATATTACAATATTACGTACTGCAGATTTCGACAAACGTCTATAATATACAGGATGTTTAAGAAACGAGTAACACCCGTTATAGTTATAAAACATTTTCCCCCCATTTTTTTTTTTTTTGTTATCTTCCCGATTTTATGGATCTATTATACCCATTAGGTTCCTATAACCTTAATCTTAATCCGGCGAGACGAGCAGCGCCCTGCAATAACGGGTATAAATAGTAGAAGCGGCCGTATTTAATTCTTATCGGGGCAACGTTTAACTACCGACACTTTGAAAAATCGACGAAACGACAAGGGGTGGCTTTTAAAATTTTAAATGAGTACCGCCGGAACGACTGCACAAATGAACGGAGCGAATAGATAAACGGCAAATTGGGTTACGTTTAATTACCGTAGTCTCCGCCACGACGACTCCGTTATTTTATTTTTCCTGAATATGTGATAAATTGTGTTACCCCAGATTTTTTTATCCGAGTCGATCAAATTTTTTTATGATTATTTATAAATCGAAAAAACATTTTTAAAAACACGAAAACTTCAAATAGCTGTAAAATATCACAGATCCATAATATTTTGTACATTTTACCATACCGGGAACATATGTGTATTCAATGAATAGGTCTCTACGATTATTTCTTACTAAATTCAAAAAAAAAAAAATAGATAATTTTTTTATTGTTTTCATTATCTCTTTTATTAAGATAAATACATGGTATTTAAAAAAAATTACCGCCCTTATACACCAACGTAATCCGAAAAACTATTATTGGAGGACACATAATACATGGGCTGAAAAATCACGGGCCTCACAAAAAAAAAAAAAAAACCACGGTTCTTTCATTAAAAATTGACTTTATTCATCAACATAATCTCCATCAAGTGCGACTGTAGACGACTGTAGATGAACAAACTACAGAATAGATTTAGAAATTCCTAATGAACACTCGTATCCTTATCGTGATTCATTTTCAGAAAATTTTACGTCTATAGATATAAATGGTTGCGCGATGACGAAAAAAATTTGACCGATATATGTTCTTATCAAAATCCTTTTGTACTGCAAGAAAAATTCACTAAAATGTTTATGCATTGTATTCGCTATAGTGTTTCTACTTTTAAAAACGATGATTATACAAAATTACCCGCGGTAACACACACAAAATATAAATAAAAACAATAATTCAAAACATAATTCAGATTGGTCTTTTTTTAAACAGTGTAAATATTATTGTATTCAATATAGATCTATATATTTCTAGTAATTTTAGTGAGCGGGATAGCACACATAAAAAAAAAAAAAACATAACATTTTATATTTGATGCACTGCCGTCACATTTTCACCAAAAAATGACTTCTTCGTCCTTATTGACCCATGGTCTATAAATATATATTTTTTGTAGTCTTTTGATTGCCATTTTTTTTCGTTTTAAATTAAAACATACTATATTATAAAGTATAAGTCCAGTCAATTTAATAATACAATATAATTAATTGTCTGCTATAAACAAATTAATAAAACGATTAGCAATTATAAAATGAGTAATTCATTAATGTTTCTAATTTAATATGTTGATATTACCAATAAGTATTTTTTTAATTTATATTTTTAAATAACAGTACTTACCGGTTACTTAAACCGAAAAAAAAAATTGTAGAAGAACGATTATCTAATATTTTCGGTTTGAAACCCTAATTTTTACTAAACATTATTTATAAATGTTTTTTTTTTTTTTTACACGTAATATACAATCTGTATCAGATTACATACAATAAGAATATTTGATGAGAGTAACATGCTTGACGTGGAAAATTTGATGAAAGAAGCCACCCATCGATGGCACTTCCTGTGTTTTTAATTTATACTTATCTTAAGAGATCACGACACCACTTACGCTTCAGGCGTCTCGGTGGATTTCCAGGTATAGTGGGAGAAGCCAAGTTTTTTTTATGAGATCGTTAGGGTGGTTGTTAAGTTTGGAATGGAATCTTTTATAAAAAGTTTTTGCTTCGTCGTTAATTTATAAACGTAAAACGTAAGATATGTTTTTTTTGTAATTCAAATTTGTTTCTGCGTTATATATAATTTATTTAACACTGTATCAAATTTTTGAGAAGCCAGTACAATGTTATTTACATAAAACCAAACGAAATCCCGAACGTGTTATATAGCTGTAAATAACGCAAAAAAATTGGCTACGCTCGGAATCTAAAAGAAAAAAAAAACAATTGCACCGATAAAATGACGAGTAATCAAATAGACAGTCAGCGGAACCGACATTAGTTTTGATCGCGCGCAAGGTACGAGTCCTAGGCTGTTATCCGAAAAAAAAAAAAAAGAAAAAGGAAAAAAAAAATGAAAGAAAATTCAACATAATCGAATCTTCGCGGACGGAACTGCAGCAATAAGATATTACAATATTATTATAAGGGGTTCTTTGTTAAAAAAAAAAAAAAAAAAAAAGAGCGAAAATCGGATCACTAGCTTATTATAATAATACTATACGTTTGAACGCGTTCACCGGTGCAATGTAATCTGACCCCGGCACACTGTGGAGTATTATATCGTTCCGGCATCTACACTGTATAGACCTCTTTAAAACGAAGTCTGTGTAATTGCTTGGATAACGACAGCGCAGCAGGTAGGTCTCTCGTCTTTAACGGTTTTGATTCCCTCGGCGGTGGCGGCGCGAACGCCCACTCGACTCGAGTATTTGGCCGCTTTAAAAGTCGTTTGAATAATTTATTCGCATTTCAAATATTGTGAAATTTGCGGGTGTACTGCTTATTGTCGACGGTGCTTAAAAACTATTTAAATACCGCGGTGCATATCGTTTTGTCGGCACACCGAAAACGTATGCGAGTTTCTCTATACGTACGAATGTGTGTACCGTACGCACATTCGAACAGGCGTGGGTTTTATTCCAAATAATAAAAACCGAATTTCTGCATTCGCCACTCTCGTTTTGTATAAGTTTTACATTACTGCTTTGCTATTATTTTCCCTCGGAAAACACTTTTTCGGTTAGTTGCATTTTTTCGCTATGATTTTCTGCCCGATGGTACTTTTAGGAACATTCTTCTAGAATCACTATATACGTCTTACCTTTCCCATTTGAAACTTTGCGGACTTCGCTATTTCCGTAGCTACCGTTTCCGGGGCCGTAAGTTAAACGAGCGAATGGGGTGAGTCTTTGCGCAACACTGCCCTATGATTGGCCGAAGCGTTTGGTCAGTAGTCGGTTTGAACAAAATGACTTGCAGGAACGTCACCGTCGATGTGAGGGCCGATGTTGAGGCTCATGCCTTGGATTTGTCACCCGGGGTATAGAGTGAGCCGTAGACAAATTTCCCGCATTGTGGGACGCATCCACATCTTGGATGATCGGTCAAATTTTCGTGAGACGTGGACGGGGGGTGGGGGTGGTAATCTTGCGGTGTTTTCTTATGTACTCGTGGGTGAGACATTAATTGGACGCCAGTTGAAACGGTTCGAACTTCCCTCTTTCCATAGGTACTATTTCCGGGGCCGTAAGTGAGACGGGCGAATGGGGTGAGTCTTTGCGTAACGCTGGCCTGCGATTGGCCGAGATGCTTGATCATTTGACGGCTTGTAGGATCGTTACCGCCGATGTGATGGCCCTGCAAGGGGCCTTTCTGGTGATGCGCACACTCCGTTACCACCTATAACAGTGGCTCATCCCAGTGGTACGAATGTTTTTTTTTTTGTTTTTCTATAATCTGGGCGATAACAATAGTGTATAATCATGTATAAAACCGTTGTCAGTGGTTTAAAAAAAAAACGTGAATTGAAAAAAATGATTAATGGAAATAAAATTTTTTATATGACAGCCAAATATTTCGACAGAGCGAAAGAACTTCATCTAATTTAATTTGTTTATTCTATTAATTCAAAACAGAGTGCTATAGGATAAGACTTGAATGCTGTTATTCATATTCCTATAATCTGGGTATTTTATTTTTAATCCGTAAATAAGAGGCCGGACGACTCTCCGTTTGCGGCGTATAGATAAAACCGTTCGCGCTAACTGAACAAAAACTTTATTATACACACGATATATTTATCGTGATTTCAAAAGTAATTTTATTCGTATCATACGTTAAAGGTCTGTAAATGAGTAATTTCTTTATTACAGACAATGATATTATATTCGAGTTTTCTATTTAACATATTTAAGTTTTATGCGTTATCGGGCGAGTGATAAGCCGTTATCAGTAACGCTTTGAAATGTAGTCAACGCGATAAGTATTGTTAGTTTTCGAAATAAATAATCATCATTTTTAAGTTTGTAAAAAATTGACTGATCTTAAGAAGGAAACAAATTAATCACGCGAATCATACACTATAAATTCCCAGCTGGGTAATAAAATCAGTCGGATTTACTATAGAACGTTTAAGTGATATTTGATTTTTATTGCCAGCGTATATCACTGCGGAAAACAAATTTATTAGAGTAGTAATTTCATTAGCTCCGCGACCGTTTTAACGAGGTTATTATTAGGTTCACAACCGAACGAAATATATCGCGTGGTCATAGGACATAATTAATGTGTTAATATTTTCGTCTCGTGCAACATTCTCACTGCTCTTTACTGCACCTAATTTATTTCCGAAAAAATAACGGGGAATCGATAAGATTAAGAGGTGTTTAATATAATATCGGTACAGGGTTAAAAGCTGACCGCAATTTCGCTTTTAAAATAGCAAACCTATGCCATTTAATTACGTATATTAGGCAACGTAATCAATGTTTACCCGTTAATATTATATTATGATAACAAACAAAACCGTTAAGTGCGGACAAAATCTACTCGAGCTAGAAGTCAAATTTTGACCATAAAAAAAAGAAAAGGAAAACCCGTACTGTGCACCGTTGGTTTTAGTTTTTCGATATCACTAGTAGCGTGCGCAATGGGGGGGGGGCGTATACCTTCCCACAATTGGCTTAACAATAATAAAAAACTACGAGTATTTATTTAGTAGTTTAATCTTAAAATATATATATACTTCTGATAAGTTACAAGTACAAGTTTGATTTGTTGAATACAAATTGGCATTTTTGGATTCGGTTTTTAAATTCCCCCTGTCGGGTTAGGTATAGGTAAAGAAGAAGATTTATTCATTATTGATCATTGTGATATTTATTTTAAATTATCACTATGATATAACGTCAGGTATTACATCCCATCTTGTTGAAAATTTCTGGGCATGCCACTGGATATCACTACTGCAAAATAAGTTATTCGATTTTAGAACACTAATAAGTTTTAGATACTAAGAAAAGGTTAGAGCGAATGCGAAAACTACCCGTTTTTTAACCTTAATAAAACGTCTGAAAATTTTTCTTCTTCTTATTGGCCCATGAAATTCGTCTCCATATAATATTTTACTCGCGAAAATTGTATTGCACTGGCTGGGTGTTTCAGTGGCTTGTGTAAACAATAATATATTTTTATAAAATTAATTTCGAACGCGAAAGCTCGCACTACCTATCTGTATTTGCATTACCCTCGCACCAAAACGTTGTCTAACAAGACGTGCCATAACTAGTATCAAAAATAGCCTCGTTATTATACTATATATATATATATATATATGTATATATACTGACAATTTCACATTTAGTTTAACTCGTATATACGTAATACTCAAACTAACAACCCGTCTTTAAGTTGCACTCCACAGAACATTTCCTGACGTATCATTTAAAAACGGTTCACGGATCTCTAATTTAATCTCGAATAATTTAATAAGATAATTTTTTAATCACTATAATGTATTTCCCTCTATAATATTTACTTATAAACATATGTTTTATAAATATTATTATAATATTTTTGGCTAAACAAAGCCCCTACAATTAACGATAGAACGTGTCTCTTAATAGTGTTTACTTTCCACTTCAGTTTCAGTTCCGCCATGGTAGTTTGTCTTGAATTAAAAATGACGCCGACTGTAGATTTTTCGAATATATTTTAATGTCATTCTGGTTTTAAAACGTATGTGTTATCCTGATCTCAACATATTTCCATCAATTTATTCTTCCGGAAAACATAATAATCAGTTTTGAGCTACTTTTACGGTTTACGGACTTATGGTCACACGCAATTGTAAATTATTTTTTTAACTCGATGGAGAATTTCTCTAAATTAATATCGTAGGTACGATTTATTTGAATATATTATAACCGCACGTCGGTTATTAATTGTTTTAAGCGTTTTGTATTAAATATTAATAAGCGGTTTGAAGAGTGTTCTCGCTGTTCTTCTAGTATAGTAGTATTATAATATGTATATTGCTGCGGATTTACATTAAACGTGTATTTGAGTGAAAAAATTACCTTTTAATGTTCAGTTGGTTGGCATACCGGGGCTAGCGCCAACTGTTGTTTGATTAATCTGTCGTTAAAATATATTGTGCTCTTTTCCATTTCCCGTAAAATAAACCGCCTGTATATCAGAGGCTTTTCCGTTATATGACGAACACTTATAATCCGCGCACGGAAATAAATATATACTATTAATGGTGGAACGATGGTTTTTACCGGGTAATCGGCATAACTAAGAAATAGTTGAGAAAACAAAGAAAAAAAAAACCATTATATCGTCTATTTAATTTGTTCTCCTTCGTCAATTTCCCTATGTACAGACTTATCAGTTTATTTTTGTCTTTGTACCGCGATCACTATCGAAATGAATGTGTGACAGATGTAAAAAAAAAAAATTAAATTATAATTACAATAAACAGACAAATTACATTACATACCACTGTCTTATGGCGAGTATAAGATGATCATGCATCGAAAAAAACCGTTTTTGAGGCAAAAATGATTTTAGAAACTATGCGGGTGCCGGATGGCCTATCACCAAATACAATCTTCCATAATTTGAACATTATTAATTGACGACTAGCCGAATCCGAATATTTTGCTAATACATGTTGCTGCTACCGACGGTTTGTCTAGTGATAACCGATTATAAATTGAATACGGTACAAAATAAATCCCTCCCCCCCCCTCTAGAAACGCACAATAAAATGCACTCGGTCAATGAATAAAATAAATATTTAAAATATTATATTGAAGTGTTCAGCCGGCCGTGGCATTTTGTGCGTAGTCCAGTACATATTTTTTTATACGGGTAAATAAAACCGTATTTCATACCTGCGCATCATTGTGTTACGTACGCCGCCCGTGTATGTTTTATAATCATTTTTACATTTTTGTCTGATAGAAATAATTTTAATTTACCTTTGGCGAATTAATTTTCGAGCACACCCAGTTATACGCACCTATTGTCAATAGTTTTACAATAACGTGCGTTTTATGCTTCGGTGCACCATTTTTCGGCGCGGTAAATACGTTCGCGGTTTAATCCGGACGGTTTTCGAATTTTCAAGTCCAATGCCCCGCGAAAAAAAATCGATAACCGAAATATAACCAGTACATTAAACAATATACAAATAGCGAACTGTTGAACAACCGTCAATTAAGTACGTATGATAATAACCGAGACTAACCAAAACGAGTGGTTTGCACTTTATTACCATTGCACAAAAAAAAAAAAAATCATACTTATTTTCTTCTTTTTTTAATAAAATACAAAATTCATACGGAAATGGGGTATTTACAAGCAGGTTAATATTATTAAATCAAAATGTATTCCGGTTCGAATTGAAATCAATAATATCGGATGTCAAACGAACATTAAAAGTAAACGCTTTAAAATCTGTAGTCACGGGTTTGCAGGTGACATTTCCAACGAATGGAAGGTATGTACACGCCACCTATTTAAAACGTTAGAATGTCGCCAAACTAAATGATTAAAACACAAAACTATTATAAACGTTCAGAATCGTGATTATAATGTTCGGTTAGGTTATAATGTGTTTCTGTATAATTTTACCGTCAAAAATGTCTTGTATGAGAAAATCAAATTAATTCGTGTACGAAAAAATATTGCTTATGAATGATCGAAAAAAAATGAAAAAAAAAAAAAAAAAAAATACACATTTTATTATTATTATTATTTTTTTTTATAATATATTATATAATAATATGCAAACGAATAATTATTTTACGACGGTTGTAAAAATATGATCGACGGGAGTAGATTTTGACATTTTCTTAAAAAACTGTATATATAAAGTTCTTATTATAATATATTGCTCGTTATTGCGAAACGGTGCTGTTTGGTACAGTCAAATTATAGAGAAAATCTCGGAAGACCTCGATTAAAATTTATTCGAAAATCTCATAAAATTGAAAGACAGTTATAGTTTTTTTACTCTGTTGGGGCGATATGTAACATAAATTGTTATTCATCTCCGATGGGTAATTATTTCAATATTCAAATCTTTAAATAGTAAATCTGTGATTTTCCTCGTGGCATATTATAATATTTTTGTTTTTTTTCTTTATTACATTGTAAACTAGGTTGAACGTGTTTTATACGTTTTACGAAGATATGCTTGTCGGCCGACAAATTCTAATATACTCGGTGATACCGTGTCGCGTATGTCGATTTATTATCAAACATTTACGAAAAAAGAAATAAAAACAAAAATTTATCATAAAAATGATACAATTTTCGTTCGGTCGAAAATACAAAAAGTATAAATTTTACATTTGTAAAATCATATTTTTTCAAGTATTCAGTGTATTTAGATCCGTCTTCATATTATTATACCATAATATAATCGTGAAGTAATATATTTGAATATTTTCGAGTGCATTTCGCGCGTATGTTAGTATTATTTAGATTTCGAAATACGATAATGCGATTACACATATTAAACCAAGTTTGCTGAAAACAAAACTAAAAAAAAAAAAAAAATTTATGTATAAAATAATCAAATGTTGCCAAATTTAATTTAATCCGTTCCCTACAATTTTACCCAATTACTTTAGAGAACGCCATTAAACCAACGGGTAATATATTAATTGTTACTTTAATTACTTTATAAGTACAAATATAAATTAAAAATAATAACGATATACGCGTTTGACTGTTTTTTTTTTTTTTTTTTTGTTATTTAAAATATATTTAATATTTTATTTTTTTTACGAAACATTAATCATTCGTATAGCGCCGGCAAAATTATTTTGCCCGTTCCAGTTAAAGTTTTTCGGTTTGATGTGTACAACAATATTAATCTATCGTCTTCTCGATTGAGTTTATTTATATCACCGGTCATGTGAGTGTTTTGGTACACGACATAGGCGTATCTATGTCACCAAAGTTTGATAAATTACTACAACAGATTGGGTTTAAAAAAAAAAAAAAAAATGATGCTCAGTTTCCTTGAGCTTAAATGAAAACAAGAAAAACTCAACAAACCCCCCCCCCCAAAAAAAAAAAGGATTTTGGCAACCATAAAAATCCTCTAAACTCCAATTACGAACACATTTTTTTCGTGTAAACTATATTACCGCACCCGCTCTAAAACGGTTCAGATAATTTTTCAAGTATAATATACATTAATAACAAACTAATCAACTTGTGTATGTAAATATAATCATTGCGAGCTGTTTATCATAATAATATACGATTATTTTACGTTAAATTTGGTAGGTTCTAAATTTTGAAACCGTTTTTATTAGTTTACAGCCAGACAAGTGAACGACGAGAGAAGAAATCAATAGGCAGTGAAAACGTCTAAAAAATATAAATACACGGTACTATCTAATTGTGTAGGAATTGTTTAACCATAGAAAATGTTTATCGGGACATGTTGTCCGTCGAATTTTGACGTGAAAAATCGACAGTATCATCGTCGACCGATGATTTCTATAACATATATTCGTCCTGTTACTAGGCAACGCATCATATGGACGGGAAAATGGGAATAACAGCGAAACCCCAGAGAAAGTATAATATAAAATCTTCTAAAAAAAAAAAAAAGTTACGCCTCGAATGTTTTATTTACATAGATCCTTTTTAATGACCAGGACGGTCCCATACGTTTGTTAATATTTTATAGTTTATATAATAATTTATTTCGACAAAGATAAATTGTTAATAATTATTATGACGAACACGTTAAATTGGTTCGGCAAACCTTTCGGCGGATAAAATATTTTTACTCGACCTAACGACGCGATTACCATGTTTAAATATCAGTAATACAACACGAGATAAGAAAAACAAACATATCACGAATGATTGGTGGTTTTTTTAAAAAATTTTTTTTTTTGTTTTACGACACAGGGTCATGTCCGTCTAATTGTCTGCAAACCGAATGATACGAATGGACTTTAATGGACGAGTTCTGCGGTGAAGCTAACGCGAATGATGAGAACTACTGCTACTACTACTACTTAACAAAATTAAGTTATCACGTATAAAAAAAAATGTTGTACACAGCTTCGTTGGCTTCGACTACCCACATTCGCTCGCTTATCGAGCCCATGCCGGAACTTTAATTTGGCAAAAAAATTCTCGATTCGTTATAGAAAACGACGTCAGGCAGATGACGGGTCAATTTGAATACTATTATTTTCTCGCCATTTAGTCCATTTAGTCGTTCAGTACGGTCTAATTACACTGTCCTATAATATTTATCGTACGTCAGTCCAACCGGGACTGTGAGTTATGTAAGTGTGGGCGGCGAGAATCACTTGGACTGAATAAAAGCCGACGGTGAATATTTGTATGTTGAAATATATTTATTGTTTTACGTGAATATCCGTCGGAATTCGCCGGCTTTCATTTCCAGTTTGACCGGAACGGTTTGCCGCCGTAAAGAGCAAACAAAGTTATTTGGAAGTTGTTCGGTGGCCAGGAAATGGGCGAATTGCGGATGTTAAATTATTCTATTTTATTATAGGCATGTGTTTTGTTTAACCGAAAAGAAATGATTACGACGAATATATTGCATTAATGTATTAATAAATCGTCTTCGTGTCATTAAAAGATTAATTTGATAACTTTTACACAAATTCTCGTTATGCTCGGCATTGTTATAATAATAGCTGCAATAGGTTTCCGAATAGTTCCAAACGAATAAATTACAGTGGTTACTATCGTTTGATAATTCAAAATTAGTGTTAGGAAACGGTGGAATTTTTTTTCAAAAACTTTACTATTAACGGCGGGACATTTATAATAGAGACGACAGTAGGTTAAAGTTGATTGGGTTTTTCGTTTATTACATGAAATGTATCGTCGTCGTTTGTGCGTTTTAAAAACTATTTGCCTTTGCTTCATTTTTTATACGCTACTGTAATAGATATACGAGGTGTGACAGAAAAATAACGAGACTTTTTGAATAAAAGTTGTTTATTTTAAAAATGTTATAATTTAATGATTATCACCTTCAAAGTACCTTCCCTCAGCATCAATACACTGTTGCATACGTCGCTGCCATTCTTGAAAACAGTGTTGCCGATTGCTTTCATTCAGCCCTTTTAGAAGTTCTGCCATTTTTATTTTTACGTCATCAACTGTTTGAAAATGGGAAAAGAAATAAGAAGGAAATAAGAAGAAGTCACAAGGAGCAAGGTCTGGCGAGTACGGGGGATATTGAAGTACAGAAATGTTTTTTTCAGTTAAAAAACGTTGAATTGAAAATGCACTGTGAGCTGGAGCATTGTCTTGGTGAAGAACCCAGCCATTTTTCCATAGATCTGGTCGCTTCTTTGTGACACGTTCTCTTAATTTAATTAATATCTCTTTATAATAATATTGATTAATTAATTTTGTCGATTTTTTCAACGTTTTCGTTTGTTGAAGACGTCGTAGGACGTCCAGAACGATCATCGTCTTCGACGTCCTCCCTTCCACTACAAAACCGTTTGTGCCATTCAAAAACACGAGCTCTTGATAAACATTCTTCACCATAAACTTCACATAATATACGAAACGATTCCGCGGCAGTTTTTTTTAATTTAACAAGAAATTTAATGTTAACACATGTTGTTCGATTTTTATATCTAACATTTTTCGGCAGTATAGTCGAACTCGCACTAATAACAAGGCTACTAACGTATAAGAAAATGAATCGATGCCATCAGTGTTCATAGTACTTTTAGATAAGTGTTTTCTTATCATATTTCATTAATCGCGTTATAGATAACGTTAATAGTTTAGGTTATATTTAGTAAGTCTCGTTATTTTATTGTCACACCTCGTACACAGGCGCAATGCGTAAACGTTGTTCCGGGGCCGTTCAACATCTCTATGCCGTTCGTTAATATAATGGAAATTATTATTACAATTAGCGAGCCAAACTAAAACCGAACAGTTATAATTTTATAGTGACGCCATATTGTTCGTATATTCGAGGGCCTCGCGAAGACTTAATAGCCGTAGGTACCCGGATATATCGATGTCTGGCAATATTTCACCGACGCACTACACACGTCAGGCGTTGGCCAAAGTTGTACTTTATCGTAAATCATGCCAGCTGCAAGTGCCAAAGGCTCGGGAATAAAATTTCCCGATGATTTATCAGCGGTCATTGGCCACCACCACACTGTGCGTAACCTATCGAAAATTTATACCGGCGTTTGGCCCGCCGTCTCAACGCGAGTAGTCAAAAGTCGAATTTTACACCGTAAATATCGTACAATTTTTTCAAACGGATTTAAACTTTCGGATCGCCCAATATTAATGTCTAATTACATGATTGTAACGAAAAAAAAAAAAGAAAAAAAAATTGCTTCTCATGTATACATAATTATGTAGTGGCTGCACGTAACATATTGAATAGTCTAACCTTAATGTAGAGTTTTATTATAGACTTGTAAAGTTATACAAATAGAAGCGTACTAGATGTGTGTTGTGTATTATCCAAGGGAAATCCAAATAAATCGGATTTATTTCGCAAATCTTATTTATTGTATACTTTTAGATTTTCAGCGGAATTTGTAAATTTAATTAACTTTTGCGAACCTTTCTAAGTCAGAATTATTATTTAACACTTGACTGACTACGATTTATATTAGCAACGTTTTTTCAATGTATTGATATTTTTTTACAGGGCAAATTACGAAAGCTGGTCCTGTTAAAAAAAAAAAAAAAAAAAAACACTTGCTTTCGGTTACTGTTACTTATTAACGTAAACATATATTGTGTTGTAAAAATCTAGTAATTACATTTTTCGATTATATATTATTGTTACTAATAATTCAGTGTTAGAACCGGAGTATTAGAAATACACATTTATACGTAAAAATAATAATAAAAAAAAAAATCTCCTAATTCAATTCACATCGTACTTTAAATTTGATTTAAGTATTATTGAGTTGATAATAATAAACACTTGTCGATATATTGCAATGTGGTTTTGTCCGGATTAAGAATAAGTGAAAAAAAAAATATAATTGATTCGTACGTTGTTTAGGCGAATGTGGATTTGTAAACAGAATGAAAATCATATTCTACTTAAACATAATATTTTTCGTGCAAATTCGTTAAGTTCTAAAATCAAGTCGACTACTCGTGGAGTAGTTTTAATTATGTTTTATGTTTGTTTAATTATATAACATTTTTATTCAAATTGTATTCGCGTATGTTCTGACGATTATTGCTGTAAGGTACTCAAACAACTTAATATTATGGAAAAAACGTTTAACAATTTAGTTTTGTGTCCGTCATATGAGTAACGACTGCTGAAATGTATGTGTTACGTAAAATGATAAATTCATAAAATTAAAAATATTCGAATTTCAAAAAAAAAAAAACGCACATACTTAGATTAATGTGATAGGTAGTTCAAATATTTCATCGGCTAGCTAAATCCGTATCGTTTGATGTTGCGTAGTAATTGTTGATGGTCCGACGTTTGGATGAAAATATATATGTTTGAAGAAAAAAATAAAAAAAATAAAATAAAAACGATGTATGAAATATGGCGATGTGTTTTTATTTAAAATGTTACGGAATTTATTTAATGCATTTGACATTACGGCAAACGGTAAATATATTTCGATTAAAAAAAAAAAATCGTACATATTTCGCGAACGGTTGCGATGAATACTTGTTATTTATACACTTTGTTCGTGTACTGTAGAGTATAATGATATTGCGTACCTACATAATTGAGTAGAATTTTTTTTATTTCACTTGCATACAAACGAATATACACACGTGCGTGGCTTTTTTTTTTCTTCTTTTTTAGCTCAACATGTTATTTTATCGAGGAAACGTTAAATCCGCACGACCGTATTACCAAAAGGGACGTAAACCATTGGAATATTGTATTTAGTGCACATTCATATCCATACCGATATTATATTCATAAAAAATTATTCGGTTCTTAAAGGGAGAATCTGAAGATTATAATAAATTACGTAAGAATATAATATTATATTTGCGATAGAAATATATGTCCAAGTACAGGCCAAATAATAGTAATAATTCGAACAATATTTTTCGCACTTTAAATTAATATTGAAGAAATCGTTTTCTTATTTTTTTTTATTGAGTTCTCAAGTACAGAAATTAATCTGTACGATACTTGTATTATTTTGCAAACGACAACTAACTGGGTATTTGAGAAATCTCATACAGGTGCCTACACAATACAGATTTTTATTTTATAGTAATCTCGTAATCATTTGACTTTAAATACAGCAATTGTGGAAATATCGTTTTTTAAAGGAAAATTCATCTAATCAGTATAATAATAGCATGGTACTGAGATCCGAGACGGTTTTTGTGAACGTAGTAATTATATACGGCTAATTGTATAAATAAAAAACGCGTGAAACACGTTTTGTATAATTCATTATTAATTAATTACAACGATTTATAAATTCTATTTTTTCTCAACGAATCTGTGTGTATAAAATTTAAATCGACATTTCGTTTAAAAAAAAAAAAAACAAAAGAATTAAATAAACAGGTAATATTAAAAAAAAAATACATTTTTTTTTAATTATAAAAAACGAGAGTTTTCTGTCTTAAAATGAATTATTTTTATTATTATATTTGCTTTTTTTTTTTAAAAGCATCATTTTAGCTTGATTGGACGCTAACTTTCATTTACTAAATTTGACCGAGATGTCGAATTTGATAAAAAAAATATTTCGGCATGTTGCCGGTGTTAATTAATTAAATACTATTATGTTTTTTTTTTTTATATATATATATATATATTATAGGACTGGTATTATACACAATAGTTTTTTTTATTGAAATTGTTATTTTCTAATACATCGTCATTATTTACGGTATGAAGAGAGTCGTAGTAAAATATTTTTTTTTTTTTTAAACCATACTATTGTTTAAAAAAACCTATAAAAAAAGTAAATACGTACTAAAAAGTAAAAAGTAATTAATTTTTTTATTTTTACACGATTCTTTTTTTTTTTGTTAGTTTTTAAGACTCTAAAAACCGTAAATTAGTTATGAAAATAGGTAGTCAGGAACGTTTTTGTAATGGGACCATAGTAAAATGTGTTTTAATGGTTATATTTGAAATATAATATTAGAGCTATTATAGTAAAATACAAACAAAAAAAAATAATGATATAATATAAATTCGCCATATTAAAATTGTTGTAAACTATGAAATAAAAATCCGTAGGAGCAATATTTTTTTGGAAAATTATAATCTTGGTAAAAATAGTAAATAATAGGGAGAAAATTGGTGGGGTTTATGAAATTGGTGATTTAAGGCAATGGCGTAATTAAGGGGGCACGAGGGCGATAAATCTCCTCCAAGCCTTTTTTGGCTTATGCAATTTTAAATAATATAAAATAATTATAACGTCAATTAAAACATACAATTGTATATAAAAAAAATATTAATAAATTTGTAAAATAAATTTTCTAAGAGACGGCGTTAATTGTTTTCTCGTATGAAGTAGAGTTTAGTATGATGTTAGTCACAATTAGGATTAGGAACGTCTAGCAAATAACTTGCGAACAATGCTAAGGTTAGGTTAGGTTAGGTTAGGTAACAATGCTAAAAACCACCTTTATTATTCACTAAAATATACTCTAGAAATATTTGATTTTTTGAAATTGTTTAAATTGAGCTAAATTATGCTTTAAAAAGCAGAACAATTCTAAAACATGCTGTCACGAGTAAATATTTAAAATATGCAAAATAAAATTTAATTTCCTCACATAGTGTACAGTATTTAAATTTGGTTCTGCTAGTTTTTTTAATCTATCAACAAAAACTAGAAGTTTGCAAACACTAGAAGTCGCTAATTCTAGCAATAATATTTTTCTGAAAAAGGCACCAAAAATCTAGTTTTATAACGACTATACGTGTAACTATGGTCTATTTAATCGTTATATTTTTGTTAAATGTATTTATTTAATAGTAATGAACAGCAACTTGTTTCGCTTAAAAATATACATCCGCAGAGTATATACCCCAGAGTAAATTTCGAATTGCGGTACTGATTCAATGTGGAAACATTTACGCGCACCGCCACTGATTTATAAACGTACCGTTGTATTGTTATAAAAAAATATCGAAAGCTACTAAATTGTAGGGATGGTACATGAACAAAAAAAAAAAAAAAAAAAAAAACGAAACCACTTGGTAACATATAATATTATGTAGATGTAACAGTCGCGTATCATTGGGCCTTATGTCATTGTCATCGTAGCCGGACCTCAAGACCGATTATTCATTTATTCGCTAAAAAGTTACTGTACCGTATTGTGGTGCTCGTTTTACACGGTATACTGCAACAATAGAGCTATTTCAATATTTTTGTTATTGCCGTCGTTTACCCACCGACATTGTAGCGTTAACGATAAATAAACCAATAACCGGAGTGGTGGTTCACCGGTATTATCTCATACACATAGCGCAAGGGATGAAAAGCCCCGGGCCTAATAAATACGTGGCGCTAGTGTTTTTGGAATTTACCACATTTTCAGTTGGTACTAACCTGCAAAAGACAGCCGTCAAAATTTCATGACAAACTGTTCATTAGTGTGTGAATAGTTACAAAATATTTCTCAAGTTTTAAAAACGAACGTGCGTACGTATATTGCCTATACAACGCGCCGGCGTGTAGATAAATAAAATACGTTAACATCGTAACACATGGGCTGGAAAGTCCCGGGCCTAACAAATAGATGGCGTTAGTGTTTTTGGAATTTACCTCATTTTCAGTTGGTACTAACCTGCAAAAAACAGCCGTTAAAATTTCATTACAATCTGTTCGTTAGTGTGTGAACTATTGTGCTACTATTGTTATTTTCAAAATAATGGATGGTATATCCATTATCAATGGATGGCACAAAAAAAAACAATTTTGTGTTTTAATTTTACATTGGTTCTTGATGCGATAAAATACGGTTCAACCGATGAAATGGCTTGAAAAATGTTATGGGGACTCCGCTCCATCAGGACACAAAAATAAAACGTTGGTATGCTGACTTCAAACGTGGTCGTAGAGACACTGATGATGCAGAACGCAGTGAACGTCCAAATGAGGCGGTAACACCAGAAAACATTGAAAAAATCCATAAAATCGTATTGAATGATCGCAAAGTGAAGTTGCATGAGTTAGCTGGCATCGTAAAGATATCGAAAGAACGTGTTGGCTTTATATTGCATGATCATTTGTCCATGAGAAAGCTTTGTTACTAGTGGATGTCGCGTTTGCTCACTGTTGAGCAAAAACTACAACGTGTTGATGATTCTAAACAGTGTTTGGCCATGTTCAAACGTAATAAACCGAAATGTTTGCGTCGATACGTGACAATGGATGAAACATGGATTCATGATCACTTCACTTCAGAATCAAATCGATCGTCATCTGAGTGGACAGCAACCGGTGAACCTCGTCCAAAAGCACAACAATCAGCTGGAATGGTTATGGCCTCAGTATTTCGGGATAAGCAACGTATAATGTTCATCGACTACCTTGAGAAGGGAAATACCATCAACAGTGAATATTATATAGCGTTATTGGAGGGTTTGAAAAGCCGAAATTGCAAAAAAAAAAACGACCGCATATGGCAATGAAAACAATTTTGTTTCATTAAGACAACGCACAGTGTCACAAGTCAAAAAAAAAAAAAAAAAACAATACAAAACTACATGAAATAAAGATCGAATTGTTTCCGCATTTACTGTATTTTCCAGATTTCTCGCAGATTTAAAAAAAAATGCTCGCCGGTAATAAATTTCGCATAGTCCTCTTGCCTATATTTAATTTTTATTGAAAATCAAATTGCACAATTAACATATATTGAGTTATAAACTATTATAATACAATATTTAAAAGAGATCTTTAATAATAAATCATTTAACGTAATAATTTATGTACGATTCAGTTCTTTTATATTACGAAATTTTTTTTCTCGCTTTTGCATTTACAAAATGTTCAAATATCTTCTCGGTGTTAACTCTTATCCAAAACAGCGTTCGTATAATAGCGATAAAATGTATGGATTATCAAATAAAAGGCATTTCCTACTTAGCCGCGGATAATCGAATCTGCGGTTAAGAAAATCCTCGGATAACGAGGGATTACTGTATACATATATATATATAAATAATAGCTAAATACCACTCACTCGTTCACTCACCGATTTATCACTGTATCTCAAGAAAATTCGCACAGAGATTCCTTATACGGTTTAGATTATCAATAAAAAAGGGTATTCGGAAAATCGACTTTTAAAGATGGGCTCACACATAAATCTTGTCGTCAATATACCGAAAATTGCATTTTTCTTTTTCGTCAGTTTATTTCTCAATGACCACGGTGACAAAAGGACGGGGAAAAAAAAATAAAAAAAAATTTGATTATTTACGCGTATCTAATCTGTTACGGGCAACGCCGCGCCGGCCAGTTAATTTATATTATTAGTCGAATCGGTTTCCTTGATTAATTTATATTATATAAATAATAATTCGAGACGTTTTCGGCCATAAAACCGATCTCGAGAGTACAGGTAGTCGAAAACAAATGCGCCGGGCGGTTGATAAATCGACTGGCCCGTTATCAGCACTATATCCGATTGCTGTCCGTAAATGATTTCTGTACCGTAATAATTCGTCCCGTCGAGACAATTTCAAATAGTCTACGAAGAGATGGTATTATTGAATTTAGAACGGTGTATCTAAGTTAAGTGAACCGGATTTTATAATAAATAATCGGGCGTACACACCCATGTTTACGCGCGAGAATTACATTTTAATTACCGATTTGTGAACTAACAACATAATACCGGGTTTTTTCAAAATGACTCGACCGAATTTAAAATGCTTACGTATTTTTAATTTTTTAGGTTTAGAACCATTATAAATAATAAAAAAAGAATACGTTACGTTTAATTAATTGTAATAATCAGAATCATTGTTTAATCGTGGAAGTAGTCAGGTTTGAAGTATTTCTACTAAATACAGGGCGCGGCAGAGCCGACTGACGAGTTTTGATGGGCTATAAATAACGAACAGTAAAACTTAGAGAAAAGGTTTTTTTCTTTATTTAAATCAGTATTCTGTTCCATTTTTAAAAATTATTTTTTTGAAAATTCTATCTCCAAGATGGCGGTTTTAGAACACGTTTTCATCGGTTTTACGAGCTGTTTTTTTACCTTTGCACAAACATCCGAATTCTTCGTACTGATCGAACCGTCGACGTATGCTCCTGAGCAGTCGATGCACCGATCCCGCGACGTCGACGATTACCGACTCACACTTCGAAAATCGCAACACGTAAAACACTTTGTGCTAACTTAAACTAACTTATCGCCGTTAGCAATAATTTTAGAACCACGAATTAATGACATTCTAAAACTTGGGAATACCTCCCTATAATTGGTATGTAATTCGATAAGATAGAAATTATAGTTAACCATTTTACAGCTATTTTTAAACCGTATGATTCGTTTCGATTAACCCTGTACGGTTATATACGATTTTTATTTTTTCAAAATTTTTTTTGATTTTTATGCAAGTGCAGTACGTTATACGATGTACTTGCCCGACAATAATTCAAATAAATACACATTGTTGAATATATATATATATATATATATTATCGAAAATACAAATAATAAAACGATCATTTTATGTCTGATTATTGATTACTTTTGGCTTACACACGGCGTGTTGCGTCGAGAAAGTCGTTTAACAGAGATACAATTTTTTATCCACGTAAAGACTTACGGTAAAAAAAATGTGTTTCCATAGTAAATTATAGTAATAATAATAATAATAATAATAATAATAACGTATAAATACCGACCATCAAACTTATCATCCACCTGCATACACTTACGTATATTTTATTGTTAGTATAGTATGTGGTACAGCGAGATAATACGGATAAGTAGTGTAAAACTTTGCCTTTTCCCGTGTTCATATCTCGATTGAAAATCTAACATTGTAAGTATAAAAATAATGTATTATGATTAAATTTATGGTTATTGGCACATATAAACTCAAAACATCGCATTTACAAAACTCAGAGTATATATATATATATAGTGAAGAAACTATTCTTCCATGAGCGTTTTACCATAAGCTGGGTTCAAATAGGCTGATGTAGAGGCCGCCCAAAATCCATCCGGAATCTTTTTTTAATTAATTCAAATCCGAAAACGGTTAATTATTTATAAAATTATCATCGTACAAATTAAAAATATGAAAAAAAAAAAAATAATAAAATACTCCTCATCAAAATATGAATATTAAACGATTATAAATATAAAAAAAAAAAATTGCATTACACTTAGCTTTTTTCATTCTTACCAGTAAGTACAATTTATGATGGACCTTGTGTAAACTACAATGCATTATCATTAGGCCAAAATAATTGTATTCAGAAATCGGAAAATAGTTTACCTACGCGGACTTTCGTGACGTTAAAATTTGGACTTCAAACGCATAAAAAAAATAAAAAAATTGTGCTTACAGATTTTCGATAATTTTATATTGCCAGAAGAATAATTTATGGCAAATATTCTGTAAACAAAAAAATAAAAAAATATGTCGAAACATTAACATTTTCAGAAGAATAAATTGTATAAAATTAAATTTTAAAATTTAAATTTTTCTTAAATAATTTAAACATTTTATTTTTATACAAAAAAAAAAAAACAGAATTTGATTTATTAGTTATTTTAGGAGATATTGGGACACTGTATATATATATATATTTTTTTTTTTAATTAGGCATAAGTTTTTCGGCAGAAACGGAAACGGATCGGTGAAAATTTACAAACAGATAAAGTCCAGACATATCGAGTGTTCATCGAGTGTTTCACATCTAATCGGTCGATTAAACATCCGACCAATGGCCACAAATCTACCGGATCGACAATTGGAGTTTGGTCCGATCACCTCGACATCAGTTGTGTACAAATATGCGTAAATCAATAGAACCGTTCACACGTGCCGATTACAGACACACGTTTTATCATTTGTACATTTTTGTCATCGTTTTAACACAATATTTAATTATATAAACTATTCATTATTTCGTTATATAAATTTGTATAAACAACAAAACGATTTTAGTTAATTAAAATAGAACGATCCCGATGTTCTCTACGGTTTGTTCACAAAACTTATTTATGTATTCGACAGAGTAGGTAAGTGTAAAGTTAAATGTTTTTTTTTTTTTTTTTTTTACTACGATATTTTATAAAAAAATAAAATAAGAAATATGAAAAAAAAAAAAAAAAAAATTATGTTTTACGCATAATAGAATGTATCAAACGGAACCGATGAGTTTTATGCGAACCGGACAAACGAGTTGTACGAAAATGTAGAGTTATAGACTGTATAGTTTATATACAAGTTTTTAGGTCCGATCCTATCGGTTTCAATCGAGAAATCGGATCGTATAGAAGACGTATATTTGTTTAATATTTAATAGACAACGGAGAAAATGGTTCGTTCAAGTTGTTTTATATGTATATATATTTTTTTTTTGTTTTTTTATTTAATCTATTCATAAAATCCTATGCATTTGGTAGTTTTTACGTACTGGGCCGCCGCGAATTAAACTCGTCTAAAAGGTCGGTCAACCGCACTCGCCTCCCCCCAAACAACTTGCAAATACATCTAATCACACTGGTCAGGGTACCACCACGAGCTTTAATCAAGTTTGACCATTAACCGGGTTGTGTGCTGGGCACGTTAATTTCGTCTCAGATTTCGAGTTCAGCTGAATGATGGTATTATACTGCAACTCTCTTATCGGAATCTAGTTATCTACCAATTATAGAACTACGTCGTAAAGTGTGTCCATGGAAAAAAATCATAGTAATAGTTATGTGGAAATGTGAACAAATTAAAAAAAAAAACCCCCCCCCCATTATTAAAGACGCGGTATACAACTGCAAATCTCTTTTTATACACTTTAAATAAGAAACCGGCCGGAGAAATTGGAAATATTTTTCCTTCAGAATTCGATATACTTGTTAGGAATATGTTATTTTTTTGCGTTTTTTTTTTTTAACTATAATGAATTTTCTCGCACAGTAAATCATATTTTTTTTTTACAGCGTAATTCTTTTATTATATTTCATTACCGACGATCAATTTATTATCACCCTTCTCTACTGTCTTCCGGACTAAATTCTAAACTGTAATCTTTCCAACATAAATGTTATGCATATTATCAACATGTCTAGAAAAATATTACCGTTTGAAAATAAAAAGTCAATGCTAGGTTTAAAGTAGAAGGTGTCAAAATTGGAAAATAGCGTTAGTAAAGAGCTAAAACAAATCAAATTTTCGTTAAATTCCCCGAGAAGTCCACTGGGTCATGATGAAATGATCACTCTGTGTGTATTTCTCGTATAAAATGCCATTATTTTATACATAATTTTATTTAGGACGTTAAGTGTATTATTCTGTAACAATTTATTCATGTATATATTATTTAATTTTTCTTATATAATATTATGCATTTACTATTCTATTATTTAGTAAGAGAATATTACGAACGAGTTAAATTATTCATATTGAAGAAACATTATATTGATGAATTTGTCTTGTACTTTGTAGTAATAATGCAATAAGTAACTATTGATACTCCTCTGATCTACGTACAAGTTAATGTCATTCGAGTAACTTATTATCAATTAAACGTTAAGTGATTTACTTTATATCAGTGCCAAAACGTTATCGATACGTTTCAGTACATTATAATTGTTGGAACATCTGCAGCACGACTTTTGGAAAATGTCCAGCTTATAGCCAACAATTTTAATTATTTGATTCGATTTTTATTATTTTTAAAATCGTAATTTAAACGAAAATTGGTTAACTGTACCAATACAAACTAATTCAATATTATTTCTTTTAATTCGTATTCCCATATAAGAGTCATAAAGTAAATGCAATTTTCTTTCGCTTCGTCCATTTTCCAAAAAACACATAAATAATATAATTAATAATATACATTTGATTTATTTATCTCAGCCATGTATTTTAAAAGTATTTAAATACCACTATGTTAACTTAATAAATTGGTAGGATTTAAATAATGTTGTAAACAATAGTTGTAATGAAACACAATCATTTAAATTGATAAAATAACCGCATTGTGTATATTAACTCTGAATTTACTTTCAACAGATTTAAATAGTATTATAAACACTAACTACTCGTAACCAGTGATTTTTTAGGCATGACCCCGGGGCCTTAAGTTTTAAGATCCCTGAATTCACAAAAATTACATTATTTACAAAATACCTACCATAATTGTACAGTTTTTTTTTATCTTAAAACGTTTTGAAAATAAATCTCAAACGAAAAATATGGAAATTATCTTTATTTAAAAACACTGCTATTTGATCAACGAATATTGGACTCTAAGTTTTAAGTTAATGGTAGAGAAAAATTCAAAATACAAACTTACTTTCCAATTATTTTTAGTTAATTTAATAACTCGGTTAAAAAGGTGTGGTAAATCATACACATCAATAAACAAACCGTTCGGATTGTTTTCCAACTTGAATATTTTAGAGACAGAAGAAATACAAGTCCATTGTAAAGCATACGCGGGATTTTATCGTGTCGATATTAATGAAAACCAATTAATTTATGAATATATATATATATAACATAGTTTAAGTATTCAAAGACCCTCGAAATATGTTGGGGTCTGGGGTCAAACATAACCCTAGGACGTCTTTGTATGTAACTATTGTTGTAGTACTAGCAGTTGTAACAGTATTATAAGTGTTGTGCTCTAACAGAACTATTAAAGTATATAAGTTATAATTAGTAATTACTATTGTAAACACGTGCAGTGAATTTAAAGATAAAAAAAAAAAAGAAAAAAAATAGAATACAAATTATACTATAAAATATCGGATATAGGAATAAATGTATACAAATGTATATTGTACACATTACACTAATAGCCGTTGTGGTTAACAATTACATTATTGTAGTATTGATTTAGGTGGAAATTCGATTTTTACAATACGTTTATCGAACAGACTTTATAATATTTTTTTAAAAAAAATCGTCAACATAGAATAGGACTAAATGCTACTGTTAGCTCTCCCGTTACTTAATATTAATTATATTAATTTAGATTGAATTATATAACTCTAAAATACGAGAATTATTTCAAGTTTTATTATCTTTCAATTATACAAGTCCATAGTCATATAGACAGGTACCCACTGGGCATTGCGAGTAAAATATGTACCTGCATGGGCCGCACGCTATACATTTGTATTAAATACCGTTTGAGCACAGCATTTACAGACATATGAAAAGTTATGCATTTTGAAAGTTTGAATAATTAAAACTGACACTATTAAAGTATAATCGCACACAATTGTTGTATAAAAAATCCATAGATTCACTACTACTTACTGTTTTTTTTTAAAATATCAAAACATTTAGTACATTTTTTCTAAAATAAATAAATCCAATAAACTAACGTAACAATAGATTATTTCACTATATTATTTACATTATACTCTGTATGCTATATTACTCACCATGGTTACCGGACTAATGGATCCAAAACTCCGGATGTACAATTCACAGTGAACAGTTGTCGCATTATCTGAAAAAAAATAAAATAAAAAAAAAATTATAACAACAATGTACACATGTTACAATCAATTTTTATTTTTTTTTTGCGTTACGCGTATAATAATAACATGTTATGCTTCGGTTAGGTTACATTTGCTTTAAAAGAGATTTAATGCATTATGCGAATCATCGCTGATATTGATACTTTTATAAAAAGAGCTGCTAGAATGCGTTCGTTTGCTTTTACTTAACCCCGGAATATTTATATTGAAGTGTTTTTGACGTAAAATATTAATTTTAAAAAATTTGGACATTCTTTGAATATCACGTTAGTGTTCAGAAACTATGCCGGATTAGACTTTTTTTTTTTTTTTTTTAAATTTAAAAACAATTATTGTCACATTCTAAATAATTTAGCGTGAAGTTGCTATTTTAGCAGTAGGTACTAGTACCTAAAGTTTTACTTTTTTTTTTTTTTTTCAATTTCAAAAGAAAATGAAATTACAAATATAATATGCTAATTTTTTATTTATTTTTAATTATAAAGTTTATAAAGTTGTAAAGTGCAAATATTTTATTTTAGTTTGCATAATATCATAAACAATTTAAAAATATTGTGGGAGATTATAATGAATTTATAACAATTATACTGTCCCCGTGGCCATTTACATCCGTAGGGTATCCGTATGTTGTAAAATAATTTATATTTTGATGACTTTATTGTTTAAAACTATAATATGTTTGGACAAGGACATTAAAAAAAAAAAAAAAAAAAAAAAATGCAACGCTATATTATAATGTAAAACATATTTTTAATCGAAGTGGTATTACAGGTATAATATTTTTTTTTTACAAATTTCCCTACTACCTATAAGTACAAAGCAACTATTGAAATATATAATGTATATCCACAACTATTTGGTTTAAGGATACAAGAAAAGAAAAAATTATTCAATGTACATTCGTATTATGCAGTCAAATATAATAAAATTAGATTTAGCGGTATTATACATAAAATATATTAACTCCCTCAATTCGTTTAGCGCAATGTCCCCACTTTTGTACTGGCAAATCTAATTGATATGCAGTAGAGATGGGTAGTAGAGATGACACGCGGCCAGAATGCCAATCAACCATATTGAAAGCTATTATTTTTAACAAATACTCGTAACAAAAACAAATTATAGTTACCTATATATTTTTTATGCCTGGGTTTAACTGTTTTAATGGAATTATTAGTCTTATGTTTTCCGCCGCCTGTAAATAACGTGATGCCTATTTGTCTTCTCCTATCACCGGTATACTACGAGTATTGTAATCCTTAATAGTCGCATGCTACAATATAGAAGAATCGGATGGACCGGCCGCGTATGGAGATCAAATAGCCTAATGAAAGCGGTATTGAAATGGAAACCTTTTCTTTGGAAAAAGACCACTAGGCAGACCAAAACAAAGATGGATAGACAAAGTAAAATAGACTTTGGAAGAATTTGGAATACGAGATATGGAAGTAGTAGCTCAGGACAGAGACACGTGGAAGCAAATTTGTGTTGCGGTTATGGGCCTCAATGGCCTTTAAAAACCGGAGAAGAAGAAGAAGAAGAATAGTCGCATACGAATTGTAACAATGAAATTCGCGAATGGTATTTGGCAGGTTCGAATGCTATTCCAACGATGGACGGGGCAATAATACCTATTACGTTTTCATATAGAATATATTTGAATATTTTTATTATTATTTCTTTTTTTTTTTTTTCGATAACCTATACAACTCCACCCGACGGGCAACAGGATTTTATAATTAATTTATCACTAGGTGCACTTGACTTGCTATTTATTAAAACGTTATGTTGTTTTTTTTTTTATAGCGACCACCTGGAATCACCTGCACGTTAACGATACTGTAACCACGAGTATTATGCTGACTTTTGTTTTTATTTTTTTTATCGTTGAAAAACCTACTTTATTCCCTTTATCTACCTTAACCGTTAAGGATGAACGTATACAATTTATTTGGCATCATACCAAACGATATATTATTATGGTTTTTTTATGGTGATGATTGGAGGTTTAGTTACGAATGTATACTAAAACAACGGTAATTATTTTAATTTGTCTATCTGATAGTGCAGTATATCGGATAATCGCAGTTTTAAGACGATACTATGTTATGCATTTTGCCAACAAAAATCCTGTTAGCCAAAAAAAAAATATGATTCTTGGATTTCAGCGTACATAACGATTCGAGGACGACAAACAACATAAACGATTATTTAAAACGAATTAATTGTTTTTCGTTTTAAATATGCGCGAAGAAAAAAAAACAAACGTGATATAATTTTCGAGATTTTATATGATGATAGTCGGAGTAGTTTTTGTTTTGTACGTGATATTGTTGTACAACGCGAAATATAAGTAAATTGTGCAACAATTTGCAGCACAACCGGCGTATACAACAATTTTGTTTTAAATTTCAGATTTTAGAATTCAAAATTACAACCGAGATAAAAAAAAAAATATAAAAATTTGTATTAAAAACAGATTGTTTTCTGTGTAATTAAATACAGTATATATATATATATTGGATACTGAATTCTACGATTAATCGTAAACTATCTCGCCAAAATCTATTTTCGAAATAATTGTATTGTTTGTTTTCAGATATATATATATGATCAATTGCCGTATTAATCACAATATTTCACAATATGGGTCACTAAAATACTCAATCAAGCCATTTTAATACTACGTTGAGTTCACAGAAATGTCGATAGTTATAGTATTATAGCGCCCATTATTCTGTCGTTCACATTTAATACGTCACGTTAAATATTATAAAACATGTTTGATGAAAAAAAAAAAAAATGTTCGAATTACGTGCCCCTTATGATTAACAGTTGTCAGTGCAATCATTTGAATACTATTATAAACGTAAACGTAAAATTTTATTATCAAATAATGAGCCAACAGAAATATTGTGACTAAATGGCTCGACCATTGGAAACTACACTCTTAAATGACGTTGACCCCTCGAAGAGGATTTTGATAAAAGCTCGGTCAACATTAAACGGTTTACCCGGCTACAAGGACTTTATTAAAGTATTTTTAAATTACTCTTTTTGGCTGGTGTACCTAACCAGCGACGATTAAATCAGTTCGGACCGCGGATTCGTCGGTCTTAAACTACACTCGTTTGTTAGTGGAAACTCTAAAGCCCACGGCAATGATGAGTTCTGATAGTCTGACATTTATTTCGATATGAACCCTTAGTCGTGTCTATCGAATGGAATTCGTTATATTATATTTATCAACTGCAACTTCTGTAACAACACCGTCTGTATTTTTTTATAAACACTCCGGGTTTTTCTCTGTATGCCATCCAAAAAAAAAAAAAAATAAAGTTTTATTCAATTAACGTAACATTTCGTTATCATTAATATTGGTTTTTAATTTAAATTTCATACTTATTATGGTTTTTAAATCATTAGAATAATTATATTTACACACCGACATTTGTACAATCGAATTGAAAGAAAATTTGAAAAAAAATTATTTTGTAAAATCGATCATTAAAATAATAATAAAAAAAACGATTTTTTTGTCTGACGATTAAGATATATAATATAAACATATAATTTCTGAGAAATATAGTGCAGTGAAGTACCTATACTATACAGTACCGTTGTTATATTAAAAAAAAAAAAAGAAAAAAGTAACAATATAATTATTTATTTCGATTAATTATTATTTTAACGAGATTTTTAAATAAAAAAAAAAAAAAAAATAAGAAAGAAAGAAATATATATATATATAATATAAGAAACGTAATATTTTAGTGCTTATACGTTCAAAGAAAAATGTCCGAAACATAATAATTGGCTGGAAAGGGACGGCGTGAACAGTTTCATCTATAGATGTATAAGAAAAAAAAAAAAAAAGAATTTAGTTGGTATAACCTTTGTGTATCAGAGTAAATATATATTTTAACAAAGGGTTGAAAAATTATAAATATTTTATTATCATCACGTCCGACTGTGTTGCAAAAATATTAATCAAGGTAGGTGTTTAGTATAGCGTTTTCGATTATTAGGTATAGGTATCTTGTTTGTTTTAATTAAGACAAACCCTTCCGAAAAAAAAATTAAATAAATTAAAAATACGAGTAAAATAAAAAAAAAAAAATAGCGATGCTCATTAAGATTATTCGTTTATATATTTTATAACTATCTCACAAATTAATAATAGCTAACAATATAATTAAAACATAAAATAAGAAATCTATATTCAAATGAAAAGTTAAGTAAAAACAACGTCATAAACATATCTGATTTGACTGTGATCTCTCTCTCTTTTTTTTTTTTTTTTTTTGTTTACACGAAAACACCACGAGGACTGACTTATAAAACGTACTTTTAATTAAAATTAATTATAAATGATAAAACAAAAGACTACGCTTTGAGATTATTTCGAAATTCTATATAGTTGACATAAATTATTAATTATTAGGTACTTAATACATTTTTTTTTTGTTAAATATACGTGACGTTATTTTGTTTTAATATTCTTTAAAAAGTAATTGCATTAATTTCCATTCGCATTTAAAAAAAAAAAAAAAGAGGCCGAAATACAATATGATAATTATTACATTAAAATATTAACAAAATTTGTATGGGAAATCTATGACATAAATTTATTTTCCAAATATGTATTCTGCATTTTTAAGGAAATTAAAAAAAAAAAAAAAAATATAATAATTATAATAATTAAATTATGTAAAATTTAATTAAAAACTGGATATATTTAAATTATTTCACCCCACGTGCAGCCCATTGTTGTTGGTGGTAAGTTTTGAAGGTATATAATGCAGGGTAATTTATTTTATTCACTAAAAACAACGATCAATCATTGCAATCATGAACAATTCTGATTGGAGCTCAATAAACTGGTAAGGTTATAATATTAGTGTTGTTGGTTTTTTTTCTTTTGTAGCCAAGGTAATTCGGTAATGAAAAACGACGCAACTAATGTAATTATATTAATTGTTATTAGTTTTTTAATCGGTCAAGGAGGAAAAACCGTTGAGATATTTCCTCTAAATGATGTACCATTGGATGCGAATTACGTCCACCGTATAATGTACGATGCGAGTCTGGAGCATTTTTAACAATCTAAAAAGTGTTTTCTATCCTAGATGCGAAGTATGATCGGCGTCTTTTTTCTTTTTTTCTTTTCATACGATCATTTAATTAACAAACAACTCGTTTATATAATACGCCTATGATTCGACCGAATTAAAAATTCGTTAATGAAAATGTATAATGGCACGTGCATAATGGTTACAAAAGTACATTTTTATATTTTGCTTTATAATTTTCCATATTTTTTTCATTATAAAAGGATACCTTTAACGTTTACGCGGGCCGAAGTATTTTTAAGTGTTTTCATTTTGATATTTTATGATACATGATAATATAAATACCGTCGAGAAACTCACAGTTATGTACAGTAAAAAAAAAAAATGTTTTATTAGAGCACGCAAGCAATTTACTTGCGGCGGCATAAGTAAATTATCTTTATTGTAATTCCCGCTCATTTTGACGAACCATTGCGTAAGCAACAATGTTAATATTATAGTGTGACCCGGAAAACAAAAAAAAAAAAAAAAAAATTATGTACGATATAGAAGGGAATTAAATTTGTGTCTATAGAACGGTAACTAATAACGATTCCGAGCGAAGTTGGGTGGGAAATGTTTTGATAAATTTAAAATTAATATTATATTAATTTGTAACTACAGAATAAATTACAATTATCCGTGATTTTCGTTCTCAAACTGTTGTGTATTTTAATGGAGCCGAAATAGTTTAATCTACATAAATCGGAAAATAGCAGGTATTAAACAAATGCCGCGATTTATGCGATTATCGTCGAAATAATTACATTATGCTCGACTTTTATATCTCTCGTCGCCAACAAAATTATATGGCGAACCTTGTGCTTCAAGTGTTTTCAAAATACTGTTGTCCACATTTAAACTAAACAAAAACTCGATAATTAACAATGGCCGTTTTATGCTCTACACAATCCGAAAAAACGTCATGTTGTTTTGACAATTTTACCACGTCCAGAAAGCAAAAAAAAAAAAAAAAAAATGGATGATTCATCCATGAGCAGAGTTCTGATAGACTTAATAGGCATTTCAATTAGTCAAATCTCTTCGGGAAAATATTAGATTCTGAATACATCTAAATCGGTTTTTCTATGATGTGCGTAAAGTGAAGTTGTAGTGTGTAGGTTAGGTTGGCACGTAAAACGCAACGTGTAAAACTATAACGTTTGACATGTTCTTATTAAATCCATAGTCGGATTAGAATAGTTAAAATGTTGATTTTTTATATTGTTTAGTTAAGTATGGGGGGGGGATGCAATTTAGGTGATGACAAATTAACATAATAATTTATTTGTTTTCTTGTTTACTTAAATCAGTGTTTCCCAATCTTTTTACCACCACGGACCACTTCGACAATATTTTATAGGTCGCCGGACCACCTCAATTTTACGAAAACTAGGAAATACCTTTTGTTTGCTCATTAACAAGAATACACAAAATTTACCGAAAAATGTTTATTTTTTACTTTACATTACTATACTTCATTAATATATAATTATACTTTACTATACTAAATAATTTACTCAGTGTGATTTTTGTGATTGATACCTACACACTTAAAAGTGTGACACCTAAAAGTGGAAAATACTTATCGGTCTACAGCAGCAACAACGATAAGATAACCGTATAATATTATACGGTTCCTTAATAAGTCTTAATTTTTTTCGCTATTTAAAAAAAAAAAAAAATAATAATTAATTTGTAATAGAAATCGAAGAAAAATTCTATGGGACCGCGGACCACCTATGACTGTTCCACGGACCACCGGTTGGAAAACACTGACTTGAATTATCCGTTTTCGTGTACACGTATATTGAAATTCGAATAAGAAGACACCGTTGTACTGATAAATCTGCTTTGTTTTAGATTGTATTAGCTGAAACTATGACGGTCGTGTTATTAGTTTTTTTTTTTTTTTTTTTCCGGATATTATAGGTGTGCACTTTAAACTCGAAAACTTACTACCTTGAAGTACGGAGTCGCGAGAGTTTTACCCTATTACAATATGTGACAAAAATAAGTTAATTAATTATAATGCAAATTTAATTTCAATAGTGGACCAAAGGGGAAATTATTTATCCGATGTACGTATTTCTACTATACGTGTTCAATTATCTGTAAAAAAAAAATTGCATGATGAAATCCTTTAGGTATAATCATTAATCACATTTTGAAAAATATTTTACTAGCAAAAAATACTTAATCGTAATCAACAATGTACTTACAACTATAAACTATTATTAATTATTACTCTGCCTATAATTTTAAAATAAAAGTCATTAAATAATTTCATTGCAAAACCGTATTATAATACTTTTTGAAATCATTTTTTTTTTTATACGATTTGTACACCACGAACAATATGATTGATATCCAAATATGTTTTCGAGTAGTCAACGAGCATTTTTATTTGAAAATAGATTTTAGACGACTAGATATTTTTCAAAAACATGCATTTTTTTTTATAATGACATCGTTATACAACTCTGTTCGCTTAAATATTTTCTGGAATATCGTGATTTTCACGATTTTTATTAAAATTTTAACTAAACCCTTATAAAAAAACATAACGCTCAATCTTTTTTATTGGTTATATTATGATATTGTGTTTTTATCGGTCTATAAACAACATTTCTACCAGACATTCTGCTCTGATGTCCAAGTGACCTATCCTGATCTAGTTAGTGCATTGGGGAGGTCACGTTTTGATTTTCGTTGTAATATTATTAATTGCGGATGAACAGAAAAAAGTTGTGCAATTTTCATTAATTTCGATTCCTTATTTTTGTTGTAACTCGGGTAAAAATAACTTTTAAAAACATTAAATGTTCACAGGATATTAACTATTATTAGACGTGAACAAGTTTCTTGAAAAATTTCGAACTATTTATAGCCATTAGATATTTTCGAGTATTTGGTTTTTTTTTTTTTAAATAAAATTGGTTTGGCAGACGAGAAATGCTTGACAATTTGAAACGAGATTCATCATAAATTGTACTTTATAGTGGAAAATATAAATATAGATAGTTACTAATGACATCTAATAATTTTCTCTTAGAAACCTTGAAGTGTAAATTTTAATGAAAATCCTAAATATAACGGCATTTCAAAATATGATTAATCGAACTTCGGTCAGTGTTTCGATGACAATGAATCATTGTTGCGTACAAATATAAATTAAATTCTCGTCTATATCCTACCTGTCCAACATCTATAGCAGTGACCCACCCGTGGTGCGATGTATGTCCGTCTATTTTTTTGGTGTGTCTACCAAGTACAACTTGTAATGAACTTTGTGTGATATTTTCTGGCATTTATACTTGGCTCTGAAATCTAATTCACGCAAAACGTAGGGCTAATATTAATATTCTGTGAACATTTCAGGTCTCTACAATTATTTTTATCTGAATTACAACAACAAAAAAAAAAAAAAAGACAAAAACGAAAACGAAAACAAAGAAACTGTTAACGCGGTACATTTTCCCGTTATTAAGAAAACTGTAATGAAAATCTAAAAACGACTCCTTTTTCATGCACCAACTGGATTCAAAATATTTTCAGAAAACATGCTAGAGTAGAAAATCGGAGTAGGATTTCTGGCTGAAAAGTTGTTTACAAGCAGAAAACAAAACAATATTCTTATTTTAAAAATATGACTCATTTCATTCATTAACAGACACGTGTACATATCACGTTAGGTTTTGTCCAAAAACCTAATATTTTTTGTATACGGCAATATTTTGTTAAAGTTGAGGTCATTTAAACATGTTACATTAGTCGGGTAAAAAGGTTTAATTAAATAATTTACATTTAGAAATTAAATAGTCAAAAATAAATACAACTTTTGAAATTATTTAAGTAAGATGTACAAATAAACAAAATTAAGTAAGAAAACTTTGTTAAATTATGTAAGTAAACAGTTTGTAGTATATTTTATTTTGAAAGTCGCCGTTAAATATATATTTAAAAAAAAAATAGAATATATAATTATATATTATATTTTCACCGGTCACGACACGCATAGGTTTAATATAGAGTAACGGAGAGTTAGGTTTCTAATAAATTAATCTTTTTTTTTTTTTTTTTATGTTATAACCTATTTTGTTTGTATGCCAGTTTTCTTAATCTAATCTTACCAAATTTACTATTTTCAAATTTAACATCCTCAACCTAATTAATTAATTTAAAAAAAAATGTATGGCGTGAATGCGCGAGGTATACGAGAGCAGTTACTATATTATAATAATATATTTTATCTATGGGAAATCACAAATTACAGTTGAAAGCGCTAATTTTGATGATAATTTATGATACGCAATGAAACACACAGACTTCGCCGAACACTTGTGCGTATATACTATATATTGACTTAGGTGCTTTTGTCATGTCGTCAATTACGGTATTAACCGCGGTTAGTCCTGGAATAGTCAGGGCTAAATAAACAGGCCTGCCAACAAAATTATTGGTTTCGCCTATACGTGTGCCCCGGACTTGGAAGAAACCGCGCGGTAACCTCCATCAAAATAATCCAATTTTATTCGATGAATTTATTTCTATTCCTATGATTTTATATTTTTATCGGTTATTCCGAGTCCGTGGCACGCTTATTAATATACGCAAAACGATTTCGCTGACATGCTTGTTTATTTAATCACGGGAATAGCCCAGTTGTACGCGTAATCATTTCCATTGCCTGCGGGTACGCTCCGATATGCACATTTAGTTATTGACTTGATGGTTTAATTTTATTTAAGGCTGCCGTCGTACAGTGTGTAATATTTTTTATTATTTACTCGTAAACCAGGCGTATTCTTTATAAAATTATAAATTCAAACGGAAGAAGAAAAACGGTTTGTACAAATATGAATATTATTACATTCATATTTTAATAATACATTTAAAAGTAAATCTTTTGTTATGGTATAGGGAATTGTGATGTCGGGAAATATTTCATCGGGGGAAAAAAAAATAAAATAAAATGGCAAAAAACGGATTGGGAAAACTGTCTATATACCGCCTATTATAAAAGAGAATATACATTACTTTTGTTTTTCATTCATTTTTTTTTTTTTTTTTAAGTTTTATTATAGGTAATGCAATTTTTTATTATTTTTTTTTTTTTTTGGTCCGGGAGACTCTATTTCCGAGTAGAAAAATGTTCACAAACTTTTTATCCGATAACAACGTTAGAAGACGATTTAGATGGATTATAAATGAACACGGAACACGGCACTAGGCCCTCTTGAGTATTGAGAAAATGCAGAACAAATGCCAAGAATAAATTTACACTCAGAGTTTAGAATCGATTTTTTTCAAATAGAACTTGCTGTCTCTTTATTCGGTCCGCGGTAAATGTGTTGGTACATTTTTTTGAAAAGTCCGCTTGGAAAAAAAAAAACACTCTAATTTGGCCACTTTTCAGTAAAATAATTGAATTTTCCGTATTCGCTATATAAAACAACCAGGTTTAATGATGCAGTAAAGGTTGTTTTTTTTTTTTTTAATTTTATTTTTCAGATGAGGACATATTTTAATGTACAAAAATTATTCCGGTAAAAAACGAGGTTAATCCATTTATCGGAGTTTCGCCAGCGAAAATATGCGCGTGTCATCAAAGTCAAAAATCCCATAAAACTTTAATCCCATTTTTTGATTTATATATATATATATATATAAATTACAAACCAAAGCCAAAATTTAATTGTCCATATTATGTGAATGGTAAAATCGTTAAAGATCTTTTAGTATTGTCTAAATGACATTTGCACGCCTTTTGAACTTTTAAATGGGAATAAGAAAGAATACAAATCACGCTGACCAAGTTGTCTTCCCTCTGGATGTTGTCTACATTATAAAAATGCCAAGTTATATTTTTACGTCAACCCTATTTATTATTATTTTTTATTGCCACAATAATAATAAAAAGAAAAACACGATTACCTACTACAATATCTTTCGTGCAAGACATTTTATCGTTTATAGTATAGTTTTTTTTTTTTTTTTATATTCACTCTCGTTGTAGGTACAGTGGTATAATAATTAATAATGTATTTTCATAGTCTCACCGAGAAACGTCTGTAAGCATGTGAATTTTTATTTTTCCAAAAAAGCATTCTTTATTATATATATCATAAATCAATTTAATATACAATGGGTTTTATGGGACTTTCGTGCGTATTTCGAACAAATTCGTATAATTTTTTTTTTTTTTTTTTTTATTGTCTATGTTATTTTAAATTTAAACGAATCGAATTATGTGATATATAATATCTTTAATGTACAACGTCATTAAATTGTATCTCTGATGGTAAATATGAAAACAAAAAAAAAATTCAAGTTAAGTCGGACTAATTCAAATGTGTGTGTGTGTGGGGGGGGGAGGGGAGGGGCGCATTTATATAAGTTTGAGTTTTCGGCAGATATCTTAAAAAAAAAAAAAAATTATGCGAAAAAAAAAACAAACATACTGTTAGGTTAAACATAAAATTCGAGTAATTTGTACGGCTTTAGCACATTCATTTTCCTGTCCGATAACGGCATAGCTCGTTTCTTGTTCGGTGTAATCCCTCGTTATAACCTTATAGTTAGCTACCTTTTGGTTTTAAACCGATTCATTCGAAATATTTCGCGTGTCCCTTATTGATACGCACTGTTACGTTCAAAAATAATGATGGTGTTTTCGCTGCTCCGAATGATATATATATATATATATATACTATAGAAGTATTATCAATAGCGATATATCAAGATTAAAAAAAAAAAAAAAGTCATTCATAACTGTCGCACTAGGGTACAAATAAAAACCCATCAATGGCGCCGGGGAAACGCGCAAGTTTTACTTAATTAACAAGCAATTTTACGAATCTACAATATTGTTCGCATCCGGGCGTTCAACCGTCTTCAAAACCAGTAGATATTAAAAGGAATAGTTACAGAAACAACAGAGTGGGCGTATGACGGGCACGGTAATATAATCGACTTATATTTACAATATATATTCATATACAGTCGAGTCGCGATAACTCGAACCTGGATAACTCGAAGAACTCGACAAGTCGATTTTTTTTTTAATTCCCCTAGAAATTATAATAACATTCAATGTATTATAAGTCTTGTTAACTCGAATATAAAATTGTGATGAAGTATATTTTTATATCTGCTATATCTGGATATTCTGGGTATTTCTGGTTATTTTTTATTATGTATTATGTTTTATCTACTTCAGTGCTGTATAATAAAGATTACTGATTATTAGCGCACGCACAATAATATAATAAGTATAGTTGGTTAGTATGTGTCTACATTCTACCTGTCGTGTTTGTCGTGCGTATTTTTGAATGTTTTTAAAGTCAGTGGAATGTTAACACTGATAACGAAATCATGGGTATAAATATATAAAATAGTGATACCGATAATAATGAAAATGATGAGCCTGAAACAACTTTAAATATGATTACGGCGAACCAAGCAATGTCATCGTTACAAACTGTTAGGCAATTTGTTGAATCTGTCGAAGGCGTGGATACTTCTATTTTCGAATCCGTAGGCAAATTAGAAGATTTTGTCAATAAACAGCCAAAAAACTAAAAATTAATAACAAATTATTTTTCTACTGTATCTCATAAATAATACATATTTAGTTTTTGTATAGCATTTATGTATAAACATAAATGTATTATATTTGTCATAACGTTTTTATCGTAACATTTTAAAATTATATTTCATTACATAGGTTACTGGAAGTATTTATTTTATTTTGATAAATTCTAGTTAGGTATCTCGAATAATACATATCTCGAGGTGAATTTTTATCCCCCTTCAACTTTGAGTTTTCGCGATTCGACTGTATATATATATACGTATATATACATAGCAAACCATATGGATTGCACAAATTACTTAAATTTGTGATTAGGCTGCGCGATTAAATTTCTCGCCGGAATGTAATCGACTGTTAGGCACGCACTACAGCACAACGGACGTGATTTCTAAGTTTGTATTGTCCCTAGGCGATTGCTGGATTCGTACGCCAGTGAACATTCCTTTATCGGTAAATTAGTCGTCCGTGCAAACGTCCGTACGTACGTAGTGGCCGTAACACGAATATTGTTTCGACGGTCGAATAATTCGTAAACGATACGTTTTCCGCGATGTCGCGAAATACGCAAAACAATTATTACAAGCAATCGTGTCCCACGGCCAGTGTGTGTTGGTTTTTCTCGCTGTTGTTTTTCTTTCTACGAAAGAGCACCGGACAAAAAGACGTTCGACTCAATTTTTGTTCGAATTTTCTCGCCGATATCCGTTCTAGCACGTGCTCATTAAAACGTTTCGAGTAAAATAAAACGCGTATTAAATACGGTGAAAAAAAAAAAAAAAATATCGTATATAATTAATTATAACGCGAATTCTTTTCGGCGAGCTCGTTACGTTCGTAATAATCCAATCGGTTGCCGCGCAGTAAAATAAATAGCGGGAATATATAATTATATATAATTTATTATGGTCGCGCGCACAGCAAATGGCGCAAAAACCAAAAAAAAAAAAAAAATAATAATAATAATAATAATAATATACGTATTAATTTTTATTTGCTGCCGAGTAGCAATAAAAGCATTACGCCTAATAACACTGTAGCCGTGGCCCGGTCCGGCGATCGATTAAAATTCAACTGGCGTGCGCCCGGGGGGACGGGCGAGCGTTCCGAGCTTTCCGGTTCGGTCAATAAGTTATCGATCAGGCAAACAACAGACGTACACGTTTTATGTGCGCCCCGTACAAACGTTTCCAAATCATCTCGGACGAATATCAATTACCATCGACATATTTCCTATACGACTTTTGTGACGGCATAACACACACACAATTATAATAAAATTCCCGTTCGCCAATCGTAATGCGCGTACAAATGCAGAGATTTGTTTAGTGCACAATCAAAGTGAATTAAACCTATTGTTTTTTTACGTGCCCCCGGGGGGGGGGGCAGAGAAATTATCATTGCTGACGGGTACTGACGTTTTTCTAATAAGTATTTTTTTTTTTTTTTTTTTCGTTCAAATAATATGTTTAAAGGACAAAATTGATCGTTTCTCGTGGTTTTAAAACCGGGTTTTAATGCGCATAAAACTATAGAAATTAAATTAAAAAAAAAATACAATATTAAACGGATACCAAAACCGAACTGAAATGATAGAAGAACGATATCCATTAACCCATTAACGCCAATCAAATGCAGAGATTTGTTTGGTGCAGTGTTTCCTGACCTTTTTACCACCACGGACCATTTCAATTTTACGAAAACTAGGAATACCTTTTTTTTTTTTTGCTTATTAACAAGAATACACAAAATTTATCGAAAAATGTTAACTTTTATTATTTTACTTTACATTTTTACATTACTATACTTCACTAATATATAATTATACTTCAATTTATTACTTTGATACCTAGACACTTATAAAAGTGGAAAATGCTTATCGGTCTACAGGTAGCAACAACGATAAGATAACCGTATAATATTATACGGTTCCTCAATAAGTAGTAATTTTTTTCGCTATTTAAAAAATAATAATAATTAATTTGTAATAGAAATCGAAGAAAAATTCTATGGGACCGCGGACCACCGGTTGGGAAACACTGCAATCAAAGTGAATTAAACCTATTGTTTTCTACGTGCCCCCGGGGGGGCCAGTAAAATTATCATTACTGACGGGTACGACGTTTTTCCAATAAGTATTTTTATTTTTTTCGTTCAAAACATATGTTTAAAGAACTAAATTGACCGGTTCTCGTGATTTTAAAACCGGGTTTTAATTCGCATAAAAGTATAGAAATTTAATAAAAAAAAAAAAAAACAAAAAATACAATATTAAACTGATACCAAAACCGAACAGAATCGATAGAAGAACGATACCCATTAACCGGAAATAATCGCTTCCGGTTCGAGAAATGTATAGAAAAACGAAACTATTGCGCGGTCAAATCAACTTTTTATACGATTGAATGACAATTTACGCTGTACATTAATTTGTTATAATAAATAATTCGAATTTTTTTTGTTCGTGGGTGCTATATTGTTATTACGCGTGTATCTTATTATTATCTACCGTTTTGTTGTTGGGCAATTTTCTTCGGTTTCGAAAATATTTAATAATGTATTTTATATACTCGCGGTGAGTTGGAGTTGTTTCGTTATCCGCACCCCGTATAACCTCGTGGGAAATCACAATGTAAATTCCATTTTTCAAAGTCTATAATTTTTTTTTTTTTTTTTTTTTTTCTTTGGGGGGGTGTAAGGATTGCGCTTATACTTATTCCTAGGACACGAGCTACGCACGTACGTACTCTACTGCTATCATTCTAACGGGTTTCTCTTATTTCTGTAAAACTATATAACACCATGTTGCTCCCGTAAACAAAAAATGATACACATTTTATTATATTATCAAAATATATATATATATATATATATACAATCCGAATTCACACATAGTATACGGTAGCGGCGTATGTACGATTTCCTTCTGGGGGATGATGTACATCGATAAATAAAAAAATATATCGGCGCATCGGATGAAGACGTTCGATGTTTCTCCCGGTTTATTTTATTCGTTACATTGCACGCGTGCGGTTGTGACCCATTTGATTTTCAAATTCTTTATTCAATTTTTTTTTTATTTTTATTATTATTACAGTGTTCGATATTACATAATAATATCCATTTTTCGGTGCTTTCGGGCCGTTTTGTGTCAATACTTGTTCTACACCCACGTGGATATTGCGACGGATGTCTAGCATTTCCAAACCGAATTGAAAAATAATCCAATTTTAAAAAGACCATAGGTTTATATTTTAATATGTTCCTTGCTTCAGACATTACATTCCGTATATAGGATTTAATCCTTATCATACTAGAAAACGTCCGTTTGGGATAAAATGCGGAAACTGGAAGTGCGCACATTATTTTAAATAAAAAAAAAAAAAAAATGTTTATTCGTATATATATTCTTATTGCGTTTTGTCAACCCAGAAAATGCTGTGTTTAAAGTAATATTTCGATTAGCGAGTTTGTTCCACCACGTTTTAAATTTTGAATTTCTTTATGGTAGAGCCACAGAAAAGTTATTTTTATGGTGTTAGACATTTTAACCATTTTAGCCCTCGACGCAAATCGAAAGGATGCGTTTCGATGAAAAAAAAAAAAAAAATAAATTAACAAAAGAAAACATGCGCCATGTGCCGATAAGTCCAGAAAATATTATTTTCTCCATATGCGATTACGATATAACCATGACCGGATAAACATAAAAGATCTTTTATTATCTATGGACTATGGGGCAAACATTGCAATCTAACGAGAAACGTGGAGTAGAATGTAATTGTCTACGTACAATAAAAGTGAGCGCTGAACATAGAAATAATATCACACTGAAATTTAAAAAAAAGAGCTCTGGGAGGTGATATATCCCAGACCCAGACCATGTACAAATGTATAAAGCATTACGCAGTATGATCAGTGAGACTAAAAAATGTCCAAAAATCTCACGTAACCACAAATTAGTGCTGCTAATAATAATTTATCAAACGGTATCCATATGCAATACGTATCTTGCAAACGGATTGGGTTTTACAAAATTCATATTAGGCGTTTATTAGCGGTGGATTTCACCGTGAATTCGGTTTTTTTGATTTTTGTACGAATGCTCGAATGATATATCATTACCGTAGTCGATTAACTAAAATAAAATCATTAGACCGGTTGAATTGAAATAGTTCGTTGTACGGTATTCGTAAGTAACTTATACGGGTGTGGGGGGGAGGGGTTTGGTTTTTTTTTTTTTCTTCACTCTCCGGCGACTTTTTACGACTTTTAAACTGGCTGTCGGCACCACCTGACGACACGAAACAATCCAATCAACTGGCCGTTTATGTCACCGGATTTCGCGTTAAAGCCCAACTCGGTGTACCCGTATTAAAAATTAAAGCGAAAACCACTACGTCCGACCGGAGTTTTGGCAATCTAAAAAAAAAACCCCCGACGATTCCCGTTGTACGTGCCACGTGCGGTGTTACGCTCAACCACGCGTGCCCGACGACGCAAGACCCTGGACAGCGTATTCAATTTGGCGTTCGATTTCACGGTGTGGTCAGTATTTCGGTTGTTGTGGAGTACGAGACGACGCGTTTCGCGTGTGCGCACTGTCTGAATTCGACTCGACCGGATTAGAAAACGTGTAAATTAGCCGGTTTAGTCACTAAAATTGTTTTTTTTTTATAAAACTTAAATACAACAGATTATGTAATAAATATGTGTATACCGCCGAGAGGCCACAAAACTTAGTATATAAAAGCACACGACATAAATTGGCAAATTTTTATTATACACCCTGTATTTGATAAAAACAATTTAGACCGCCAAATAATAAAATACGCTCGTATTCAGGTATTTTTAAATATAAAAAAAAAAAAAAAAAAAATACGTTTGCTCAAGTCAAACTTTTATGTTATTTTTGTTTTTTTTTATTATTGGACTAAAATCACAATATCTCAACTCTAAAAGTAACGCTGTAATTGAATAATTAACTATCGAAGTAAATATGTATTTTTTGCAAAACTCGGGAAAATGTCGAATAATAATGTTATAAAACTTGGTAAAAAAAATAAAAATAAAATACAAATACAAATACAAATATTACTTAACCATTCCGGAAATCCGTGCACAGCGATGGAGATATTTTTTACCCGGGATGGAAATCACTGAATTAGTTATTTTATAACTAAAGACAAGTAAAACGAACATCACTGACATAATTATAACGAACAATAAATAACAATATATTTTTTAGACTGTTCGTTATTTATTACAGTTTGGAAATTGATAATAAAACATTATTTTTTTTTTTTTTTTAGAATTTCAATACCTTATAACCGCTAATTTATTTTATTCAATGTTAAAAATAAAAAAATGGAACCAACGAGTGAATAATTTCTTGAAATGATATTTCACCCATTATTTACCTTTTTTTAATAAAGTTTTTTTTCGTTAGTATTATTTATGAAAACATTAATTTCACTTCAACAAAAAAATTACTCGAATTTATTTGGTATGTATACATTTATATGGATTCCAATTTGATGTAATTATAATAACATATGTATCACAAACTTTGTTTGTTAAAAATGCTAATGTTATTTTCAAATGTGCTTCTGATGTTATATTTGCGCTCGTTGTATGTAAAAAATTTGGGGGAGGGGAAAAAGAGGGAAAAAAGAGAAGTTTGTTTTAAGAAACATTGATGCGGAGTGGATCGCAGCGTACATCATTTTAATTTTGAAATGTCTTTTGAATGCGATGATTCATTATGCTTTACAAATTTTAAATGACAAGACGTTCGTTTTAGCAAATGAAACAGTGGTTGTTCCCTGCGTGTGAAGAGTGCCCTTAAATTTGAATGTAGCCACTGGTTAGTTGTACGGGTTTTCGGAATACTGAAAAAGTAAATTAATGCAACACGACTTGCAATATACTCTGTATGATTAACGATTAGCAAAGGAGAATATGTATATTTATATGGTTTTCATTGTGTTGTGTATATTACTATACATTACTATCGCAAGCTAAGTGTTTTGCAATGTATACACGAACCTAGGTACTATTGTACTAGAAAAAAAATAAAAAACGAGACGGAATTATATAATACATGTCAAATTGCCTACGGACATTATTTTCGGTAGATAATTAAATAGGTAAATATTACGGTTTGTATAGAACGGTTTTTGTATCATACAAATTTAAAAAAATAAAAAAAAATAACACACCGCGAAGAGACTTAATTTAATGTTAAAAAGCGATTTGTAATTCGGAATCTAAATATATTTTAAACAAGTAATACAGACGAGATTTGTAATTTTGATTTTGGCATTTACTTAGAATATTCGTTTATTATACGAAATCATCATTTGGTTAGGAACGGTCTCTTTAAAATATCTATTAATGAAATTTATTGGCTTTGTAATTTTCGAAATTATTCAAGCCAAAATGGAAATTTGACACCAAACAACGGCACCTGAGGAATCCTGCTGAAGTTCAAATCTATTAATTTTGATTAACTTTTGAACGAACAAGAAATACAGTCTATTTTTGCAAATTTTTACTCTATAGAAAAATCCGTTAAATTCGCCTCTTTAAAATATAAATGTAACAAAATTCCCGTAGATAATATAATATTACACGGAACGGGTTTTATTTTCCTTCAAAAAAAGTATAGATAATCCTGCTAAAAAGAAAAAAAAAACGCCGTTTGACAATTTTTACACGGATATTTATCCAATTTATAATTGATGACTTGTTAGCAATTTTAATTGACGGCTGAAAGCTGATAGATAGTTAGACCGTTAGTCCCATGCGGATTTGGTTACTAACGAAATACGATTATATTTTCTACGATATCGCATTATACTTTTGGGCAACCTTGAATATAAGATAAATTGGAACAGATTATCGTGCATAAGTAGAATAGATCATTAATTACGGTATTGTTATCTGAGAAAGTACTTATGAAACAGCTTTGAATCCTCTAAAAAAAAAAAACCAACAGAATAATAAAAAATAAAATAATATCCCTGAAAAATCTCACGTACCATACAGAATGCCTTAACAGTTAATTAAAATCATTATTGTATTAAGACAAGTAAATATAAATAAAAAAAAAAAAAAAAAACAAAAATAAACGGACATACTTTGCGCCATTGGTGGGTCACCGTTGTTGGTGGATAGTTGGGATGGTAAGATATGGAGGGGAATTTCATTTATATCTGTATGCGACGATAAACCGTTGCTAACGAAAAACGATTCTGAGCGATGTTCAGTTGATCGTGTTTAGAAATTATTTTACGATATCCTTTAAAACTTTTTTTAAAAAAATTAGCAAATTACGTTAAACATTTTTTTTTCGTCATTAAGCACAATTTATGATGGATATTGTGTCCAATTTTCGTATATTTCTGTTCTGTAAAAAAAGTTTTATTCAAATAATTTGAAAAAAAAACTCAAAATGTCAATGAATAATTCAAAAATAGCCAGATTAATTTTGAAAATTTGTCCACGCCTAGAAACGCCTAATACTTACAATCTGTACACATTTCAGATCCATACGATTATGTTTGATTGAGTTACAAGATAAAGTAAAAAAAAAAAAAAAAAAAATGAAATTATTGCCTTAAATTTTATCGCTTTTTTCTCCGGTTTATCGCAATTATTTAGATAATTACAACGAAAATCAGAAAATTACTTTTTTTACGCACTACTTACGTGCAAAATGCTTTCGGAAAGAGTGTCACACATGAAAATCGGATAAGGGAGTCTAGTAGAAAAATTGATGGGGGAAAACAATTTTTAAATACCAAAAAAAAAACCATGCACGTCATAGTAAGACTAATACATTTCCCGCTTTGCTCAGAATCTAAAATAAATTTTAAAAAATATTTATAATAATGATGTAACAAAGCCCGGAGTATTAAATAAGCGGTGTATAAGTAACCGGATTCGATTTAAATGACCACCGGGTAATAGTATGGCATTGGTCGAAAAATGTAATAAGTACGATAACAGTAGAAACATTTTTTTTTTTTTTTTACAGATGAAACGATAAAACACGATAACAAAATTAGCGATCAAAATATAGACACGCATAAGCCGGTTGATTGTAAAAACCAACAATAAATCTATCTATATTGTAATTGGGACACAGAATATTCGAGTTGTCCATAGTAATTTTATTTTTTTTTTTGTTTTTTTGAATTATAAATGTTCGACTTATTCAGGATTTTTTTTTTTTTAAAGTTATTATGATTCCCACTGTCGTCTAGTCAGACCTAGGTCGAAAATAATTCCGTCAACAACGAGGCTGTGTTTTATAATCTGTTCTTTATATTTTTCATATCTTTGTGTTCCGCGCAAAAGAAAGAAATATAACGCAATCTTTTTACATAACATAGCACATAGATTACATATGACGGAAGAAAAGTCGTAGAGTACGGATTGCTAGTGTTAAAAGCGTCCAGTGACCTCGACAAAACCGACTAAGATATTGATCTAAATGAAAACCGTGCAATTCTCTATGCATTTTAATGTTGTTTTATGATCAAACACAATTGCTTGATTCATTAAATCTCAATAATAAAAAAAAAATAAATTAAAAAATCAAGACGTTTCGCTCGTAATAATACATTTTTGTACGTAGGTACTGCAAATATGTTATTATTAATACATTTTTGTTTTTTTTTTATAATCTGTTGTAAATTTATTGTTGTTGCTTTGTTACCACGTTTTCACAGGCACGTCGGACATACCGTTAAACTTCGTAAAACATTTCTATAAGAACCTCCGTCCCACGTTCCGAAGCTTAAGGCATATTTGTATTTATACACATATATAATACTTAGTTAAAAAAAAAAAAAAAAAATTGATATGATTTATAAATGCCATAGGCGGAGCTAGTTTTAGGATGTGCTAAAGCATCACCCGGCACACCCCGTAGCCACGCCAATAATAGATGCGCTGTCACATTTGGTTCAAAATTACTAGTAAGTATCCACATAAGTAAAATATGCATTTTCGTGTCTTGAAATAATAATATTATGCAAAACTGCTGTTTTTTAGACTATTCGATTCGAATGCATATTAATGTAGTGCGCTTTGTACCCGGCAACCGACATAATTATACTTATACACAGTATTATTTTATACATTCGTGTTTTCCAATGGGAAATATCGTATTTCATGAATATCATTGTTTTTTTTAAAATTCTAGACTATTGTGTAAACGCGAAATGTTTTGATTTTTTCTATTTTTTTTTTACGAGCAATTCCAATTCATTAATCATTTATCGGGTTGCACTCTCATAAGCAGGGCTCGGACCTGCTAGATTTAAATGCATATTTATTAAACGATTGATATTTTGATATGATATTATGATACGAGTTCATGAAAAAAATACTCTTATTGCATATCAAGTTAAAAAATCAGTGCCTAAATCCTCTGATGTACCGAGTTTGCGTGCTATTCTCGACACGCCGATGAAGGCCACATAAATAATTTAGACCCGAATACATATTTATTATTATGGCACTCTTTTTTTTTTTTTTTATATATATATATATTGTTATGAACTCCCGATTATATTATGTTATGACATTAGGTATCAGGTTACCAGACGATCTACAGAAATTGTACGGCAGGTCGTTGTCGGGTCGATGGGGGTTTTTTTTTTGGTGCAATAGCACACATTGGACTGTATCGGCTTGACACATCCCACCGTGGGATAATTAGTCTGGTATTAGCAGAGCATCCGGCCGAACCGTTGTTTATTTGGATATATAATATTTTTTTAATATTGTAATTTACTTATTACATAATTGTTGTTGGTACACATATAGTTCGTTACATGATTGCTACACTGTGAGCGCGGCGCTCACACTTCACTTTTTATATTTATTATTATTAATTGACCGATTAACTTGAAAAATCAAACCATACGTAGAATTAATGTATATTTTTATTCTTTTACTAAAATGTAAATAAATACCTTTTATGTACATTTCATAATTAATAAAATAATAATAAAAAACTACAATCTTGTTCCGAAAAATAATTTTCTTATGAATAATTTTTTTAAATATTTTGAACGAATTTTCTCGAGACATATGTTGGTGTATTTTACTATATCGTCAATAATGGGATTAGTAAAAAAAAATAAGTTCCAACACTCCAAAATAGAATTTGCGTCGCGAAACAATTTGTTTTACACCTGGTAAACGTAAAACGATGGTAACGTTGGCGAGTACGTACATTTCCAAGTGGAGCGTCCTTATACCATTTTGTTTGTTTATCATTCCCTATGTGGTAAGAATTCCGTGCCATAGGACTGTAACTTCATGAACTAGAGGTTTGTGAAGTATTTGATCTGTGCGTAATTATATACTAGTTGTAGCTAGGCGTAGCTTCAGAAATGTCACTATCGGACTCGTTTTCGCGTAATTCGACGGGATCTCCATAACTAGGATCAGCGTCGGTGTCGTCTGAGTCATCTAAAAAAAAAACTTCTTCGGTCTCATCTAACCACGGAATAACTTTAATGGCCATGATAAATTAAAAAAATAATGAAAGCGCGTGTACGCAATCGACTGCGGCGGTGGTGATAAAAAATATTGCGCGGTTAGCACAGCGTTAGCGTGGCGACGCTCACTTAATCGGCACTTGTCGGCTTTGTCCAACGATAACCGCTAGGTAATGACAAACATTTATTTTTATAAATATTTATAGACGTGCTATTTGAATGTATTTATAGAGTATCAGATCAGTTCGATAATATTTGTACGAATAACGCCCGAAGTGCTATCTGTGCGAGCGGCGCGCTCACATGTGTCCCGACGACGGGTTAATATTTAAATATATAGTTGTATACATTTTTACTAATTCGTGCGTGTTCACAATTTATTTATTTGTTGCGAATTCTTTTTTAATAGGTTTTCATAACAATATATATTTGTACAACTGCACGTTGTTTGTGTACAAACATTTTGGATCTTTTTTTGCTTTTTTTTTTTTTTTTTTTTATCCATCAGACAATAATAATTCAAAGATTTCAATTAAAATTTCGAACACATTTATAATTTGTGCAGATCTCAAATAAACATTATAATCAGGATTATTTAGAATTGATTCGTCGGATCGAAAATAGCTGTAAATAGCTATACGTTTTATCTTTTCGAATTGTATACCAATCAATAGGAAGGTATTCCCAAGTTTTCGAATGTCGTTAATTCATGATTTTAAAATTATCTCTACCGGCGATTAGTTAGATTCCGCAAATACGTCGACCGGACGGCACAGAGCGTTTTGTGTGTTGCGATTTCCGAAGTGTGAACCAGTAATAACTGTGCTACGCTATTTTCGTCGTCGTTACGGGATCGATGCACCGACTGCACAGAGCACACGTCGATGGTATAATCAGTTTTGAAGAATTGGGGTGTTTGTGCAAAGAAAAACAAAAAAAAATACAGACCAAACTCGTGTGTCTGGATGTTAATGCGAAAAGAATTCGAGAGAGTTTTCAACGCAGTCTGCCAATCAAGTCAACCAACCACGCAAGTTGAGAACTGGAAATTCCACCACAAACAACTGTTTGGCGTGATTTGAACCCGAATTATTGCAGACATTAAAGCCTACGATTGATAAATCGAAACGACTTTCATTTAGCGTTTTTATACGGATTGTAAATTTTGCTGCTCGCTTTGTTTTCAGTGACGAAGCGACCTTCCACTTTAGTGGTAAGGTGAACCGTCAGAACGTTCGTATATTGGGTACGAACAATTCTCGTGCCATAATCGAACACGAGCTTGACTCGCCTTAAATTAATGTCTTCTGTGCCATATCAGAGACATTTTTTTCTTATTGAAAACACAGTAAATGGTAGGTAAATCTTATTTAGAAATGTTTCAAACCTGGCCTTTACTTCTACGATTAAACAATAATTCCGACGACTGCAATTAATTAAACTTGACATATTTTTCTTTTATTTAACGAATAATATATTTGTTCCAAACTTAAAAAAAAAAAAAAAAAAAAATATATAAGTATTTTAAACCGGATGAATCATTTTTGAATAACCCTGTATATTATATTTTTGTGTTGGAAAAATATATCGTCGAGGCTTCTATGGCTTTTTATTTCGAATTTTTCTTTTTACCTTATATAGTTATTAACACAAACTGTGCTTCGCGTTTATTTTGCTCTATTCTTCGTGTTTCATTAAACACTCTGTCAATCGACTTTAAATTGTAAAATTGAATTTTACAATTTTACTCTTTTCTCTACAAGAGAGGCGTACCAACTATGTAATGACGATCACGTTTTTACAGACTAAAGGAAAACCGGTAAAATGTTATTTTTTGTACAACCGTATCCTCCAAATTAATAGATTACGAATTTACATGAAATGGACTAAATATTTTATTCTATGATAATGTATACTTATGTAATTCTTTTTTTTTTTTTTTTTTTGGATAAACCTAATATTATAACCTTTGCATGTATATATATATATATATATATATATATATATATATATATATATATATATATATATATATAATTTTTAATCAATGTAAAGAATTATTAAAAAATAAAAGGCAATTATTAATTAACACATTTCATTTAATACAACCGTATTAAGTTGTTTTTTTTTTTTATTAATTATTCGTTGTTTCGGTGACAAAAATTATATCTATACTTGAGGTTATATCTGCACTAAATTAAAAAAAAAATTATTGTTTTATAATACTGTATGATTATTTAAAACATTTCAATAGAAGTCGGTGTGACTAGATTTACTATGATTTACCAGTAAAAATATTAATTTTTAATCGAGTATCTACAAATGGGTAAAAAATGTACAAATTAATAAATCCAAAGAATATAATGTAAAATAGGTAATTAAATAATTGCAAATGATAGAAATTCTATAATTTAGTACAGGTAAAAATATTATTATCGTATACCACGTCAAATCATTTTTATGTAATGAAAGCAAACACATTATTAAACCATTATTACTTATTAAACAGCCAGTTTTTAAAATGGCATTGCAAAAGGAATAACGATAAAAAATGAGAAGAAAAATGTCGGGCTCGTTATCTGTGAGTATCTGAATATTTGTTGTGGGTTTAAAACAGGTATACAAATTCAGTATTTTACAAAAACGTTTAAATTCATGAATAATATTACATTCGTAAAACTAACTGGGCCATATTCATATCACATAAACAGGTCGTTTTTAAAATTGTTTGAACATCAAATCAGATAATCCAGTAAATTCCTCTCTGTATTTTGATAAGCCACGGGATATACGGCCAGTATTTTTTTTTTTATCGTATAAACAATTAAATGCAACGATGTGAATTATTATTAAAAGTGCCCCCCCCCTCAAAAAAAAAATGTGTTTGGGTTGAAGTCAATAGGTAGTAATATGATTTCAAATCGTGGTTTGCGATTTTTAGACCGGGGTAAACTCTAATCTGAAATCTATTCGAAGCATACCTACCATTAAATTCAATTTATATAAATAATAATAAAAAACCATCCGTGAGCAACAGAGCTCCGTCGCTAGTGTCGAATTTTCTCCTAGCAGTAGTATTGCCGTCACTTAACATGAGTAGTTTTTAGGGCTGATTTAAAACCCGGTATTTCCTGTAAAAAAAAACATGGCATGGTAGGGGAAAAAGTAGAAAAAGTTGAAACCCCTAAAAACACATCCTTGATACTACAAGGTGTGTAGGGGTGTTCAAAGCAAAAAAACATTTTTTCCCGCGTTAACAAGGTTAAATTCATATTGCATTTGAACCCAGCTTTTATCACTTCAATCCGCCTATAAAAAATACTCTGCCGTTTCTATTTGAACGGGACAGCTAAAAAAAGCGCAAAAATAACGTGATAATAATAAATAAATAAATATATATATATAATATATATTGGATTAGGTTACGTTTAACAGAAACAATACAATGCATATAGGCTCGTTTTTTCGGGAAAAATTCGACAGAAATAGCGTATAAAATTCAATATAAACGTTTAAAACACTTTCTCGTTCTGTCAACAGCAACGGTATTAAATAATTAGTTGCCCACCTCGTATTCGACCAGTACGTTTATGTGAAGATGCGATCAGAACATACACGGACTAAGGTAGTTTTTAATTTTATTAGATAAAATTGTTTCGTACAACATAATAAAGTTTATATGTATATACCGCCTATCTATTTCTATCTATCTGGTCTTCTCGCGATTCTTTTTTTTTTTAAATTTTTTTTTTCTATCGCTATTTACGCGGTAAAATCGAATAGTTTTCGTATAATGTAAACAAATTGTATTGAAAAAAAACATTTGCCCAGTACGCAATAAGTGGCAGACGTGTATATTCCAGTATTCGATTAGGGTGTGGAAAAACGAATTTCAAGGAAAACATTGTATTACATTCGGAGACCTGTTAAATACGCGTAGGCACGTTCAGGTATGATAATAGATTTATGTTCTCGGAATCGTTCATTAAAATCGTATTGAAATAATTTTACGCTTTTGTTATAGTTTTTTTTTTTTGTTCAAAGGTCAGTAACCGAAAGCGAGTGAGTCGAACAATGAAATCAAATAACGTCTAACGAATAGGAGGCTACCGGCCTGTGTGCTATAAGTTTACACCATTTTCGACTACCGTCCACCACCACGATCAATTATTACTATTATCAATGGTTTTTGGTACAGTTCATAATATCGCGAACATTTCGTAAACCGCGTAATATTGAAATTTAGCGCAAAACGAAAAAAAAAAATTATAATAAAAACGAGCATATCTAAACGAAACGCGAAATGGAATAATTTATAATTATTCCGCGTCCTAAGATTATAATTTTTTTTTTTTTTGTTAAGGTTTTGCGGTGATATTCGTCTATATTATTATATGGTTTATTTCCATTTGAGAAATATAACAATCCAAGCTTTATAACGTATGGCCAAATGTAATATTTTCGATAGTGATTTTTAATCAAAAGACTTTCTAGTTAAACCCGAATGACAGAAACCGAAACGCTTTTTTTGCGGTTCGGTTATGGGTATAGTAATTTCGTCCGGTGGTTAAAATGTGTTAAAACGTTCGTGTTTAAAGGTTTCAGTTACGGTTTCTGTCCCGGTAACCAGTTCGTACGTTTGGGCTCAATTCGAATAACGCAAAACGCCATTTATTTTTTTAAAAACGCAAGCCCCGATTATAATTATAATTGTAAATAGTCGTTTCTTAAGCATTAATGCGTATGTTACATTATAGCGTATACGAGACGGAGACAGGTTTTTTAAACCTCTTAGGATTTGACGGAGATTATGAGTTTTGTATTTCGGTATTCATTTGTAATACTTAGTACATATACTAGAAAGGCTCAAAATTACCGATACGCAGAAATACGAGGCACACATTTTTAAAATTTTTTTTTTTTTTTTAATCGCGACTATAATGTATGCGATGAGTTTATCGTTACTGTGTTCATTGCAGTGTATAAATACTATCACTTGTTATACATTATTCAAATATAATATAATACATTAATACAATCATAATAAATAAAATAAATAATGGTATGTAAAAATATTATATCAATACCAATACAGTAGACTGTATTGCGTTTACTATAGAATATTTTGAAGAATATAAAATATAACGTTTATATAACCGGGTTTAAAATTAACATAAAATAATATAATATAAAAATATTCAAGGCACAACCTTTGCATTGAGCTTTCAAATCCTCTTTCATTTGGCACAATTTCTTTTATTCTCCTCTATAATCAAATAGCTATAGAGTATTATTGTCACACATAAGAATAAAACTCGAATTTGAAGACGGTAACACACATATTTAAAGTAAATAACGTATATATCGGTATATACTTTTACAAGTTTTTATTTCTTGTATTTTAAAGTATCTATTTTTGAGTTATTTCTTTGTTTCGTGGTTTAAATTATTAGCGCATCGAGAAAATGATTGGCTTTACTATATGACGTGATTATTTTTGCTGTCTGTGAACTCTTGAAATCTTATTCCGATCACTGTTGGGACATGCATATAGAATTTTGGATCTAGTTAATACATTTGGAAGTCATTATTTTCAATTTACTTGTAGTTTTTTTTTTATGACGAAAAACCGGGGGGGGGGGAAACAAGAATATTTGCGCAATTACTGTTTCTGTTATTTTCGATTTTGTTGTGATTCAGTTATAAACAACCGTAGAAACCTAAAACATTCACCGAATTTTTATATTAAATTATTTTAGACATGATATTATTTTCGAAATATTCTAGCGGTTTATTTTTTATTATAAATGATTATTTGACATTTTTGAGTTTTATTTTTTCCAACGCGTTAAGTTCGAATTTTTGTTAAAATTCGTTAAAAACGCGATTAAAAATACATTTATACATTTATCAAAACACATTCGCTCAGAATCATTTTTGATTTGTAATGATTTATCGGAACGGACAGATTAAATATAAATCACGGTATATCACCTATTGGAAGCATAATAACCAATCCTTGGTGTGAAATATGTCGGTATATTTTTATATTTCATTTTTTTTTTTTCATTGTCGTTTTTATATTATATACAATTTCACAAATTATAACAATGTTTGACCGACATTTGCATTTACTGTGTCCAAACAAATACCGAAATACACAATGCAATAATAAGCATATATAAGTATATTTAAAATACATAATCGAGTCTGATGCTGTGTAACTATTAACTGCACAAAAACCGCGTTTAGTGTTAAATCAATACATTTATAGTTATCCTAAGAGTATTAAAATAACACTAGTCCGAGACATAATTTCGTATAGAACAATCAGGAAATGTTTGAACGTATAGATATCGTTGATTCATTTGAAAAATTACAGCGTTCAATATATTGACTGGTTTACTGGTTCACCGCAGTTTATCGAAAGTAATGTACAAATAACAGAAGTTACGATTTGCACGTTCATAATTTTAGCACCTCCCCAACTACCATTCTTCCCTTTGCCCCATTTATTTGTCACATCAACGCGCGTATGCTTAGTGGACGGAAATAAACAAAAAAACGTACTGATCAAATCGTTCAAGACAGACGCGATATTGTTTCCTGAGTTTTTCACTGGAAAAGTAAAATTTATTGTTAATTTGATCGTGAAAGCGGAAAGACAATCTGTTTGGCGGAACGCAGTGCTATATGTACACTGTCGAATGGCAAAAACAAGGTAAATTAAAAGGCCATTTTTTTTTTTTTTTTTTTTTTTTTGTCGGTACCTATTACGAATTTTGCGACGACTAAATCCGTGGGTCTTAAACGACGCTCGTATACTAGAGGAACGTCTAAATCCCATAGCAATCACGAGTACTGATAGCCCGACATTAATTTTGATGCGAACCTCTTGATTGTGTTTATCGAATGGAATATATTAATCAACTGCAGCAGTAACACTGCAGTATATTAGGTTTTTTTTGTAAAAAATTGTATTACCACCCTGCAACTCTATAACAAACAAAATGGTTACGTTATAAAATATATATTACAATACTCAACGTAATTTTTTATAGAATATCTATAACATATATTATATATATTCTGCGTCTTGTTTAATAAAATACAATTAATTTCCGATGTACAATTGTGATTAATAACCTATTTATTCGTAAAAATTCAATTTTCAATAAAACCCGACAATCACCGTTAATTATTGTAAGTTTTTGTTTGAACACAATAGGATTAATCACCAAAAAAAAAAAAAAAAATGATTTCGTCACTCCCAATCCCGTAAAATAATGTAAATTTAAAATATTATTTGGATGGATATAATAATACTATCGTCAACCATGTAATATTAGTAAATAAATAAATGGTATATTTATTATATTTATGCTATATTTTTAGCAAATACCGTATATCGAAAAATTCGTGTATTGAATAGATATAGCAAAATTTAATTTTAATGAAAACCGCAAAAACAACGAAATTGTACGTAACCGCTACATTCTGATTTATATAGAACAAACTTGTTTGGCTTCGTGAATATGCACAACAATTCGAGACGAAAACACACGTTTTCGTGTTATAAACTAATACAATATTCAATTTAAATTTATTAAAATAATTTTTAATCGAATTATACACTCAAAATTGTTTTTGGTTGGCAAAGATTTATCGTTGCGTATAGATATGAGTTCAACTATACGTTTTACACGTCCCTGATTGGCTTCAAAGCCATCAAAGCTTCAAAGTTCATCGACAACGTTTCCAACTGGACGAAACGTTGAAAGATTGAAATTAACAGTGAAAAATCGGCGCACGTAAATTACACATTGCGAAAAACCGTCTATAAGCCGGTATTGCTCGATCAGCAGATTATCCCGCAGTGTGACCGGGAAAAATATCTAGGAATGCGCCTGGACTCTCGGCCCAACCGGATGCACCACGTTAGACAGACAAAACCGCAAATTAAGACGAAAATGCGACAACTGTATTGGCTGGTCGGAAGACATTCCGAACTAGACCTCACAAGCAAACGCCTCTGGTACGTCATGATAATTAAACCAATTATGGAATTATGGAATTCAACTGTGGGGTTGTGCCAGCAAGTCCAATATTGAGATCATACAATGTCGCCAGAACATCGCTCTCCGTACCATTGTCGCAGCTTACCGGTACGACAGAAACGACATCATCCACCGAGATATGATGATCGCCTTCGTCCAGGACGAGATTACCAAGTTTGTCGGCAAACATAAGAAGAGGCTAGGATCGAACCTAACCTAACAAGCAGAAATTCAACTACTAGACAACTCTCTAGACATTGGGCGTCTCAAACGCCGAAGACCTTAGTATAAGATCTTAGACTAAGACCGGGGCCACTCTACTGAGAGTGAAACTCCACACATGTTTATTTTATTGGTTTATAAATACATTACAAGTATTTATGTACGCCTTTGATAATGATTTGTTAATGATCGTTGATCGTTGCAATAAAAGCTTTCGGGCGGTTTAAAAAAAAAAAAAATAAAAAATTCTATACGTCCTATTTTCCGAACTTTCCCACTACAACGGGGGCCAACCCATGAACAGTGTTCCATACGTTTTTCAGACAATGATTTGTCGACACATAACCGAAAATCGTTGCTATTCAATGGTTAGCGAGACAATGATGACATCAGAGCTGTATCGGATAAAAGTAATTTGATCTGTAAAATATTTTCGTTTTGTTTATGCTCGTGGCAACAACAACAATAAAAAAACAACAAACAAACCAAACAAACCAGAAATCGAAAACGAAATGTTTTTATTGTTCGGACATTCGGACATTTAAAATCGTGCATGCCCACAGCCGGTACACGGACCCGCCGTCGTCAATGTGCGAAAATCAATTTACACGGGGAAACGCTATCCGAGCAGCTCGAGAATTGTTGTCGGATTATATCTACGTGGCAGCTAAACGTTTTAATTTAAACTTTACGATTTTACCGGAAACAGTGACTTGTTCCGATTCGCCTAACGCTCATTACAATATACACGATAAGAACCGCAGAAATCAAGAGCGCGCACAACGAGTAATTTTCCCGTCTGCCGAATTCTCCAATTACTATTACTTATTATAAATGCGATTCTCTGAAAGTCGTTAACGATTATTTCAATTTGAAAAACTTTAGCACGATAATAGCAATTTCGCTTGAACCATAGTGCGCTCATTCGATTCGTGTTTGGCCGGTATCGAACATCGAAATGGATTTATAGCCAGGAGTATATCAGTATTCTTAAAAAAAAAAAACCACGGCGTTGATGTTGAACTGGATTGCTAAACTCTAATCAACATTTTCGGTAAAATTACGTCATCGTGTTTTCACGTTGTATACGTAAAATGGTATTGTGAACGGATATGTTAATTATTCCGTCGTCAAAACAAAATATTCCTTTGACACGGTGGGCTGAATTAAAGAAAAACCTCATCCGCCAAAATAATATTCAGCTCTAAGCACGAGCAAGGTTCACCTTATACCTATGACCACATACAGACACCTAGGCATTTTAACAAGGTGGACGGTATATGACCGGATAGTAAAAAAAAAGAAAAAAAAAAAACCACAAAATGTGTTAACGAAAAACGATTCGGAGAGAATTTTCGATCAATCGCGGTTTGAAATGTTGTGATTTACACGGTTTCCGTCACAATTTTCCCGTGGAATCCGGAGACGGACGTCTGGTAGAAAATTGGTCGACGGGCGGAAAACGCGCCGTTGCAAAACCAATACCGTTCCGAACTTCCCGCCCATAATAGTATTGGGTTTTTTTTTTTTATTTCTTTTTTAACTTACCGGAATCGGTGCATTCCTGTTTGAAAAGAACGCTTTTACCGTTGTTTATCGCGTAGTTATTTTACCGGGAAATCTCTCGGTTCACACCCGAAAAGTTACACACACCGTATGCATTACCGGTAAAAACTCAGCCCGTTTCCATTGCCCCGGTCACACAATTAATCCGTCTCTGTAGATATTGAATTCGATTTACGAGTATTAAGCGCGTCGGCCGGTCCGGCGTGTCCCGGAACACTCGCGCTACAACCGAGATCGCCGTGACCATATTGTTATTTCCACGGCGGTTGTCGGCGAAAACTGCACCGTCTGTACAGTAGGGTATTGCATTATATAGTATAAATGAAATCGATTGGCACATGATTTACCACTGGCCATTTCACGTGCCCGCCGGGATGATTTACACACCCGTGAAAACCTATTTGAAAATCTACGTTTCGATATACGATGACGGTTGTACGCGCATAATAATGCGTGATGGTACACTACACACACGTGTGGAGGGATTGTCCGAGATAGAACTTTACGACTTTATCATAGTAATAATAATAGTAATAAAAATAATAATACTATATGTGCCCGGTGTAGTGTATGTATTATTATGTTCGTGTGTGTGTGTGTGTACAGGATGCGATGACTTTTTTTTTACGATAGTAAATGTTTTTTCGACTATGTTCTGCCCAACGCGTATCGTCCGGTGGTCGTTCGTAGGTTTACCGCTCACAATTATTTCAATATCTAAAATAGCCGATAGTACCGGAGCGCGTAAACGGCGATTTGATTTAACTTCGTACATATTCATCGGAAATAATTTTGTGAAATATACAAGTTTAATTATAATATTAAATGTGTTGTTACGGCGCTTACGCTAAAAAAAAAAAAAAAAAAAAAATCTACAAATGAAACGATTGTCACTTACAATTCAACAAATAAATCTTTTTTATTTCGGATATTCGACACTCAGAGATTGCACAGTACATATTCTCTTTTTCCAACCGTTAACACCGATATTTACTTGACATGATCACTGATGACCGTAACTATTCGGCGGGTGACAAATTTAACTATTCCTTGCGTTTACGAAAATGGTGTTTATGATAAAAAAAAAAAAAAAAAAATTACATTTATAATTAAGAATATACGTATACGTAATAGTCGTTAACACTTTTTTATTTTTTTATCGTTGATAAAACCGATTTGTCTGCATTTGTCGATGTAAATAGTTATTATTGGATAAAAGTGTCGATTACGCCATTTCGTCTATGTTAAGGCCCGATATTAAACTTTTAATTTTCAATAATAGCGATTCGCTATTTTTTTTCCTTCTAACCGAAATTCGAAAAGAAAATTTAAAAATGTTAAATATTACGTATGTCCGGAAATAAAAATCGAAACAAATTCAAATTTACACAAAATCGTACGATTATCGGAGTGCATTCTGAATAGTCTATCTATTTTCTATATTCAGTACCCACGAACCACCATTTTGTTTACCACATCGAACTATCGTAATGTTTTATAAACGCCAGCTATTATCATTAACAGTTCAATGCTATTTCCAATAAAATTACGTAATTTTTCATAAAAATAATACATTTTGTATCAATAGTATAATATTATTGGGATTAAACATTATATATTATACGATAAATCGATTTCGTCACTGAGTAGAAAGCATTTAAACTGCACAGTCCGAATACCAAAACAAAAGAAAGCTGGTGATCCATTTAATGGTGACAATGAGCGTTCTTTACGATTAGGTATTACGATAATAACACATGGGCTGAAAAGTCTTGGGCCTTACAAAGAAAACACGGTTCTTTCATTAAAAATTGACTTAATCCATCAACGTAATCTCCATCAAGAGCAACACAATCGTTCCAACGCCGCATTCTAACATTTCAATACCATTCTTGTAGAATGGTTTATATTTTGCCTCAAAATAGGCCTTAGTTTCACTGATAACCTCTTCATTCGAGCGATATTTCTTACCGGCGAGCATTTTAATAAGATCTGCGAATAGCCAGTAGTCGCTGGGAGCGAAATCTGGAGAATACGGTGGATGTGGAAGCAATTCGATCTTTAATTCATGTAGTTTTGCCATTGTTTTTTTTTTTTTTTGGCCTGTGACACAGTGCGTTGAAACAAAATTTTTTCGTTGCCATAAACGGTCGTTTTTTTTTTTTTTTTTTTTGCAATTTCGGCCATCGAACGCTCCAATAACGCTATATAATATTCACTATTGATGGTATTTCCCTTCTCAAGGTAGTCGAAGAATATTATACGTTTCTTATCCCGAAATACTGAGGCCATAACTATTCCAGCTGATTGTTGTGCTTTTGGACGAGGTTCACCGGTTGCTGTCCACTCAGATGACGATCGATTTGATTCTGAAGTGAAGTGATCATGAATCCATGTTTCAATCATTGTCACGTATCGACGCAAACATTTCGGTTTATTACGTTTGAACATGGCCAAACACTGTTTAGAATCATCAACACGTTGTTGTTTTTGCTCAACAGTGAGCAAACGCGGCATCCACTAGTAACAGAGCTTTTTCATGGACAAATGATCATGCAATATAAAGCCAACACGTTCTTTCGATATCTTTACGATGCCAGCTAACTCATGCAACTTCACTTTGCGATCATTCAATACGATTTTATGGATTTTTTCAATGTTTTCTGGTGTTACCGCCTCATTTGGACGTTCACTGCGTTCTACATCATCAGTGTCTCTACGACCACGTTTGAAGTCAGCATACCAACGTTTTATTTTTGTGTCCTGATGGAGCGGAGTCCCCATAACATTTTTCAAGCCATTTCATCGGTTGAACCGTATTTTATCCCATCAAGAACCAATGTAAAATAAAACACAAAATTGTTTTTGATCCATTATTTTGAAAACAACAATAGTAGCGTCACTCTTAGCACAATAATTCACACACTAACGAACAGATTGTCATGAAATTTTAACGGTTGTCTTTTGCCGGTTAGTAGCAACTTAAAATGAGGTAAATTCCAAAAACACTAGTGCCAACTATGTATTAGGCCCGGGACTTTTCAGTCCATATGTTATCGTGTAATCCGGCGAAGTCTTTTTCCCGCTTCTTCTGCAAATCGACACTACCCTTTTAGATCCGAAAGCGCGTATGTCACGGTAACACATCGTTCCGCCGTCGATTTCCAGACCCAACGTTTTGGCATATCGTTATAATTAGTACAACTTCCGTGCGCCCAACGTGTAATTTATGTTAAACGGCACCGAAATCGTATAATTGAAACCGTCGACCGTGCGAGCAGTGGACTGTAATATATTATTTTAACGATTAAAAGTTTACGACGTTTCGGCACTCGTCAAATTGAAACGTTCTCGCCCGGCGGTGTTTCACTCGTCACGCCGTCCATAGACGTGGACGCAATCCCGACATCGCGCGGACAATTCCCGCGGCAACGGTTTCGCGACGAAGTTTCCGGTCGAAAATGTTTAACGGTCGACCGGGGGCGTTTTTATCCGTATTGTTTTCACCAGAGCCTGCATCAACGATAAAAAAAAAAAAATAATAATAAAACCCACCACAGTTTTATTTTCGTCGAAATATATATACTAGTCGGGACGCACGGCTTTGCCCGTGCCCAGTACTGAACGAAAAGAAAGAGTATTAACATGACTTTTTTTATTTATATATATTATAACCCTTTTTATTTAATTACAAAATGTTGTATACATTTGGGCGGCAAATTGTTGACAAAAAAAAACGTAGAACGAACGAATGAAATTCAACTGCTAAATCGTACGCTAATACATTTTTGGTTTTGCCATCTTTTGAAAACGCGTGGAAATTTGGCCGGCTGGATACCCGTGAGCACGTCACTAACGGTTGCCCATGGGGAAAAATACAGTTTTTTTTTTTTTTTTTCTAAACGTACACCTGTTATTTTAAATGTTTGTCCCTGAACCTTAGATTACTATGGTAACGAACATAGTCACGGCGAACGCTGTTTTCAAAGGGAACTGTACTCTTTAAAATTGGAATGGCAAATCCGTCGGAATATCGGCAATAACGGGCAAACGAATCATTTTCTCCTCTTGCTATTCCTGTCATAATTTTTGCTCTTACAATATTTTACCGCAAGTGTGTAATCTGAAATCGCGTGCCAGACCCGTATCCAGGGTTATATTTGGTGGGGGGGGTCTAAAAAAAAAAAAAAAATTTTTCATTTAATAATTTTGAACACAATTTTCATACATTTTTTAAATACCACACTCATTCTATTTTTCAATTATCTGACAAATAATAGTATAATATAGTTTTTTTTTTTGTTTTTTACAATACAATACCATACAATTCTAATCTCATCTAATCTAATCTTATCTACAATATAAATATTCTGTTTTTTTTATTGTATCCAATACTTTGTCTGTAGATGTAAGCCCATTAAACTGACAGAAGTGCAGTTCCCGTTAAACACTCATTTCCTGTATTATTACAAAACACTGTTTTTAAGCATTTCATTGTGGAAATTGAACGCTCAACTGCTGTTGTAGACACCCATAAAGTTGCCGACATTTTTAATCAAAAGTTTATGTTTGGGTAAAACTTCACATAACATGCATCCAAAATATTCATAATTTCAATAGGGGTTTTCCTAAATTTACCTATTTTTCTCACCACAACGAAAATGCAGACATGACCACTTTTGTGAAATACACGATCTGTATAGATTCTTAAGTTTCAAAACATATTCGTTTGGAGCGATGTTTGGGAACGTTTATATAATTTTGGTATAAATTATAAAGAATTCTGATTTTATATGCAGACACGGAAAAGTTTCGAGGGGGAGGGGTCCAGACACCATGCCCTTCATCCCCGGATACGTGTCTATCATGTGCCATTATATAATCTTAGCGTACCAAAGTTATGGGCCGGAACATCAACTTTGAGCCTCAGCTTATGGAAAGGTACTCCTGATAATTCTAAAGAGTCGAGAAATTCTACAGGGCACCATGTTACCCGTTCTGTTTCTACAACACTGTCTACCGGGGACCACTCCACGACGTCACCATCCGCGAGTGACATAATTTTTACATTAATCTGTTTTTTGTTGGTCGGTGCTAAAATTGCCCATTCAAACGACCGCCATTCTCTATTCCCCATATCAGTTTGCGGATCGGTATAGACGTTGTTTTTCCAGTTTTTCCAGTTTTTCCAGATCATGTGTTTTATGAACTATATTACAGAATTCATGGTTTAATGTAAATCACACCCGTTACAATCTGTTGCTATACAATCAGCACCGATTATCAGCAGAAGAACAGCTCCGTATGTGTATTATTTTGCAATTGTACTAGCATATTCGTAGTCAGACTATATTTTTTTTTAGGAAATTGTACTTAATAAAAAAAAATATATATATATTTTTCATTTACAATAATCGATAATCCGCATGGCTAATCAACAATAAAATAATCCAAACTACCGAATCCCTGTGTCGGCCAACCTTTCAGGGCTGAATTTCCGGATAAAATGTAGCCCGTATGTTGTTCCGCGGAATGCAATATATTCCCTATGTCAAAATTTTATCGAAATATTTAGCGGTTGAAGAGTCAACGAGTAAGTCACGAGCAGACAGAACGTTCATTTTTTTTTTATATTAGTCTCCGGTCGTCTGCACTCGTCGCGATGTTTATAACTATGGCATCATCTTTGTTCAGAACGAAGAAAATGAGAATAACGTGCCTAACCACGCGCACTCATCGTCAGTCACAACGGCGGTATTCCGAATTTATATTAGAGCGATAAAACAAACAAAAAACGGTCCCCTCCTAGTCCGTCGTGATATAATACGTATACTTAGATCAGATGAATCGATTTACGAGTCATTATTTCGAGTAAGAAACGATAATTTACTAACAGAACAAGTTCTGGTCAATTGTGTGTTTGTAAAAGTAGTTTTTTTTTTGTTTTTGTTAATTAAATTCGTTGACGTGTTATTTTAAACGGTGTGTTTTAGAGTATTTTCGGAATAAAAAACAACAATATTGTATGGGTTTTGTAAATATATTTTATTTTTTCTTTCGGTGCAATGTAAAATAATAAAAATGTTCTCAATTTTGAATATTAGAATATTATCGATATTTATGATACTTTTGAACATCGTAAATTAGTAAATCGTGACCTAAATGGCTAAAAAATATTGTGACTTTTATTATACGGCTATACCAATAAATCGTACAAATTAAAATGTTTTATAACGGAACGGGTAACTATTTTATAATTGAATTTTTAAATTTTTATTATTTTTTTTTTTTTTTCCATTATTACTCAATAGCACAACGTATAAAACCTTGTACTCAGCATTTTTTTTTATTTTTTTTAATTCTCTATTATACGCGAGAAATATTACTATACGTTTGGGAAATTTGCTAAAATTACAATGGAAATTATATTCAACGTATTATCGGGAATATTCCCGGACTGCGATTATTACGTGCAATTACTTTAAACCGTAAATATCGTTAATTTAATTTTGAACAAATATCCCCTTGGCTAATAATATTTTATGATAATACGACGGGCGAATAGTGAAAAAAAAAAAAAAAATAATAATAATAATGTTTTTCTGCATATTTTAACCAATCTGCTGTGAAGTTTTGCGGGTTTATTTTTTTCGAATAACTACTTTGAATTCAAATAGTAATAAACAGCGTTATTGATAGTACCTCCTTATATTATTTTATCTAGCGGAAGGAATATTTATACCTATTTGAACATCGATTTCGAAAACGGATTCATCTGTGATTTATAGGTAATAATGTGCAACTTGGGTGGCGGGCCGATTTTTAAAAAAAAAAAAAAAAATAAAATATGTTTTCAACATAAGATTTATTGGATACCGTTGACTTAACTAACAACGGTTTACCGTGTGATATTGCGTTTTCGACGGGTTGACACGGTGTTTTCGTTTTTAAAAATATATTCTAATACGGTGTTTTTTGATCTTTCCATGTAGTTTTCTTAATAATACGGGAAAAAAAGTGGAATGTTTACGCAATATATATCAATGTTTATGTTATTTTTTTGATATGGTTTTTTTGTTGTTGTAATTCAGTAAAAAAAAAAAAAATGGGATAGACACCCGAAACGTTTACCAATAACTTATATTAGCACTTACTAGACGCTTTGAAACATATCTGGCGATATCGGAATTATTTGAAATAGTTTAGTATTTTTTTTTTTTTTTTTGTATATTGATGCAAATTGTTTAATTTATTTATTTTTTCAGTGTTCGGTGTTTTCAAGTGCAAATTCGTAAAAAACACGAACAACTGTAATTTTTTTTTGTAGAACAAAATAGATCAGAACTATGTTTAACTGTTCAAGTTCAATCGAGCTTCGGTCGGGATCGTTTTTCATTAACATTGATTTGTCGTTGAATACGGACAAAAATTAAATTTCTCAATACCTTCCCAACTAATCGCAACTACAACAGTGGCCCACCCCAATTGGTGCGAAATATGATATTTTGTTCAACCTTTTTATACTTTTTGTCACTTTTCCTTTGTTATTGGAAAATAGATTAAATTGTACCCCAAAGCCGTGTTTGAATAAAAATTATGATCTCCTCTGGTATTCGGTTTATCGTCTACCACCGTGGTCACATTTACTGAGTTGCACGGTTTCTTTGTTTTTTATTTTTATTTTTTATTTTTATTTACCAAGCATTTCCTACCTACCGATTATTGGATTCGTGTTTATTATTTTTCGGACGTGTCTCGCATAGTAAAATGTACCTTATGTTCGGTTTAAATGCTACTTTACTGCACCGACATCTTTTATTTTCATTCACATAACCCTATTGCTATATAAGTAAATATCAGTTACATAACTGTGTATTGATACACAGTTGGTAAAAAAAAAAGTAGAGAATTATTACTACTTATAACTTTGTGTACATAGCTGGAGTAATGGGGCAGTAATTATAATTACAAAGTTACAAAGATTTTTTTTTTTTTCCATTTGGTAGCCATTGTAACTTGACCGATTAGCTCGATCGGTTTTTATCGATCTTAATAGATATTAATATGTTACTTGAGTATTCGCATACTTTAAATAAACATCAATTAATACGACTAATCCTTACGATTAACTCAATTAATCACAATCTTATTATCGTGTTTAAAAGAATTATATTTTATGTTTTTTTTTTTTTTTTTTTTTTTTTATTCTGGTGCTCATAATTTTTATTGTGAATAATAGTTGAAAAAAAAAAATTGATTTAATTTCACTTTACATTGTATAAAACAATATAATGAAAAAAAAAAAGCATTTGACCAAAAACTATTAATACTATTTTCTACGTGTAACTAGAAACTCAGCAAATTACGTTTTTTTTTTTTTTTTGTTACTTGTTACTGCCTAACTTTGCGGTATTCACAGTAAAAAGGGTATTTTAAAATCCAATATTATTATTATGAATCCCTTAATATTACATTAATATTATGGCAAATAATTAGAAACTGTTGTATAAGTAATACAAATATCACGAAAACCTAGTCGTTTTAGAAACACTTATATTTGTTTTATACTACTAGCTCCTGTACTCAATCCAGAGTGATCAATCTTCCGTAAGACACTCATTATCTCGGTACATGTTAACTTTTTCAGAATTTTCTACCCTTAATATCGGTGAACGGCCAGCTATGATTTTTTCCCGGTGCACGTACAAGATTAAGTTTACCTACTTTATCAACGGATCCTCTCTAGAGTCCGTCTCCCTGAAAATATAACTAGGTATATTCTCTAAACCTTCTCATAATTCCCATTATCACAATGAAAATCGATAGTGCAAGGCCCTAATAATGCTAAGAATGTTCATTAGCTTTTCCGTTTATATTCTGCACATCGACTATTCACCCCATGACTACGCTTCAATAATTTCCCTCTACCCAAACCTATGATAAAGTTATACCGCCCGTATTAAAGGAGATGCGTACAGGCAATTTTGACGACATTTTAAAAATAATGTTATTTTATCAATTCGAAAATATTCAAATTCACTATCCAAATAAACATAGTCCAGTGTCAGTACCCAGTAGTCCCGTATCATAATTAGGTCCTTTATCACTTGTATTTTTCGTGTAATCATAAAATAAAAATAAAGTAAACGAAAAACGGTTTTGCGGGGGAACAACTATACTCTTTCCGTAATCATAGTGAAACTACCAAAAATTTTATAGCATATTCAGAAGATCTTCTTCCTATTCACTTGTGTCGAAGCTCACTTATATTTTTGATAACATAAATACATTAAATATTTTGAAATTGATAACTTTTTGTTTATTGATTTACTAATAAAAATTTATTGGGTAGTGCTATCAAAAAAGGGCATGTTACATCATATTCTTCTTAATGCTGTGAAATTTCGTGAACACTACTTTAAATACGCAACGAGTATAGTTGTCCTGTGAAAAACAATTTTTATAATCGAATCACAGTGGGTATTACCTACCCTAATTGATTTGTCTGACCGTAAGATAACCACAAATATTACATTTCTCAAAAAGATTATTGACCAATTACATTTATGCCCTAATTCTTTTACACGAATTGAACTTTTGAGTTCCCTATTGCATGCAGTACCCGTTCTCATTTTGTGCCTTTTAATAACACTAAATATGGACGTAATAATCTAATTCATCACATGATGGGCTATCCTGTATCTAATCAGTAATCACCCATGTATATTTATTATTTGTTATTAAATTATAATTTTGAGCTTTTGAGCTTTATAACGAATAAAAAATAAACATACAATTTTACTTGTTTTGCTCTGCAAGCTGCTTTAGCGTATACGTATATATTTTTTTCTTCTTCATCAGCTTAACGGTCTATTTAGGACCGACGCTGCCATCAAAATCTCCCTCCATCTCTCTCTCTCTCTCTGAAACGCCGTCTATAAGTTTGGGACCTGGTCTATCATTGATAAATCTTTGGTAACTACGTCAATCCATCGGGTTCGAGGTCATCCTAGGAGTCTTGTTTTTTTTTATTTTCTCAACTAAAACGATTTTAAGTAGCTGGCCATCCGCTCTACATGTATGTCCGAATCATTCTAGCCGTTTTCTACAAATAAAGGAGAGTGTGTCTGACCTATTGTGGAATCGTTTTATATTTTCATTGTTTCTTCTTTTATATATCTGTATTTCCGGGTATGGTGCGTAATGCCCATAACACTTTTCTTTCGACTTCGGTAAGTCGTCTGCTGTCGTCATTGGTCAATGACCAGGTTTCACACGCATAGGTCGAGGGTAACCGTGTTATAATGGTATCTTATAATTTCTAGATAACAGCTTGGATCTTAGGATATAGATAGATAGATCATATATATATATATATATAGATAACCTAACCTTACCTAACTATATTTGTTAAAATACCATTTCAGGAATATTTAATACATCCAATAGTTCAAGTTATGCAAAGTAATGCAAACTTGGTCTTATCGTATAATAATACATAAAATGCAAAACGTTATACGCGCCTATGAAAATCTCTAAGGATTTTGAATTTATTTATGAAATCTGTCATCTTAGGACTTATCTGTATAATGTATACATATATGCAATTCTGCGTGTTTTAATTCTAGATTTACAGTTTGATTTATATGCGCGTTCGTCTGTGGCGTGTCAAAACGAAATTAGATTTCCGACATTCATTTAAAACAGATTCGGCATGACGTTGAAAACTGTACAATATTATAAATATATTCGTTCTGTGTACGTATCTTGTTCGCAATCCATATATGCATTCGAATAACCATAATAATGCCTAATAATAAATATTAACCAAAGTTTCCGGTCGATCGTGCGCTGTTTTTAATTATATTTTTATGTCCGGTTCTATAAAACTATAAAGAACCGGTAACCGTATATCAGTTCTGTAAAATTAAAAAAACGTTATAACCAAAACACCATTCAATAACCGTGTTTTCGCATCGATAAGTTGTTGAGCTGATTTCAGTTCTGTACAATTTGCAGAGCTGTTTAATTGTATCATTTAATTTGTTATAATTTTGTGATCGCGTAAAAACACTATTTTTATTTTTTTTTTCTACTGTGACGCTATTCTGTGCCGGGACTACTATGTTTTTACCTTAGGGTGTATAATAAATAAAGTATTGCCGGTATAATCATTATAATCTTGATTAAATGATTCTGATGGCATTTTTATTAATCTACCAATGACAAGGTCGTTTAGGAACAAATCAAATCTTCTTCAAGACCACGATGAGATCAATTATAAGGCACATTTTGATTTCACTTAAATTCCTGCCTATTTTATTTGCACGTGAAATTATAAAAAAAAAAATTAACTAAACAATCGTTTGAATTATTCGAACCATATTCTTGAAATTGAATCATCACGTTATAATATTTGATACGCATAACATAACCCAGAAAGTGGTTGTAACAATAGATAACAAATACGCGGATAAGACCGTAGGCCCATGAACTGTGAACGGCGCTTGTAGAGAGAAGTGAGGGAACGATATTGAGCGAAAGAGAAAAGAGACAAAGTAGCAAAAATACAATAAGTCCACGGCCAAATAAAAAAATTGGTGTGAAACTGACCTAGTTTTCAAATAATGTTTTTATTAAATTAGGTACGCGGCTGCTCTTGTAGTATTATTTCGTCAATTGCCTATAATATTGAACGGAAAAACACTATTGACCGGTCAGTTTTTTCGATAAATATATTTTTATTACGCTATTTGACAACGCAGTACATTGCTGGGCGTCACTTATGAGAACTTATGGCTACTCCCTGGCCTGTAATGAATAATGGATATCGATGGAACATGTAATCGACATTGTGATGACATTTTTTGCGCGATAACACATATAATCATATATTTAAATAATTATTATATATGATTGCAAAGTATAAAATATATTTAAAAAAAAAAAATAAATATTATTCAACTAAAAAATGTTCTGGACACAACAATAATAGCGAGAACTGTCGGTATCCCCGTAGAATCGTCGACGTATATATCTAATAGGATTTATTACACTATTGTTTAATAATTGTTATCGATGTAATATATTATATCGCTTCTATTGTTCTATGTCGACGTGCGCCGAATGTGCTATCGATTGTTGAAAAATGTAAAAAAAAAAAAAAATACCCATACTGTTCCATGGAACAAAAAAAAAAACAAAAAAAATGTTGTTATAATTTGAATAATTAAAATTACAATTCAAAGACTAGGGTTGGTGCGATATAGACGAACAGAGAAGACTATTTCGTTTTGTATAATTGTAAATATAATCGGGTTGATTAAAAAAGCTAGCGTAATCGTCATAATTTGAAGGCCCCGGAGCAACAAGCCACGTGATATTCCACACGTTGGAATCGTCCAAAGGCTGTAAAAACGGTTTTATTTTTATGGATTTCTCTGGTTGTCGCACGCGATTGGGATTTACGTTAAAACTTCACGGGGCCGTTTATTTTAAATATTCATCATTTTTAATGAGTTTAAATTCTCTAAAATTAAATCATTTCGAAATCGTCCGTCCATTCTATACACGAATAGGTAACGTACATTTTATTTAATAATTACATACGTTATTTTGTTGCTCGGTCCATATTTTCATTGTAAAACCGTAGAGACATATATTTATGGAAATTAGACGGTCAGAACTTACAGGTGTAATGTATTTTTATCATACGAGGTCTGTTCAAAAAACACCAGGACAAATGTTATTACGGCTAATCTACGCACGATAACGTTTCAAATTGTAAATATATGCATTCCCCGCGAATAAGTGGACATTTTCAATAAAATCCCCAAGTCGCTATCTTATCTCAGTTTAATATTACACGTGGTTAAATGCAGTCAGTTTTTTTTTCGTTCGTCGTTTTCGACATGTCCGAACTTAACGAACAGTTTTGCTTGAAACTTGGTAAAAAATGATGCGGAAAACGGAAACGTACGGAAATGACTAAAATCGCTTTTGGGGATGATTCATTAAGTGGTTCCGTGACTTTCGAGTGTTTTAAACGTTTCAAAGATAGTCGGCGGTTAACTGAAGGCAATCCACTTTCCGGAAGACCGTCGACGTCATCCAGAAACGATGGTGCGGCGACAAATTGCGAAAAAAAAATGCAAAATGGCCGCCGATTCGTGAATTAAAAAAGGGAATCTCAACCGAGTTTTGTTGTGCAATTTTACAGGAAAATGTACAGATGAGTAGGGTCGCGCTGCCAAATTCGTTCCGCGATTGTTCACCACCGACAATGCACCGGCAAATTTAGCGCTGTCGATTCGTGAATTTTTGACTCATAAAAAAATTACTGCGGTCCCGCGGACTCTCGCTATTCTCCAGATCAGGCCCCATGCGATTTTTTCCTATTCCCAAGACTAAAATCTGCGCTTAAAGGACGACGATTTCAAGACGAAGAGGAAATTAAAGCGAACGCGGCAACAGGGCGCATAGCTTTCACTTTGGAACAGTTCCAAAGGATTGTTGATAAACGGCAAGATCGCCGGGATCACTGCACATCGTCCAGAAGAGAGTATTTATTAAGGAGATACCCATAAATAATATGTCACTTCGTTTTTGTAATTATAAAATATAAAATCCTGGTACTTTTTTAACAGACTTTTCGCTCGTGTAGTGCAGGTATTGCACGTGTTTGATTACAGGTGTCTATAACCAAGACATTTTAAACTGTCCTAACCGGACAGAAGTATGACAGTACCCGAAGACTGTGGCCGTGATACTCAGTACTAATTCACAATTTTTTCGTTTTCGTAATGACGTTGGGTGATCAACCATCACCGGTATAGGTACGGCACGCATAATTTGTCCGGAAATTTCTGCTGACGAATTCCGTTGAAATGCGAGAACACACCGCGACATGTACGTTCGCACAGGTATAAATCGTATCGCTGTTCCGGCGTACGAGTCGATTTCCGAGTCGGCAAATTCGAACGCCTTCGCCACCGCTGCCGGTTGATGTTCGGTTGTTATTTACATCGGTTATACAGTCTTTGCAGTTTTCCCGGCGGTTGTTGCCGTAACATTTGTCACACACACACACACACACACACACCCAAAAAAAAAAAAAGAAAATAAATAAAAATACGTTTTCCGGCAGTCAGACCAAATATACATAGTACGAATATAGATAAAAAAAAATAAATAAATAAAAATACCGACAACCTGTGAATTCTGTGTCGAGGTGATTTTTGGGCGGTATATCATTGCGTTTAAACACAAAAAACGATACGTGTACGTGGACAAATAAACCGTTCGGTTAGAATATAATATTGTTCGACTTTATCGAATAATAATTTGCGTTCGCGAGACACGCGTTTTTATTTTGAACGTATTGCGCGAAAAATGAATTTAAAGAAGAAAAAATTGAATCGATTGAGTTACATTATTATTTGTGATTTATTTAGAAAATATTTTGCTCGTTATATATATATATATATATATTTTAATATTAATTATTAACAATTGACTTTTCGGACTCGGAGCGAGACGTGTGGTTTTTATTTCTTTAAATTAGTGATTTGACATAAATCCGGATTATTTAATAACCGAATAAATTCGGATTTACGATTTTAAAATCGAAAATTTTACGTTTCGAATTCCGAAATCCGAAATGTTGCATTTTTACGACTAAAACTACGTTCGCCGGGTCAGCTAGTTTATGCATTCTAAAAAATTGACTGTAATATATATGATTTTGTTTTGTTGCGCTAGTTTTTTTTTAAATTAATTTTTAGTTTTTGAATTGTAAATAAAGTTTTTAATGCTTTACACATTTTATGCTATCAACAATTAAGTAATAATGATAATATGAAAGAAAATTAAATGACAATTTTAAAATCCGAAATTTGGATTTTGATAAAAATTCGAAATACTCAATTTAGAACCCGGAATCTGAGTATACAATAAATGTTGGATTTTAAATTGCGGAATCCAAAAATCCGGATTCTCGAACTTCGGCAAATTCAGATTTTTCCTAACATTAGTTTAAACACATAGTCGTCCAGCAAAAAAAAAAAAAAAAAATCATCATTATTAAGTAATGTCCCACGATTTTTTTTTTATATTAAATGGGACGTGGGTACGGTGGAGAGGTAATTTTTCATAATTGCATGGCGTTCGGCGCTACGGTAACGCAAAACGGCAAAAGTTCTTGGGCGTGATCGAATTTTAATTCTGAGCACTAACTCCCGGAATATTGTTTTTTGAACGTATAATACAGCGTATTAATAGCCGCTTTCATAATTTTTACATAAAATAAAAAAATATATCTTTTTATATACGTATTCGGCTTTCCTGTAGCGAAACAAAAACGGTCGTCCATTAAAAAATACGATTAATTAATCCAAGTCGATGAATACCGATAATAATATTATATAACGTTAAAAATGTATTATTCGCGTGACACGCGTGGCAGCTCTATAGACATAGGCATAGCTCTCTAGATCTATAGTAATTTTTACTATTGAATAAAACGAAAATGAATAAAACGAGATAGGAGACTAAAACTAAACGATTCGGGAAAAAAACGTCGGCCATAATTTTCGTTATTGCTGTCCGCGCATCGGTTAAATTGTTTTTCTTCTTCTTCTTTTTTTTTTCTTTTTCTTTAATTATTATCGACATCCGCCTTGAAAATCGTTGCTTTTCCGGTCTAACGGTTTTATTTTACGACAAAACTCAAGGGAGAGACAGAGAGAGAGAGAGAGTGACTGAGAGAAAAATAGAGAAATTAACGGAGGATAGCGAGGCGCAGACGTGGACTTTTAAAACGTTCAAGTATAATTTCGAATAAACGCACAAGACAATAATATAACACGGGATCTCGGTCGTTAAAACGGCACGTGCACCACGTTTCATATAAAGTGAATACGCCGACGAATTATTCGTACTGTCTGAAAAACAACCTATTTTTGCTACTAATAAATATTTGTTGACTAAAATTAAGAATTCATAATTATAAAAGAAAAATCCAGTGGTGTTCGCCGCATTGCCTCCCTTTTAAATACGTCCTTGAGTCATAAGTTAACACGATATTCAATTATGAATTTATCAAAAAAGTGTGTAACCACACTCCGGTTAGCATCATTTTTCGTTTGAAATGATTTATTGTTAAATACCCTTTACTACCCTAAACTTTTCCAACAACTGTGACCTATTTACTACCACTGTTCTGTACAAAGAGAATATTTGTCGACTGATAAATATCTGTATTCATTATATTGTATTTTATACACCTACTAATTTTCCATAAAATATTTTTCAAAAATTAATCTTCGGGAATTCTACAACACTATAGTAAAAATAGTATAACTGTGTGACAATCGTTGGTGCACAACTAGAGGGAGGGAAAGTACTTTGGGTCCTTAAAACCCTCTCAAGTCAAAACAAGCATCCCTATACAGAAAATGGTGTGAGTGGAGCGAGGGTCAACTGACGAGTTACATAAAAAATCTAGAGCTTGAGCACCCCCTCGTGCTAATGTCTAGTTACGCCTATGGTAACAATCGATTGGTTTAAACTTGTTATCGCGAGGCTACCGATTATTTTTTTTTTTGTCAAACCGCGTCTAAAGTTTCTTATTGTAGTAAGATTTATAAAGGGTGACCCCCCCGGGGTAGTTAATCGTTCGACCTATCGTCCTTTGTTTGGGTAATTAATGTAACCGCGTCAAACCATAACAACAAGACGAAAAAAAATATACTGCCCACGGGTGGGCCATTGTTGTAGGTGAAAAGTTGGGTAGGTAGGATACAGAGGGAAATTTAATTTATTTATCTGTACGCAACGATAAACCATTGTTAACGAACTACGATTTTCAGCGAAGAACGGTTAAAAATGTTTTGATAAATTAAAATTGAATAAATATTAATTTGTTACAACAAAATAAATTAAAACGGTGCATTTTTATGTTTGTCTAAAATTTTTGAGAATTTTTAATAGAACCAAAAAATGTTTGATCAACAAAAATCGAAAAATCGTACGCGATGTTCCGTGATTTCCGTCAAAATCTAATTTTCAACGCTTATAAAACAAATATCGGTCATTTTCGATATTTTTACATTGCTATAAGAAATAATTATAAGTAAAATTCAGTCAAATTTCAAGAAGTTTTGAATCAATTTTGAATCCAAATAAAACCAAATAAAAACTTAAACAACGAGTAAATTTAAAATAGTTATATATATAAAACATAAAAACGTCAACAGTTTTTAACAATTGTACCACGTTTAGAATGTGCAAATATAAGTCAACATGAAAATTTGAAGTCTCTAACCTGATGTTTTCTAACTGAATTACAACACAATAACAGATACGCGTTATTGCCTAAATAATGCATTTTTTTTCATTTTACAAAAATCTGTCTAGATCTGAAAAATTCTTTTTAAAAAAAAGGACACTTTGTCATATTTTAATAGAATCAAGATTTTTAGTAGAAAATTTGTCCACAGACATAGAAAAGAAATCACATAGTTAACATCAATCCGCATCATAATCTAGAACTTTGAACGTATTGTGAAATCTTGCGGAAAATCTCAAGAACAAAAAACCATAGAAAAACACCCGTATAAATTATTCATTATACATATATTTGATACCAGTGTTATTACGGTGATTTCAAGTTTATGACCCGAGTAAAATGTGTACAGTGTGTTCGTTAATAATAAGAATAAAAAAAATAAACGTACACACAATTTAATACGTTAACATTCGTCATTATCAAATAAACGAAAACTTCAGTCCTTTTAAACGTATTCAAAGCGTCCAGTTACGCGTTCAGTAAAGCATTTCTGAAAATATTTAAAGCGTCTACATCACCGTACAATTCCGTGTACAAATACGATTGAAAATCTCGACCAATCGAACCGGAGAAGTGAATAATGTCGAATCGATTTTGTCGGAGGTCAATACGAAAATTAAATTTAATCTATTTCCGTTAAATTAATTGTCGGTACCCGGGCATTGTTCATTATAAAACGGACGTTTAGATTTCTGTCGTCCAACTGCAGAAATGGTCGCGTATTTAATAGGACATTTTACATTTTACTATGAACTTTTCGATATTTTTGTTCCTAGTTCGGTGCGTAACTACGTTCACTGCGTCGTAGGTATCGAACGCGTAGGTCGCCGGGCGCTATAAATCGCCGTTACATATTACTCTTGATCGAAACTAAATCTCAGCAAACCGTATCTACCGGAGAAAGTCTGGCGAAAGATTAGAGCAAAACATATTATATAACTCTACCTGCATAAGTCCTCGGGATTACGTCGAAATCTACGTCAAGCAGATAGCTATTTATATATATATATATATATATATATATTAACGGTGAAATAAAGAAAACGGCAGAGGTATACTATAGGCGTTCGTTTTTGGAGAGAAAGTAACATAAAGCGAAAAAAAAAAAACAAAATGTAGGCAGGTACATTTGTATTTCAAAAATGTAAAACTTTTTTTTGTGAATATAGATTCTGTTTATAATTTCCTCGCCCAGTAAATAACGTTTTTTTTTTCTTATACAGTTTTTTTTTTATTTAAATCTGATTTATGGAAATTACTTTTGCATAAACACAAATCTACCTAAACGTTTACGTTAACTATATATATATATATAAACGCATAATAATATCTAAACTTTAAATTTTTCGCGGTCCGTCCGGACTAGATTCTAGTCTAAAACGAAATAAAGATGTATCGAAACAATAATCATTCATAGATGAGTTTAGACTATACGCTTGTATAATACGTATACGCTATATACACAATTTGAACCTATTGGAGTATATTAACCGTTTGGTATCGTTGACACAACCGTACCTACCGACGATATCGTAAACGGAGACAAACTAACAGATCGTCCGGTGTGTAAACTACAGTCGATGCATAATGAATTGGTATTTGATTACATCAAATCGATACTAAACCGCACACGAACCCCAAAGAATTTCGATAACATTTGTAAAAGGTTACCTACGTAAATATATCACTGTCCTTATAAATCCTTAGGATTTCCATAGGATCCTCCGTGATCTATATACATCAAGCAGACACTGTTCCCGCGAGCACGCATGAAAGATAAAAGTTCACGCACATCGTTTATAGAGGAATAAATGTAAAACCGACAAAGAAAAAAAAAAACAACATATTTTTTTTACAGATTTAGGACTTTTCGGAATTATCGGTTTAGCAGAGTACAACCCGTGGACTCCGTGATTCCATTTGACCAGTGCGTGCAATATTTTATCTTCAATACTATCCTACTGAAAACTTATTCACCGAATGCATCTCAACAATCGCCAATAGTCTCAAAGCACCACCGTATGGTGGCAGTGTCATTATCTAAAAATTTAAAAATAATAAAATATTGCCCCCTTCAACCCCTGTATCCCGTATTCAATTATTCAGATACAATTTCTAATGTAATCTTTATGTAGTTTGACTGTATTCTGTATATATATATATATATATATATATATATATATATATGTACGATGACCGGAATACGATCGAATTTACTTAAAACCATCGTAAAACGAACCACCCGGAATGTAAATTATTATATTCGAGGTATTGCGAATAGATCAAATACATTACGACGGGTTTTTATTTCGGTTTTATTATTATCGTGTTCGTTGTCGGTCGCTCAAAGTCTTCGTATAAACGGACGTACGTGCCTCGGTTGCGGAACATCGATACATAAATAATTTTCAAAAAATAACCCCATCGTGGATGATTTTCTTTAGATTCGGTACGACTAAACATAATACGATACATATATATTAACCCCTTGGCTCTCAATAATAATCTGCTCGTAATCTATATTAAAAAAAAAATTAATAAATGTCCATTTATTGTAAACGAGACTTAAGATTGTATTATATGATTATGTAAAACAGTCTTTCTCAAAGTGGCCGATAGCGTTCCCCCTCCCCGTGTTGCCATTGGTAGTCTTTAGGGGAGTGGTATAAGACCCGAAGAAATGTTGAGGGCAAGAACACGTCGGAAGCAAAAATGAAAAAAAAAAAACAACAATACAATACGGATTATATTAAATATTAAATTATGTTTATCGAAAATCCAACCAATCCATCAGCACCAATGTGCTTTATTTGTCAAAAGACATTTCCAAATGAAGCGACGCAGCCTATCTAGACTACACGATCATTTTAATAAAATGCACTCGGATAATAAAGACAAAGATGTGGCATATTTTCAAGACATGGAAAAAGATGTACGTAGCTCAGGCAATAATATCAAAACTTTTCTTTGCAGCTTCTAAGCAAGACGATTACGGACTTTGTGCTTCGTACAATATCTCGTTGTTATTTGCTAAATCAGGCAAACCACACTATATCGGGGAAGGTTTAGTTAAACGTATAAAGGTTTAATAATAATTTCACAGTGAATCATTCGCCAGATGTTCAATTACTATTGGTGATCCGAAACGTAGTTCGGCAATATTATCATTAATTTAGCCTAAAAATATTTCAAAAAAAATATAAAAATTTAAAATAATGATATATATCAATGGCGCAACCAATGACATTCAAAGGGGAGAGGGGGCAATAAAACCTATAGAAAATAAATTTTATCACCACATATTTAACCATGTAAAATTTAATTATTTTATCTACGTGCTGTTCGCGTGGCGTCTACAAAATACCAAGTCATTTATGCAGACAATTTCCAACATTTTTAAATATTAAACGATATTCATTATTTTTCAGTTAATAATATTCGGAGCTGGACGATTCGGATATTATCGGACATTGTGAACGTTAGGCTTTTTTATCAGACGTCCGGGCGATATTATTTGTTTTGTACCGTATCGCCAGGGTTTTTTTTTTTTTTTTTTTTTTTCATATATAAATTATTACGTCGATGGTGCACAATACTAGAGAGTTATACATACGAGAGAAACAATCATTATTATGACCGTATGGTATTATGTCTCGTTCTTTATGCGCATAAATGATATGCCAGAGAACAGAGCACGCGATGACGAGACCAATAAAAAAAAAAAAAAAAATTCGTTTTGTTTTACTTTATATTTATTCGAATGATCACAATATTATTTCGAGTCGTCGTTGAAACGAACGAGAATCGCAACATATAGTTTTACATAATATATGGTCGTTTTATAAAACAAAAAAAAAAAACATCGAATATAACAAACACTATCTACATAAAAAACCTTATTACATAACCTATCTATAATGCATCAAAATAAATCACATTTAGTAAAATATATTGTAAACTGTTATAATTATAATATAATTGCGGATATTTTCTCAGTTAGGGTTAGGTTAGATTTGACTAAAGATTACAAATGTATTAAAAAAAATAATTGCTACATTATACCGGACTTGGCGAAAGTTCTCATTGTAAGCATATTATATTTTTTCGATTATTATTTAATTTCTATAATATAATATATGGTTTTTTCTGTCTGTAAATAACTTTAATATCAGAAATAATACTCCGAACGTCAACATCGAGGTTGACGTAATAATTAGGAAAATTGGAAATGTATACGAAATAACAGTTTCTGTGGTTTTTGATTTTTTTTTTTTTTGTAATTCAGTTCGTTTTTTTGAGTTATATAAATGTATAATTTTTGTGTTTTCTTTTTCAGTTTTATGAGAATTCAATTTTGTTAGCTTCTTAAAAATGATCAACAATTTATAGCTCAAGGTTAATCCTAAGATGTTCCTAATAATATGTTACAATATTGTAATAGAGTAATGTAGAATCACTATTTTTTTTTTTTTTTTTATGTGCGTTTGAAGGTTAAACAAATTTGTATAAAAGTCACAAAAAACAACGGTGTTCCGCATAATATTTTCTGATTTATGTATTTGAACATTTTTTGGCTCTAAAAGAATACACACAAATTTTAGACGAATGAAACACAGACAAATGTAAATGTAATTTATTTTGTAGTTACAATTTAATATAATTTATCGAAATATGATTATCGCAACTTTGAATATTTTGTTGTATGCAACTATGAAATTGACAAGAAATTGTTTAATATCTTGTTTCTAGACAATATATTCGTTTATGAAAATTCAAAACATATTTATTTTTATTTCAAATCGTTATAAAGTATAAAACTTAACTTTGAAAATATAAAAAATAAACCTTTTTGAAAAGAAAAAAAATTAAATGTCGTTGTCTTCGATTTGGTGATCGTATTTTTGTTATAAATCTTTTCGAGCTAGAGTTGGAGAATCAAAAACACATGTTCTATACGTGTCCACTGCATTGTCCGTTGGAAAGACAGAGACGAAAAATATTACTGAGACGGCCTCTAATAGTGTGTAGCGGTAATTTGTACTTTAGACATGTCTAAATTAGAAATTGCCCAACAACATTGTAAATTTCAAATGATAAATGGTTCCAATTCCGCAACCTTATATCACTTGGCCGATCTATTGATTTTTAAATTGACGCACGCTGGAATATAATAGGATCCTATTTTCGGGGGTGAGGGGAAACTTCTCCACTCGTCGTTATTAACTTCCTAAAAAAAAAAAAAAAAAAAAAAAAACAAAAAAACTGACTGACAAACAAAATAGAGAGAAAAAGATAGGTGAACGGCAGCGGGTAAGCTCCATTAGCGATGTTAACGATTGACATCGTTTTAACGGAGCTATAGTGTAGGTTAACCGGCGTCGCGATAAGACGCCCGCAATGTAACATAATATAAATCGTGACCCAGTACCGTTAAAAAAAAATATATCCCAAGTACTTGTCATAAACAAAAAAAATAACGCGAATAAATACTAAAACGAGGTTTTTTTGTAAAAAAAAAAAAAAAATCTAACAAGTGTTTTATGACCATAATATTTTGTCCAATGTGCGTGAACGCACATTTAGAGTTAATATTCAGCCCGAATATTCGTACGTTTGACTGCCCAGATTATACTCCAATTTTAAAATAACTTGTACATCATTAACCAACCCGCCCTCCATGAAAAACAAATTTATCCTCCGCGAAATTTGAGTTTAATTGACAAATAAGTGCCTTGGACGGACTGTTTTTCTTAAAAAAAAATTTATGCAGACTTTGGAAATCATCTCGAAACATTGGTTTTTTTTTTTTTTTAAGAAAAGTGATCATTTTTATTTAAATTTATATTTTTTTACGATCTTTTATAATGAATGCATACATTTTTATCGAAATTATAATTTTTTACAGTATAATTATTATCAAGTATAAAACTTAAATTTAAATTTAAAAAAAAATGAATAAATATGTAGTGATAGATAAAAAAAACAGCCTTGAGCATTATATTAGTTGTGTGAACGTACAACTGGTTTCGATTTGAAAAAAATCACCATCAGGTTATTGTACACTTAAGGCGAAAAGATACTGTGCCTTTTTATTTGGTATTATCTTAAAAAAATTTTGATATTTCAATGAGTATTATGTATTCAATACAAACAAATTTCGTGAAAATAGAATTGTTATGCTAAAATACAAATTGTTAAATAAAAGCTAAATAACTGTGAGTGCACGTGTGGGGAGTGGTGGTCGTCAGTGCTGGGTTTAGGAGACATGACCCAGTATGCATATTAGTATTTCGGGCTAGCTGAATTGGAAAATAGATATAAATTTACAAGCGAAAAGAAGTAAATATTTATTATTAATGCTCGGATTTTAAATGCGCAACAAATAACAAAATAAATCTTACAATTGCAAAAAAGAAGCATATTTTTTTATAAAAAAAAAGAAACACGGCTAAAAATTAACATAAAATAAAATTGAATGAAATTATTTTAAATTTAAAAAAAAAATATAAGACCATCTATTTCGTCAGATTATTTGTTGTGAAACTTAATCTATAAACAGACAAAATATTATTATTTATTGGAAACAAACGCTCTACATCCACTGAAGTGATTGGTGCTTATTCGATACATGATGTTTCTCATTAATTTCTCATTATTTAAATAAAACATTTTTTTTTTATTTCTATGACAAAATAAACTTACAATAAAACACCAAAACTGGAATAATTGCAAAAAAGCAACAATAAAGCATTTAAATTAAAAAAAAAAAATAAGATTTATTTAGAATGAGAATGACACGAAACGAATTTATGTATACAAATTATATTTCTATCTCATATAGAAAAAAAAAAAAAAAACAACAATCGTATGATTTAAAATCCGAGCCATAGTCATTCTTTAACAATTTTAATTTATAGTACAATTTTTTTTTAATTTATGAGTGTTATTCCTAAATTTGAAATGCATAATATTAATTTTAATCTGCCTCGGAGGCTAAATTTAATTGATTACAATTGTTTTTTTTTTTATTTTTCAGAGGCGCGACGCACATGTCCGATTTGTTCGACCGTAATTCCGCCACTGGTAGTAAAATATTCGGCGCGTTACGAATTGCGTCAAAAATGATATTTGTCCTAGTTGCGTCCGTAATTTTCTCACTAAAGGTCAGAATTGCGCTGGGCTATCATTAATTTTATTTACATAAATGTATTTTTTTCCCTCACTTTTACAGATTTGAGGTCCGTCATCATTTTTTATAGATAACGCGACAATGATTTTTTTTTTTTTTTAGTGGACAGGGGGCAGGTATGGTATAGTTTACGTTGGGTCTAAAAAAATGTTCTGCATCAACGCCACTGGCCGCGACAGCAAACAAAATTTTTTTTTTTTTATAATACACAGTTCGTTTTTTTTTTTTGTTCATAAATACATTGTCCGCGATATTTTTAAACCGTGAAAATGTCAAATTTCACATTTCATACGCATTGTTCATATACGCAAAATAACATGACGAAAATACGAGATATAAAATATGTATAAACTGTTTTTTAAAAGGTTTTGAACTGCATACAATTGTTTTCGACCGTATTCAAATCTTTCGGATATAGATAACAAAAATCGTTAGATAAAACGGTAGACGTATTAAGTTGACAATATAGGTGTGTGGCCATTAAATAACAAGCTTTTTTTTCCCCCAAAAACTTTTTATTAACAATTGTTAATAATTGTAAATGTTCTCCCTTTGGCGTTTAATGCATCGTTCTATTTGTAGTTGTATTTAGTTGAAACAGTGATGGGAATCCGTTTTTTTTTTTTATGCAACACCTTTATACCTGTGTCGATTTCGTTTATATAGTTTCAAACTTGCTCAAAATGTGTCGGCTTAAACGCGGATTTTCACATTAAAAATCCTTCAATGTCGAACACATTGGAAGTAAATAATCAATTCGTAATACGTAAGAAAATATTTGTGAAATGCGATTAAATACGGCACAAATTTACAATCATTTTTCTCAAAAAGACGGCACACTGATTTTCTAATTTGGGCGATCAGGTCTACGGCCGATGTTATGTATGCACAAAAATGCAAACCACACGAGTGCGAATGCAAAGAACCTAAATGACACCCAGTGTACATCGAAATGCCTAGGACGTAGTGCATATCACAATAGGCAATATGTGTATAGAAACAAAAAAAATAATATAGTGTAAAAATAAAATAAAATATATACAATGTACAAAAATTGTGTTACTCATAAATTAATATCTAAACGATTTTACCTAATGGATAAATAGAATATGGTGAAAGCCACGAGTATTGCTCAAATAGTTTTGAATATTAAATGCAATTACGAGTCACAATAAGCTCTAACCCAGCCTAACCTTACCGCAGTATTAAAATACATTTTTTCGGAACACTACTCATCTGAATTAAACTGCATCCCGAAATGTCCAACGGGCAATAATTATATTGCACACGAGTGGGTCTAGTAATGTAATCTAAATACTCGATCGTCACCAAAAAAAAAAACATTTACTACCAACGATAATATTAACCTCGTTCCATACTTGTTGTCTGTGAGTAGTTTTTACAAAAGTTGTTTCTAAAAAAAAAAAGAAAAAAATTCACTCCGACATTAGTTATAGGTGACATTAATCGTCATTAATTGTGCGCTATCGCGTTATCCGGCACGGAACCCTTTTCATTTGTACAGTAATCGAATTATTTTTGAAATTTTTCATCGGAAAATGTCAAATTGCTCAATGTCGTATTCCGTTTATCGCACAGGTTAGGCTCGGTTAGTGTATTACAGTATTTATAGTTCAATTAGACTTTGTTGTTTATACTCACTCAGGTGGTTGGTCGGCGTCGCTCGTCTGTCGTAGTTTTTTTTCAGCAGACTGTCTAAAATTTGCAGGTGATTCATTTTTACGCCACACCTGCGAACACCGGAATAAATAAATTTGTATACATTCTACTAAACGGTATGGTATATACCACCGTATATCACGTTACCGTGACGCCCGAGCAATATTTTTCAACGATTTTTTAGGCTGTATTTTTTTTTTAAAAAAAAACCCCCTCTGTTTTTGTTTATTTAAAACACAACGGAAAACATCGGAAGTTCGGGATCAATATTCCGATTCAATATTATTAATTAGTAATAATTCGTAATTTTGAATGACGATTTAAAGTTATGACGGACAGGATTGGTCGGCGGGCAAAATTTTTAGAAACGTAAAATAATTTCTCCGTCACACACTTATTATTATTTCAACATTAAGCAATTATGAATAATAATATAAACTTCCGCCGCACCGATATATTACGAGTGTCTCGACGTTTTCGGAAAACCGATGATCTCTAGAATATATGTACTAGACATTATTTTCATTATACAAAAAAAAAAATATAAAACCTAAAAACTAGATAAATAAAATATATTGTGTTATTCTGAAAATAAGCGTAATATATTAATATACGTTAACCCCTTATACGTTGAAACCGGAAAATATCTCGGGGGGGGGGGAAATCGACTAGTATAATAAATATATTAATCACTTTTCGTTTAAAATTTCGATGATTTTATCTTATTTCGTTTACTTGTCAATTAAATTAATAACATAATATTTTTTTTATTTTTTTTTTTTCTATACGGAACACGACGTTAAATGATAAATGTCTCTCGTGCCGTCGTCCCATACGCTTACACTTTTATCTAAAGACAAAAATATCACAGTTTAGAGCAGTAAAGAGGACAGTTTTTAAAACATCCTGGCGGTTTTTGATCTGTTCTACGGGTTACTTGGTTTTATGTGGATGAAATCGGTAGAAGAAGAAAAATGGGAAAATATGCTCACAGCTATTAAAACGCCGCAATCCTGTCGTATTTTTTTTTTTTATCCTATTCGCGTGAAAACTCCTCATGACGTTAAGGCGGTCCCGTAATATATGGACGGCCGATTGTTTCGTACGATAATAATTATTACTGTATTTATTTATTGGAAAACCCGATTATTACGACTCGGTTAGAGAATAAAAAAAATTGCACGTACTATACGACATGGCTGTCGGTGAACAACTGAAAAGTGACGTTTAAAATTAAATTTGTACGGTTCTTAAGTGTTTGCTGATTATTCGACCAACAGGATCGTCAGTTACGTGCCTGTAAAGCTATTGTTATACGGTCAGATTTATACTTTTAAGACTTATAATAGGAAAAATCACTAAAACATACACAGTTTATTGTTGCTACGTATAATTAACGTCGTGCAAAATCGTCAAACGTATCTGCTCGGCCGTAAAAAATTTACATCCATGAAAAAGCCAAATAAAAACTAAAATGCCTATAAATAGGTCAGAAATCGTCGGATATAGTGAACATTTGTCAACGGGTTAATATTAATATTCATAATGTAATTCGTTTTTTTTTTTTTTCATAGGCGTTTAAAGTGTATTTTGTAACGCGATTAACCGAACTTGGCTCGGAACCGTTTATCATCGTGTACACAGCGATTTCCCTCCATATCGCGCGTTGTCAACTTCCCGCCCGCGGTGCACAGTATTTTTCCTGTTGTGTTATCGGCAAAACAAAATCGAAAAACGTGCAAGTTTTTTAAGGTTATTTGATTGCGGTTAACCGCATATCATCGAAATACAATCCGATGCCGATGACTACGGGAGTCGCCGGATACGAGAACATAAAATATCGACGTGGTGCGTGCGTACGTCCGTGGGGATTTCGAGCAGGATCCGACCCGTTCCGTGTTTTCGCGTACGACGCGCGCGTTCGGATGCGAGATTTTTTTTTTTATTTTCGACACGGAACACGGCGGCGGCGGCCACGGTTATGTTGTATTTTATAAAACAACGGCGGTGTGTATTGTTTGTACACGGGCACGGTTGTGCGCGAAATTTAACGGGCGTACACGCTCGGCGGCGCAAATATCCCGGCGGAAAAACATCGTTTCGCCGGCAAAACGCGAATTTTTAAAGACGTGATACGTATTCCTCCGCCGCCCGTCGCCGAGGCCGTTGCGCCCGTTGCACGGCACCGCGAAATTTAATTTGCGCGCCGTTTGACTTTCGGCGAAAAACCTCGCCCCTCCGCCCGTAAACCCCTCTCCCCCGCACGCCCGCCCGCCATACTCTCGCACTGCCTCCGCCTCCGCCTCCGCCTCCGCCTCCGCCGCCGCCGCCACCGCCGCCGCCACCGCCTCCGCCGGCAAACGTCGAGTCGGTTATAGCGGCGCGGCGGCGTTGTCGAGAGACTAGTGAACATTAAAAACATTATACGGGCGCGTTTCGGGGACGGTCGAGAAAAATACACTAATCGACCGGTCGCGGTAAAATCAAAATTTCACATCGGATTTTTGCCGACGATAAATTTAGTGCGCGTTTTAACGATTTCCCCATCGAATAATACGCAGGAGGCCGTGGGTAGGCCCCCGGCAACCGGGCGACGGAGACCCTGCCCACGGGGTCTGAGCACTCGCCCGAGTAAAAATACAACAAAAAAAACTAAGAGTATCTACACTACATACAGATAAATCTGTACATGTATATGTCTTGTTTCTACTGAATATAGTTGACATAAGAATGTCGATGTCAATTTGGTATTAGATACGAGGAGACGAGGATTAAACTGTAGGTAACTTTACTAACACGTGTAAAAAATAAACAAGTTTCAAAGACAGGAATTATTTATTTATTTTTCAAAAACAGCAATTATTTTTATTGAGTATACATTTTTCTAAATTTTTAAATGGAAGACGCGGTGACACTAATCGTTCAGAGATAGGATCGAGAGGCGGTAAATCAGACGGAAATGGAGGATAACAAAAACCGTTAATCGTAGCAAAACGGGGAACTTTGTTACTGAGCAGAGTTTTTATAACAAGTATTGCACACGCTCATATTATGAGAATCTATGTCTGGGTATTTTTCGAGCAAAAAATCTACGGCTTTCCGGGGAACGTGCTTCATATCTTTCTCGGACCAAAGGCGATCGCAAACAGCGCAGGAAACACCGAATTTGTTTTGGATAAAACGAAAATTGAATTCGTTATCAGCGACGGGAAATTCGTCAATACAGACATTTCGCGACGGTTCGGTTATCGGAATGACGATTTTGAGTTTGTTCTTTAAACGAGCGTCGCGGTAACATTCTCGGTGTCGGACAAATTAACAGAATGACCCCCAGCCATAAGACATATACATGTCAAAAAAAAAAAACACAATAGTACACACGATCGAATTTACCTATAACGAAATGAAAATCATCGCGTGTTTTGCACTAGGCGATTTATGTGGGTCTTGTATGATAACCTCACAAAACGGTTTTCCGTGCAGCTAGTCGATTTCGTTCGGATTATCCATCGTAAGATGCGTATAATTTCCATTTACCGTCTGTTTGGGCCCCGCCCCGATTGAATAATCCATTATTTGTGATTGCACAGTGTGAGACATTTAACATCTGTATAAACGGTACGGTTAAAAACTCAACTAAAATTATAATATTATGTACGACAGGCCAAAAGAATAACGAAATTCTCAAAATACAATTTCTTCGGTCAATATCCGCACTGTTATATTGATACACGAGACGTAAACGGGCCAGTCCCCTCGTCGGGTATTTTTCCCCCCTCAATCTGTAGTTATAGTGCGAATTTGTCCGTCACTGTAGGCTCGACGGTTGTTCCGGATTTCATTGTTATTATTATTTTTTAATTTTTTTTTTTTTAAAAATTCGACACGTACACACTGCCCCGTCCTGTATATCATATTATAATTTGCCGGCGTGTTCATTCGATTAATAATCGTATTATTACGCCTTGGCCTATATAGACTGTACACATATTTTTTTTTTTTTTTTTTTTTTTATCGTTTGCCGAGATTTGTTCTTATATACGGTTCGCAGACAGCTGCAGGTTATACGTACTTATAAAGACCCGTTAGCATTGTGTTTATGACAAAATGTAAATAATCGTCTAACGCGCACCGTTGACTCTCGCAAATACGTCCGTTCGACTGTACGCATTTCCCCGGTTCTAATCGTTTTATTTAACGGCGTAGACGTAATATAATATATATTACAATAGGTATCTGTTGAAATAATGTGTTTACTTTATAAAGAATCCCGTGGAGCGGCGGAGACCCGTCAAATTTTCCCTATAGTACGAATCGTTGATCGTAAATCGATAAATAACCGAACGCTATAAACATAACAACACTAAACTACGACTATACCGCAGATAAAAAAAAAAAAAAAAAAAAACCGTGAATTTTAAGCATACGAATGTCGAGAGAAAGTCGAAACCCCCAAAAGGAGTGAACATATTGTTGACAACGAAAAAATACGCGTACGAAATTTATCTCCCTTGGCTTCGTTTCGTTTCATTCAAGGCTTTTCAAAGAATACAAAAAACCCACAATTTTCCCCATTATCATAATGTTGCGGTCCAACGCCGCCCAAACACTGCAAATTCACATCTACCACATGTTTCAATTTTTAACGTTACTCAATTTGACATCTACAAGAAAATGACAAAAATCATTAACATTAAATAAATAACAAGACGGCGTTATTATTAATTAATACGTTTCCCTACAGGCCCGTTCTTTTATTTTTTAGCAACTAAAAACATGGTACATGTTTGTTTAGGACATACGTGGCAAACGTAGTTTTCGAGATGCCTACTGTGATACCGGATTTTAGTCGATTCGTTAATACATCCCGAACAAACCAATTTATTTATTAAAGAACTGTTAGGTGAACAGTTAACGGAAACAAGTTTGAGTTTAACAAAATTTGCATTCAACGAACGAACGCCTATTAAATAGTACGCACTCAAATATTGAACTTACTGGGGGTGAGTTTTTTATTCCAATTACTTTTTCGATTACAAAATAAATAGGTTTTTTTTTTTTTTTTGTTGTTGTAAGGTATTTGTTCAAATACACTTATTTACTTTGCATTAGCAAATCAGATTACAAAACGTTGATTTCGTGTTTAGGTGAACCCGTCGCGCTTCAAACATTATAATAGTCCATCATCACACGGTGTTGTTCAAACAGAATTATTATTTTTGTTTTACCTACGAGTAAAACCCGCTCTTTGAATTTTCAAGTTTCCGGCGTATAGTGTTTGTTCAAGAACACTGTTTGTTCGTATTTTTCAGAAATATGTCAACCGCGTAAATAATTGGATTAAAAAAAAAAAAAAAAATTATGTGTGTTGGTGATGGGCGAGCGGTGAGTTAAAACGTTTTAATCGAAATAACATCTCGGTTTCTATCCCATTGTATCATCCGACTGATGGTGACATCGTCGAGAGACACGTTCATTTTCAATTGCATTTCAATAGTATTTACCGTGGAATAAATTACAATATACATACCAGTTTACTTAGTTAGGATTCTGAGCGCAATGTGGGTTTGTGTGTTTTGTTTTCTGCCCGCGAACGAAATTTCCTACTAGACATTTCTCTAGTAACAAGTCATGTCTAGTAAGTCGAGAGAATGGTTTCCGGTCGTTTACCGATAGTCTCCTTAATAGTGGGGGAAAAACGGAAATATTTTACAATATATCGGTTTTTATTGTTGTAATTCTAATTAGGTTTTTTTTTAAATAATCGTAGACACCCGACGTTTACACCGATTACTTACTTGTATTCGGTTAGTTTATGGATCCAGCGATACCCTAAACAAAACAACGAAATAAGTTGGCATGCCTGAAGTCCGTTACATATATTACATATGTGTAATTAAAATCGTTTGGATACGAAACAAATCCACGAGGCCGTAGGGTATCTTTTGAGTGGGTTATTGTAATATATTCACATGCATTATGTTCACGATCATTTGTTAAAACAGCATATAAAGCGTATATGATTATTTGGTTTACAAAACTCGAAAATTTAACAAGAACATTTGGAAGACGTAACAAAAACTATTCAATTTCAGGTACCAGAGATGGTTTTCCGCAACGAAATTTCCATTTTAATATATCGAATATGTTATAAATACATACTAATGTTAGTGAGCGGATTTTTATGTAAAAAAACATAATTTTATTCGACTATATAGCTACTATACCTACGTAAGAAACAAACAAAAAACAGTCGTCGAGAATGATATAAATGATTATACTTTGAGAATATAATATAGTTTTATAATAAATGAACTGCAGGTGATATTTTTTTGTAACGAAATACTTTCGTAGTGCGGATATTTGAAAATTATAGACGTTTAATATTCTTTGTATAATATGAAAAATTCAACGCAACAAAAAAACCGTATGAAATATTGATATTGCGTACATACTTTTGGACACGATTGGTTGTTAAGTAACAAAAAAAAAATTGCTGTATTAATAATTAATTGCAAGTCAGATATTATCATTTTGGTAATAATTATTCTATTCGAAAATACGGTTATCGGATGATTGCCGCAGCGCAATAAATATTGAACTTTTACTTCTAAAGAAATTTTTTATATAATTTATTATAACCCCAAACTCGAGAAAGTTTTGTTGTTGTTTGTTTTTTTTTTTTATTTTAAGAAACAATATATTATGATGTTAACGGAAAGGTACGGTTTTTTTTTTTTTTTTTTTTTTTTTTTTTATATTTATATATTTGCATAAATCATTTTTGGCCGGAAAGTTTGTCCGTTGTATTGGCGTACCTACCTTAAAATTGTCGGTTATTTCAATCAATCAAAGCAAACATTACATTAATAAAATATGCGTTTGTTAAATAATATTAAAGGAGGACACGAAATGTGCATTTTTTTTTTATGTTTAAACATTATACATATACAATGTGCACGTACTTTGAAGTATGCTCTGACAAAATTCATTCAGACATTAGTAATTTTGCCTCAGAAATATAATATTGTACAATACCACGGGACTTTTGTTTGAGTCAATAAAACATTTAACTCTGGCGCGGAATTTAAAAACCTAAAAAATCTCTTTTCGGTGTACTTGTATAAAAATAATCTTCAACGTATAAACTTCTATTATTGTTTATAATATAAAAGAAATTCGAGAATGACAATATATTTTTAATACGGTTTCTGTATTATTATAATGGTAAAAAAGTACATTGCTGCAATATTGCTGCTATTCAGATGTTCTAGAAATATGTTTAAAACATTTTTTTTTTTTTTTTTTTTTTTTTAAACAGAAAATAATTCTGACCAAACTTAAACTTTAAAAATTTACATTTTGTGTTCATCGCAGAAATACGTATATATATATATATATAGTACGTTGTATTTATTCTAAAAAAAAAAAAAAAATATATAAACATATTTTTAGTAAACATAAAATGCTCGGAGATTTAATACCGACAAATAATAAAAAACTACGTGTTATAGTAATAATATGACCTAAAAAATTAATTAAATTGGTCAAGTAGCGCAATAACGGAATGTATTTTTTTAGATTCTATGTGTGCCTATGGTAAAATGAAACTAGTAGTTTTTCTTCGTCTATTTTTTTTTCCTCTGATAAAACTTTTTCGTTTAGTAAAAATAGTGCTCCTGTCTTTTGGTTCCATAGATGCGGACTTTATTCTATTTGAACATTTTTTTTTTTTAGATTCCCGACGAATTTTTTAAACGAATACAAAAACTGACAACAAATACGGATACACCAATTTTATATTTGTTTATTTATGGGTCACCTACAAGGGGAAAATACCTATCACTTTAGCGGTTTACCGAGCCTAACCTAACCTATTTTTTATACATTCCGACTTATTAGGTTATTTTTATACACCTCGAATATTTACTAACATCTATACGTACAACAGTGGACGAGCGGCACGAATAATACGTCCGGATTTTCAAATAATATTAAACACACGGAGTCGAATTCATCGGCTGGTCGAGGTTCAGTGGTACGGAATTTGACTTTAATATTTTATTGAGGATAAAATAATTTTAAACGTCGTAATAGTTTTAAAAATACCGCCGGCGAAACGCTTTAAAATACTATAAATTTATTCGGGCGACAGTTGTACGCGTTCCGCTCGGGTAAAACTCGCCAAATTAAAATTATTAACGTTTATTATTTCGGCCGAGTTTATAAAATCCATTATTATAGTTTTATGTGTTGTGCGGCTTAGATTATATTTCTTTTGTATAACAAAATATCAACTGACGTATTTTTGTTTTTTAATAAAGCAAATTTATTTATAACGGATTACTTATTATGTCAATGCGGTTCAATCCGTGGCTGGCGAAACCTTTTATTATTCTCCCGGAAATTCATGAGCATATATTTACTTATTTTACTGGCTTATGAAAAACAATCTTTTTCTTTTTTTTTTTTTTTTTTAAATCGATTTTCAAGAAGAATATTGGTTTATGGAAAGGAAAAAAAAGAATCCGGAGTATTTTTTTGTTTTTTAGTTTGTATTGTTATAATTATATAACAAAATATTTGTTGAAAATGTTCAATATATAAAACCGATACAAAGTTACATAAGAATAATTATTTATGAATGACTGAATTTTAACGGAACGGTTTTTATGGGGCGGTGGAATTTTGTAAAGTAAAACATTACAGTTTCCCCTGGCCGACAATATCTTATCAATAATGTATCTATGAATATTTATAATTAATAAAAAAAACTGTAATAAACACGATAAAAAAAAAATATATAAAAAAATAACCAATAGGATATTTTACAAAAATACAATATATTATACAGCAAGATATGTAGCATTTGAAATGAAAAGGTGGAGAAAAAAAAAATATATTCCAATTCGCATAAATTGATCGAAAAACGAAATTCCCGTGTACGGTTGAAGGTTATACGACTGTCGATGTTATATCATAATTCATAGTCATTCCGGGGTGTTACGTTATAGGTATGTCCTGTCCGAGAGGATTTTGACGTTTCGAAAACTTTTTCAACAATTTATTTAATGTAAAACGTCCGAATGTCCGCAACACAATCTTTGACGAACGCTCGTATACGAGCACTCTTCGTATTATGGTTTAGGCAAAACGAAAAATCGATTAAATATGACCGGATTTCATGATAAACGTCACGATATAATTATTATTTGTCGGTGAGCACATCAATTCAAATGCAAACACACGATGAACATGAGTAATTGTGGACGGCCGTTAACGTAATGTAACAAGTAGTATTTTGTTGTTTAAACTGCGTCCAATTTATCCGGTCGCATGATCGGAAAATTTATTTCACTATATACATACAAGTAAAATAACACGAATGCGGAATTTTTGTAATTTCAGAACGACTGTCGTTTTCTGAGCTCGAATGGTAGTTTGCGCGGGTATACGAACCTATTTTTTTTTTTTTTTTTTTTTTTGTATGGTATGGCAACCTACGGGGAGAACTCTACCCGGCAGGGCAATCCTTCCCCCGGGGTATACGGACCTACGCACAACTGTCCTTACGCATTTTTGCTGCCCGTTTTTATCCAGGCCAATTTCGGTGAATTAAACTAAACCGGTGGAACATTTTACCGGCGTCCAACATTCAACGATTCCCCGCCGTCAATACGAGAATTGATTACCGAACGCGGTACGTTTTTGCGGTTAAATCATATTTAACGGTAATTATATTTGTATCGTCGATACGTGCGCGATATTTATCGTACGACAAAGGACTCTGTCCTCTGCCACGGGTTACATTGAGCATAAACGAGTGTTGTATTGCCATGCAAAACGTACACCTTTGGTTATGAATACGCATCCCAGAACGTAATTCGTTATAATACCAATTCGTATGACCAAATGTAATCATGTCCGATTGATAGCCACCGTTACAAGACTCTGCCCGTGGGACCAAGTGCAGATTACACAACATTACGCAATAGTAATGCTGTATAATATCAATATTGCATAGCTATATAACTTTTTTGAATATTTTATCGATTTTAATTATACGTATACCGTAACGGATGAACGCGGGACTTTAAAAGCACAACGCGTACGTCCGGACGGATTGCACAATTATCGTTCCGAAAATTATGTCGATTATGCATCACGACACCACAATCGCGACAGGCCGACAAAGTCTAGTGCGGGAAAAACGCACGTAAAGAGGCCACGGATGTGGACCTGGCGGAGTAGTCGAGTCACGGCATGTCAGAGTCGATAGTCGGCTAGCAGTCGAAGAGGAGTCGGAGAAGAGTCGGATAGCAGTCGGAGAGGAGTCGGGCAAGAGTCGGAGAAGAGTCGTGTCCGGAGTCGTGTTCTCTACCGACATCCGCCAGCACCTTCGCGAAACACGACCCGGATATTACTTAGACTTGTACATTCTATTTAAAACGAACTTTGTGGGCAACTCTGTAATAAATTATCAGCAATTATCATTTGGAGTAACAGTTTTATATTTAAAAATCAAACGGCTAAACCGCTAAAAACACGTCACCTAGTTGGCACGTAACACTATAAAATATCACAACGCACTATTTGTCTTAAATATACGGACGAGTGCATAAGTTTGAAAAAACAAATTATTATGTATTTAATTAAATTAAATTCTTTATTGCATCTACTAATAGACTTGTGAGAGCTGCCGGTCAAATACCATTACAAAACCTACTCCACCGAGGTGATCAGGGCCCTGACCGCTGAAATAAATGATACGTCTTCGTTTGATACTGCGAACGGGCAAAGCCCTTTCAAACCCTCGAATAAAGTCAGAAACGGCCACTCATACTTGACTCGCACACACACACACACATGATCACCAAAGAGCCTCTACATAAACGTCAAGCCTTCTTAAACGTTCAGCGTACAACCCAAGAATGCCCAGAATAATAAATCGCAAGATACGAGCAATCCATACCCATCAACCTAAATGAAACCCTTAACGGAGATAATAGCACAAAAATCATTGATTTTCTCTCGAAAATAAACTTTCCAAACAATGCGCTACACTCTATAAATACCACCAGTTCTAAACTTTACCATATGTTGGTAATATTATGTTTAAGACTTAGGAGCTCTCGTTCAGAAATCTAGACAGGTTCACAATCATCATTACCATTAGCAATACTAAGAGTTTTAGTTTTTTTGGAAAAAATTAAATTTTTGATCCGCCACGTTTAGCCATCTTAAATTTATTATTTACAATTTAGGTACCTAGACAAATTATTCAACTATATACTATTTTAAATGTCAAATAAAACTGTATAATGGACATTTGTGTATTAATTACTATTATGTAGTATCGGTTTGGTTAACACAGAGGAGATAGGCAGTTTCCCTACCTTATCTTCTAAGATCGTGGTCACATTTATATGTTTCGTTGCATTCGATTACGGAAAATTTGTATTATTAACTGATAACAGTGATAGAGAATTATTGATAACACAAAATTTTATTGATAAGCCATTTGCCTGTGTACGTGTACAACACTGTAGGTAATCTGTAGTCTGTAATTGTATTGTTTAAAGAAGTGGTTTTCCGTAGGTCGGCGTAAAAAAGACCACACGGAAGGGGAGATTATTAAATAGGCAAACATTCCCTATCTCCTGGGCACGGCGCAGACTACGATAAACGTTATCCAATTTTTTTTTTCTGGTAGAGGCGCGTGGGGGAAATTGTATTTTTTTTTTTTTTTTTTTTTTTAGAAAACTCGACGGCGGCACCCAGTGTGTTTTATTATATTGAAATTGAACCGTATCACGCAACGCGCACCCCGGCGGCGGGAAAATATGATTACTACTATCGGTACGGTTTTGACACAATGTGGGAAGGCGTGAGGGAGATGGAGGGGGGGGGCCGGTGGTAATGGTTGGTTTTTATACGGAGCGCGGTAAACGCCGGACCGTGTATAGAAGAGCGTATAGAGGCGGCGATGGTCCGTGCGGCGCTAAAAGGAACGGTTTTCCCGCGGCCAGGGTGCTTTTAACGCCGCGCCGCGCCGCCGCCGTCACTGGGCTTAACGGTATAATATATTATTACGCCTCGGTGAAGTGTATAGGTAACGATTAGGTACTAATGGCACGGGGTTATATGATAAAAAAAAAAAATAAATATATTATATATATATATATATATAAATACATTTATTACCAACATACCTATAAAAAAAAAAAACAATTATAACGTGATAAAAAAAAAAAAAAAAACAATAATATTAATAGACGCCGCCAGCTGTTGTTCAGAAGTTAAACGTTCTATATTATATATATAAATATATTTTTTATCACACGTTTTTAGATTCCGAACGAAACTAGTGACGGTATTGTTTTCCCTGTGATATGTGCGTTTTTTTTTTCCGCCCGTGAAACACTTTCCGACCAGAAACGATGCTCTAATCAAAATATGACAAAATAGCCGAGTTGTAGCGTAATGGATTTAGTTAGTGCATTGCGAAAGCCATTAATTTGATTTTTCCCTATAGTTTCCTTGATAAAAATTCAATTTACGGCAATACTTAAGAAATATTATTTTTGATTATATATTTTTCTTTGTGATTTAGTTAAAAAAAAAAAAAAAAAAAAAAAAAAAAAAAAAACAGCAAATAAGACTGCAATTTTCGAAGATTTGGTTAAATTACTTACGCTATTATCACACAAGATAAATGTCGAATACAGATATGAGATAATATAATAGTAGTGATAATAATTTATGGCTGAACTTTAAATATTAAATTCTAATCAAAATATTTACAATTTGTCTGAATTGATAGATAAACACGATTTTTTGTAATATTATTATTCGCAAAAAGAGACGACTTGAAAGTACCGTCCTTTCCGTCAGAATATTTTTTTTTTTTTTTTTAGTAAGCTAAAAAAAAAAATGAATAATAATAGAATAGATCTATGCACCTGTACACCTGTCCACCCCCGACAATTCAAGCACTGGTAATATGGAATTTATATTTTAGTATCTCAATTTCTTATTTTATTTTACCTTAGGCCAATATCTACATAACGAACTACTGATGTGACAAAAAGTTACATATTCTAATAAACATAATATGTTTGAGTTAAAAGAAGCCCGTTAACTTGTTTTTTAAAGGCACGATGGTGACTTGACTGGATGTTTATGCAAATTAACTACAAAAAATTGAGTTTATAAAATGAAAACTTTACTAGTATAGATAATTAGCTAATGACAAAAAAAAAAAAAAAAATGAACTAGTTAAGTTTGGTAAAGGTATTTGAAAAATTGACTTTTTAACTAGTTGGATAATGTTGATTGTACGACCACCACCACCACCATTGTCACAACTGACAACATCTCTCTATTTTAACTCAGCTTTACATAATATAATATTCCGTATTTCATCTACCACTTTCTTCTTGCGTTTTCGATCTCCAGTTCGCTTTCTTCTTGACAATTCTTTGTCAGCTTTGGCAAATTTTCGTGTACGGTTTTTAGTTTCCGTCGTCTGTTGGTGAGATTTAAATTTCGCAATTGTCCTTTCTTCTTCGATACGAATTATTCATTATAAGCATTCTCATTGTTCTGATACTGAGCATTATTGGATATTCTGTTTCTTGCCAAGAAGTTATAGTCCTATATATATTATTGGCTATATATTTCTACCTAATTCATTTTAATTACCGACCAACGTTTGGTAGATAAAAAATATATTACCGGTCATACATTATAGTGCAGCCCCCAGCCCTAAAAAAAAAACCACAGTAGTTATAAAGGCATAATATTATTGTTATATCTTAACTATAAAGTCGGCCGTCTTGATAATAATATTTTAACATAATAATATCAAAAAGCTAAACAAAGATTTAATACTCAATAGTCTATAAAGAAAAAAAATTATGGTAAAAGCCACGGGTATTATTTATAAATAAATAATGAATATAATTTAATCACAAAAGTAAATTAATAAGCACGTAGATATAAAATAGGAATACAATCGAACGATATAGAATGCAAGTGATAAAAATAAATAAATTCTATTGAAAGATAATAAAAACCAATGAGAAAGTCAAGCAAAGTATGTAAACCGTATTTAACATCATTGACTAAAAAATACTGGTGTTTATCATTGGTCCTGAAATCTGTCTAAACGTATAAAATATTAGAAAATTTATTTTTATTTTTTTTATAACCACATTATGATTAAGCAAATCATCTAACACACAGAGTTCGTGTAAATGTTGATCTGATTGTTTAAAATACGGAACTAGATCCTTTTCGACATCTACGTGTACACAATGGTTAAAATCTAAAACATGTTTAGGGAAAATCGACATTAGGTCAGATTATTTATGTCTAGTTTCTGATATATTATGTTTTATACATCTAACTCTAAAACTACTATCCGTGTTACCTATTTACAATGCATTCAATTTTAACACAAGCTTGTAAACTAGTAACTTGTATTTAAAATATATATTAGACATTGTTCGAGTAATAATCGTGACTTTTACTATATTTTATTAAGATATTTTATTTTTGGAAACATTTTATCATTCTGTTCGCACCAATAAACCTATTCTTTTCTTTCTATATTGGATTACGTGCAACGTGTAACGATCGTGTTATACGTGTTTTCCGTATATATATAAAATATATATGATATTTTTATTATTATTTTCGTATCCGTGATTTATTTGTTTTATACGTTTCGTTATTTAACCGCTACATGAATTTTACTCGTAATTTTTTAGGTACCTTCTGAATATTTATACGTGACAATATTTTGATACACTACAGCTAAAGTATAGGTACAGTGCAAATATTGCAATGCACGTCGGACCGAAATTTTAACATCATCGGGTACCTTAAAAAATAATATATAGCAGGGGTCACAAACTGGTGGACCGCGGAATCATTTTTTACGCGTATTTATAAAATATATACTATTTCTTATACATTTTTTGTAATACACTGACGAATGTAAATATTTCCCGATATTGTGGGCCCAGTATACACACGCGTCTTCATCACCGTGCGCAATCTTGCTAGCTAGTACGAGGAAAATATAAGACATGGAAGAATTGGTTTTGAAGAGAAAATTAAATCACGTTCTGAACTCTTTGCAATGCAATCAGCTCTGGATTAAAAATGTCTATTCAAGTAGAAACCCCGAATTATAATAGCTTAGCTAAAAACTATGCACGATGTTCAACGTGTGTATGTATACGAAGCTGCTTTTTGAAAATGAGCATTATAAAAAATAATATTATATCTCGGTTAGTAGGCGATTATCTTAACAACTTAATGAATATCAGTTGTATTCATTTAACTCTCTAAGAAGCTCTTTAAAATTAAAAAAATTTAATTTTTCACATTAAAACCTATTTAATATGTTCATCGTTAATAGCTTTTTTTGCAATTTTTTGGTATATCAATAAATGTAATTTAATATTAAAAACATGTGTCTTTGATATCAACTGTTATGTGTGCAATAAAGTCAATATAAGTCCTTTAGACCGCGGAAAGTTTGGTTTGTTTCAAATAGGGGACTCCTTTAGAAATAAGTTGGTGGTCCCTTATAAATGGTATATAATATTTACATTAAATGTTTAGAATATATGTAAGGTGTGGTGTGTAGTGATGTGAAACAGTTTTAGCTTTTCGAGGGACCCAGAAGGAAAATGTAATTTTTCAGATGGCCCTCTCGAATCTCTTCGCGATTTGATTGCATTTATCTATATATATATAAAAGCGAAAATGGAAATCGTTGTAGCGGATGACCTCCGAAACCACTTATCCAATTGTCATGCTGTTTTTTTTTTTTTTTTTTTAAATTAAAGAGGATATCGCGGAACAAGTTTTTGACAAAAATTTAGTCCGATAACATTTATTGTTGTGTGCGTAATCGTCGGGACGAGATTTAAACGAATGAAAATTATTGGAAAGTCGAAAATTAAATGAAGAAAAAAATGTCATGATAGAACGAAAAAACAATTGTTGATCTACCACGGACAGCAAATATTATAAATAACTATACAAAATTAAATGGCAAGTTTGGTTACCGAGGTGGCCAATGTGTTACGGTAAATCGATAATCCTCCTCCACAAACAAAAGTAGCGATCAAGCAACATTTGGGCGCACATTGAGACGCAGGGACGCAGCATAGTTTTCTGTAATCTATTAGTTAGAAAGTACTAGCGCATATTGGTAGGCAGGGCTGGGTAGAGCAGAACTTTGCCCGTGTCGACCTGCGTCACGCAGTGTCCGCGACACGGTCTACTGCGAAAGTGTCAAGTAGTTTTTAGTTAAAATTGAATATATTTCATATATTTTTTTTTTTTTTTTTTTCAATATTACTTGGCATATAAATACCTATCTATATTATATATATAATATATATTGTCGTATATTCATATATTAAAATGTACAATGGAAGAAAAATCAATTGAAGCCGTTCGTCCACACAATATATTATATAACACTAGCCATGCTGATTACATGAAATCAACATTAAAAAACAATTTATGGGACAAAATTGCTGACGATCTCGAATTAAATGACGGTAAGTACTATTGAAACTTTAATAAATTATGCAATATAATAAAGAATAATAATATAGAGTACATTGTTTTTGTAATTCAAAAGTAAAATAAGAAGTGTAAGAATGTACAATTCTGACGTCAGAATAAATTCACCGTGACTATAACTTTTCTTCATGTACGCGCTTTTCCATATAGATTTATTTCCTTTTGATAGTGAATGAAAAAGTAAATGTTCGTCCATTTCTTCGTCTGAATCAGACTCGGAACTTATGTCTAGTTCGTTTAGTTCGGCCATAATTTGTACGGTCTACGATTATACACAAAGATGGGAAGAAACTGCGTTTCATCTATGTTGCGCAGTCTTTTACTGCTTTAACCTGCCCTGCTCAACCTAATCTACCCTGCGTTAGACTGCGATGATATATGTAGTTTATCCTAAAAACAGTGAAAGTTTTTATTTAAGAAAAGCCCGATGTCCTTTGCAAAGAATCGAGGGACAAAATCTATAAAAAAAAAAAAAAAAAAACTGTCAGCTTGAGAATACGTATTGGATGTGGAACTGGGGAAACGGTCTTGATCCCTAGAATATCAATGACACCAACTTATCAACCATTCCAGTTTAGACGGCTCCAACTTCCCCTAAAATTTTGCTTTCCAGTGGTCATAATTAAGACACAGGGCCAAATATTAAACGTTGCCGGTTTAACCTTAACTGTTCGATATTTTTCCCACGGTTAATTATACTCGACTCTGTCACGTGTCTCATGCAAACAAATTCTATTTGTGCTGGTTCCGGAAATATTTAACGCACAAGACCAATTGAAACTTAAAATTTATAATCGAGGAAAAATTTAAAAGTAATATGGAATTTTAAAAAAAAAAAAAAAACACTTTTTTAGATTTGGATAGAAAAAAAAATTAAAAATACCACACACCATAATAAATCCAATATATTTCACACATCGCTCTGAATTTTAAAAAATATGATGTGACGATTGCTGATGTGGATTCCGGATAACCTACATTACTTGACCCGAGCAAGGCCGGGTAATTGCAGCTAGGATAATATGTAAATATCTAATAATATATATATATATATATATACAATGTAACTATAGACAGAAACTGATTAGTATTTGTAATTCGTCAAATAGTGAGTTATCTAGTCGGTCAAACCGAATTGATAAGAAAAATTAAATTTTTGGCCGTGTCTGTGGCGGTTGTCAACGTACGACAATGACAATTACAATTATTAATTGTACGCGATTAGTTCATCCAGTCGAGCAAACAACGTAATAATTATTACGACGAAAATCACAATAGTAATTATTCTCGCGATAATTGCGTACTCGCCATTATTAATTGTTAATCATAAGTAATTTTTAATTCATAAACACTCGTTCGTCCGTTCGATGTGTACGGATGAAACATGAATTAAATTCATATTTCATTTGAATCAACTTGTATTAAAATAAATTTAGAACTTCGATATATTTTGAACTTAAATTGAGGGGGGGTCGTTAATTTTAAATTAGATACCAAATTACACATTAAGAACCTGATAAAATATTATTAAATTATAATTACTAAAACACCAATAATTTCGCAGTTGTCTAGCTTAAGTTATAAATTTATAATTAGCTTAATCGGTGGTGTTCCCATAATGGTGTCCCTGCTGTAACCTATCCCTCCTGCACTAGATAAGAAAAGAAATCCAAAACCCATGTGTGCGATTAACCATACAAAAAAACTATACAAAATAGAGATAAGCGATTAGTGATTTACGATACACGGCCTACGGTTTTTTTCTAACCGTGGTACCGTTTCAAAATGTTCTGCCATTTTTTCGAGTTATACGTAGTTTATATTTGGTTTTATTGTTTTATGTGGATAACATTTTTATGGTTCCATAAAAATGCTAACAGTTTATGGTACAGATATAAATTAAATTCCATTATTTTTTACCTTCCAAACATCCCACCCACCATTTTCATTTATCAACTCTCAAAAAAAAAAAAATGATTTTTAAATTTTAGTTTGTCTGTACTAATAAATTGTACACTAATATTCTCTCTGTTTTTCGTTTCACTTCTTAACTCGTACACGGTGTACATGACCTCGAAATAACGACAATCGATGTAATAAAAAATCGAACCTAACCTTAGCAACACGTGTTAAAGGCGATAATATTATATCGTTTTTATTGAATATTTTTAATCGATCATAGTTGTTTTTTTTTTTTGTCAAAGTATGTCTAATACGCATTTGTCTATGGAAAAATCAAATGTTTTTTACTTTATTTATAGACTCGATTGAATTTATCGTTTTATATTTTAATGTACACTACAATCATTTTATTATATAGCCTTTTTTTGTATTTAAATAAATCGTATTAACAATTAAATATTTAGTGTATTTTAATACGAAGATAACGCCAGACTTTTAATGACAAGCATACAGTTTTTAAACGAAATACGATATAATAATACAAATTAAAAAAAACAAAATGATAAATTAAATAGTACATATATTCTATCTTGTAATTATTATGGTTATCAACTGAAATTAAAATATACCTTAACATTTTTCTTGAGTATACATGAGCCGTAAAACATTTTAAGTCTTAATAATATCGATAACGATTTTTTTTTTTCTTTTAAATTCTTAATTATTTTTGAAAATATACATTTGAAATTAAAAAAAATAATAATAATAACAATAAAAAATACAATACTACGACAAAAAAACACCGACGAATTTAATAGACCGAGAGTGATTTACTCTATCAAAAGTGCAAAATAGTTCCATAAAAAAATCCATAGAAGTCTAAAGTCTTTACATTAATAATAAATGTTGATAGTTCAAATCCACTGGGAAGCCGCACCTAGATTCCCGACATTTTTTCGAAAGGAAAAAAACCCTTCGGGAAATATTCTATATGGGAATAATGACATTCGTAAAAAAGATGATGTCCGGAAGAAGAACCTAAACTAACCTGACGGGAACTGTGTTCATTCGATATTTGGACCATATTATAAATATTAATAACCAACCGATCCTAGCCAGAGAGACTATATATTGTTTAACAGTGAACGAGACGCGTGTCAAATGGATGTTCATAAAAGTGTCGAGGAGAAAAACGTTTCGAGCACATTCGCCAAACCCTTTAAAAAAAGTAAACCCGAGAAAAAAAATACACAAATCAATGTAAAACGAAAATGGCATTATAGATCCGTTTAGAATTAAAAACTAGAGAAAACGGTTTTATAAACACGTCTGACGAAAAGCTGCAAATTCGACATGCCGAAACAAGAAAAACGTGGATCCCTATTAAACGTTTACTGTATATAAATACTGCAAATATCGAAAGAAATTTCACGGCAGCGTTAAAACTATAATATTCTGAACTTTACTTAAAATCGTTTTTCGAACCCAAGGCGATAATGAGCAACCCCGAGAAAACCTCATTGTCCGTTATATACGCATCCCGAAAACTCAATGGCCTTCCTAATGATGGGCACATGAATTCTGTAAAGAATAACTTTTCGGTTCAATGTTCTTTTTTTTTTTTTCTTTTCCGAAAATGACTTTCTGTCAGTATAACATAAGTAATACATTAGTATATACGCGTACAAAAAGTTGTTTTCCAGAATTCCAAATGAAATGCAGAACACAAATGGGATTTTTCGGTGAAAATAGTTTACCGTTTGCGTGATAAATGTCAACAATTCGGTAAAATTAGCAGGATATCCGTTAACGAAAAAAAAACATTCATTTTTTTGTCAATTTTAACATAAGATAGAGAAATTTATTATGGAAATATTACGGCGTAGTCTTAACGTGTGTAGTTCATCGTATGTTTCGCTAAACGTTTCTGATGTATCCAGTGATATATAAATATATAGTAAAAAAATATCTAGATATAAATTGGTACAATAATATTATCTAGATGAAGATAAAAAAACCAATAAAATACTATGTACCTATTTATTTATCTCGGATAGCGGCTTAGAGAAATCATTTCTAATTAATCTGGATCAGAAAACAGATAAAAAAAAAAAGAAATCCGTCCATCAGAATAACACACAACACAGATTGCACCTATGACCACATCACAAGTCACAGCACGCAGGGCCCGGTGCCTACTCTGAAAAAATGGTTTGCCGAAGTTGTCCGATCCGATACAATGTCCGAATATAATAAAACAGTGCCCTTTTGATCCTACACCTCAACACAATGCCTCTTACCCGCCGACCTCGGGAAATCCATATAGGCGGGAAATCCATCATTTCTCGCTTAGAATTTCGTCGTTGTATATATTTCGCACGGAAAAACACGACGGGGGACACTATTATAGCGATTGGCAAGGAAATGTAAAAAATACGGGTCTGTGGAGATGCGCCGACCGGCACATACACAGTAGACTCTGGATAATTCGAAAACCTCTATAAATCGTACTAAACGCTCGTTCCCATGAGAAAATCTGTGTAGTTTTAAAAAGAACAAATGTATTTCGGTCCCCTTGATATATCGAAAATAATTAATTGCGAGACGGCGGCGCGGGTGACACTCTATAATTCAAATATGCATGGGATCAAGGTGAAAATTTTGTATTCAAAATAAATTTCGGTTAGTGGATACCATAGTTAGTAGATACCACCATTAGCGGCTGAAAATGTCTGATATTGTAATATTTGTGATGAAACAAATTTTAAATAATAACTTAATGTACGTGTATACGGAAATCGGTCCAAAACAATTTCCATAAAATGGTAAAAAAAAGCTATTGATGGCAACAAATTTTTCTATAAATCGTACTGAATGCTCGTTCCCATGAGAAAATCTGTCTAGTTTTAAAAGAAACACATGTATTTCGGTCCCCTTGATAAATCGGAAATAATTTAATGCGAGACGGCGGCGGGGGTGACACTCTATTATTCAAATGTTTTTAACTGGAACATCTATAATGCGAATTTTATTTATTAAGCTCAAATAAATTACAAGTGCGATTCAAATAAGGTACTCATATACAGTAAAAACATACATATGTTTGTATGTAATTTTTGTATAAATTCTTCGAGCAACCGGAAATAGACGAAGAAAAATGTAATGCCATTTCCAAGGCAATTAATACTGTAGATAAAACGCTGTGGACCACATTATAACTGAAAATATATCGCAAAAGAAAATAATTTAAAAAAAAAAAATATATATATATATAAAAACTTTCAATACATGTCTGCAATATCAATAAAAAATACGAAAATATTAAATATGTATGTATGGAATAAAAATATCTCTTTATAATTAGAATTATTTATTTTTTCCCTCGATAATTCGAACTCTCACTAAATTGAAATCCTCTATAAAGTGAATTTTCATCTCGGTCCCTTAAATTTCGAATTATTGAGAACCTACTGTGTATATATACGTATATATAAATATATACATTTCATAGTGATATTATAAAAAACGAAAATCTTGTTATCGACATTATCGTGGCAAAAAAATTGTAAAGTTATTGTTTAACGTCTAAAATGCACACGTGACATAGGAAAATACAAAAATATTCTCGATCCGGAAACGTCTGCAAGTAATTTTTGTTTTCACATTGTCCGTGGTAGCATTTCAGTATCTTCTAAATAGTCCGCACGCAAGTGGGAACAACGTTTAAAATGGTTTTAATTAAATAAATAAATAAAAAAAAAAAATTAAAAAACGATAATTAAACATAAAATCTTTTTTAATAATTGAAACGTCGCCACGGACGTTCAAAATAATACTATAGTTTTTCCGGAACATTTTTTCTCGTTTTTTTTTTGCCATGAGACGAAATAACATAAATCGTGTCTTAGTAGTACAACATTATAAATCGAGCTCGATAATCACAGTTTAATTGTTTGCCAATCCATATTTGTTTTAATCATTTTAGTCTGTTAATAAAAATCTACAAAAGTGTAGAAACATTATTAAAATGTTAGGGATATATGTTTATTTTTTTTGTTAGATAACTCGTGTCTAGCACACGAAATATCATAAAAGCACACGAATTCAATACCAAGTGCTCAAAATGAAAGGGGTCAGGTGGATTCAATCAAACTAGGAACGCTATAAACGCGTTCGTAGGATTGCGTGGTAAAATTGTTCGAAAACGATAAGGAACGAGTTCTAATAATGACGGCGACAAATTTGTCCACCAAAACACCAAACCACCAAAAGTTTTTTTTACCATTTTATGGAAATTGTTTCGTACTGATTTCCATGTACACGTACATTTTAGTTATTATTCAAAAATTGTTTTCATCAAAAATATTACAATATCAGACACATTTAGCCGCGAATGTGTTATCCACAACCATGGTGGTTTCTACTAAGCGAAATTTATTTTGCAATCATAAATCAATCATTTATTTCGAATACAAAATCTTCACCTTGATCCCATGCAAATCAGGTTAGCTGCTAGTGAACGCTCAACCGTCCCATTTCAACCCCGCTCCATATCGTTGTTATTAATTTAATAATTTCAGTAGAGCTAGTGTAAAATATAAATCACTTATAAAATTAATGTCTTGTTTCATAATTTTGTTGTTGATAAACTAATTATTTAATTTACTCCGTGTCTAGGAAGAGGTTCGGGTTACTGTAACAGTTATCCGCTATGGTACAGTGGTTCCTAAACTAAATCCAGCGTCCGTCCTAATTTGTTTTTCAATTAACGAATTTACTGATAGTTCCGAGTGCGGCTGAAACGTTGCGTTTTTTTTTTTTTTTTTTTTTAAATAAATTCAAAGTCGGTGACGTAGATCCGGCAATACGTACAGCTGGGAATAATCGAGTCGTACCATGTTACTAGCACAGACGAAATGACAGTAAAAACAAATTGTTGAATAGAAAACATTTTTAAGACAAAAGATACCGCTCGTGGGTAGGCCATTGTTATAAGTTAGGTTAGGCTAGATCGGGTTAAAATTGCATAGGCACGACGAAATTTCATCTCGCCGAGCCACACCTTCGGATAGACATCCAATGATATATATATATATATATATAGTTATAGTTTAAATGATAAACGACTGCTATATTTTTCTATATTATTTGCTATAGTTTATTCAGAAACGTTGCAAATATATATGGTACGTATAAACATTAAACGCGTAAAAAACACGTCCCGTGAAATGTTAAAACACCGCGCGCCTATAAATTATTGTTTAGCAAACGGGCCACCTTTTTAGTCGCGAAAAGTGATGACTTCTATTCGTGTGACTCGCGCATTCGATTAATATTGAAAAATGTACCTTATAACCGGAAATCCGCCGACTGCCAATAAAACATTATTATTACGATATAAGGTATTAAAAAAATGGTTGTATAATAAATAACGGTATGTGGTGTGAACGCGCGTATATAATGGTTATATATGGATGGCATTTGGCAAATATTAGACCGATCAAAAAAAAAAAGTACTCTACGCGAAACTCGCTATTTATAGTGCGTTTACACTCGTTAAGCGAAATGAAATTTTAAAAATAATAATATTATAAAAAAAAAAAAAAACCTAGGCGAAAATCAGAAAAATATCCGGGATTTAACCTTAGGTCCGTATCTAACCATTGAAAACTAACGTGCCAAAAAAAAAAAAAAAAAATGTTTAATAATTAAACGCGACGCGGATTATTAATATTCGTTAATGTCGCAGCCGAGCCAAATAATACTACTACGGTACCCGATAAACTGCCAACTATTGTAATATTAATACATTATCATAGTTGAAATATCATCAAAACGAAATTAAATTTTTGGCTAGGGTAAATTTATATTTCTCGGCGAGGTCCATTCGGCGCGGTGCACCTTCGATACAACCCCGGTAAATATACTGGTGTTCCATTAACAAATTACTCTCTAATGTGTACGTGCATTTCCTTCATATTTATTAAACCTATTAGATCTGTTATATGGAGCATGGGATCTCGGCCAGCGTACATTATAGCTGCGGGGCCGCAGTACTACGATCCCGTGTAAGTTACATTGGAAACAAATGTTCTCGGTTGTATCAATAGGTATTTTTATTTTTTTTTTTTTCCTTTATCGAATAGAAAATATTATTTTTACGGCGTTTATAAAACCGGGCCAATGAAATATTGCGACAGTTCAGAAAGAAAAATAATAATATAACAACCTGTATCTAGATATTTATTCAAAAAAAAAAACAAAAAAAAAAAAACGACGAATGACGTTACGATATTAAAATTCGGACAGTTTTTTAAAACTATCTTATCTAAAATTGTACACTATTAAAACCGTTCAATACAATTTTTTTATTTTTTTTTTTTTTAAGTATTATGTTATTCGATACTTTATTATATTTGTAAATTGCAGTCAAGCGCGAATTATTTTTCTCTATTCTTTACCGCGAAATATAACTCGTGAAAATTGCCGTATTTTCAAAACACTTTATTAGAGGGGTAACTCATTGTTAGGTGGTTTTTTTTTTTTTTTTTTTTTTTTATGAAAGACTTACAGAGTAGATATAAGAAAACACGAGTGGTTATTAAATATCGTTATTCCTTTATCATTTTTCCTTTTTTTTTTTTTTTTTGACTATTAATCATTTTTAATACAAAATATAAGAATACAAATAATATTTATTAATTTTTTACATAGTATATTAATAATCATAATCATTGTACACGTCCGCGTACCGGTATTGCCTATCCGACACGCCGTGTCACTATAATAAGCTATGCTCTCTTTGTTTTTTTTTTTTACTACAATACCCTATTTAATAGAATTGTGATGAGTCAAATTAACAATGAGTTTTTTTTTTTATTTTTGTAGAAAATAATATATTAGAGTAAATTATATGTAAAAAAAAAAAAAAAAAAACAAAACAAATTTAAACACAATAGCGAGTTTGTGGTATATCTGCAATAGTTAATTAAAAAAAATCTGGGAACACGTCGGGATTATGTTTAAAAAAAAAATAAGAAATGAAGCAGATTTTATTTGTTTATGGTTGTTAATTATTATAATAGTCGTTAAAAAAAAAAAACAATAACAACTTTATCAATATTGCAGAACACTATACGAATTCGTTTGTTATTCAAATGATTTGACTCATCACAATTCTATTTAAATGGGTATGTAGGATAAAAAAAACGGATAGGCAATACCGGTAAGCGGACGTGTACAATGATTATTATTATTATTATACCACATGAAAGATTTATTATTCGTATTCTCATATTTTGTGTAAAAAATTATTAATAGAAAAAAAAAAAAAAAAAATGAAAAAGGTATAACGATATTTAATAACCACTCGTGTTTTTGTATACCTACTCTGTAAGCCTTTCATAAAAAAAAAAAAAAAAAAAAAAAAAAAAAAAAAAAAAAACACCTAACAATGAGTTACTCATCTAATAAAGTGTTTTGAACGTACGGCAATTTTCTCGAGTTATAATAACGAACGAATTCCTATAGTGTTCTGTAGTATTGATAAAGTTGTTATTGTTTTTTTTACAACTAATATAATAATTAACAACTGCAAAACAAATAAAATCTGTTTCATCTCCTATTTTTTTTAACATAATTCCGACGCGTGCACAGATTTTTGCAAACTATTGCAAACTATATCACAAACTGGCTATTGTGTTTAAATTTGTTTTTTTTTTTTTTTTTTTTTTTTTTTAAATATTTAGATTATACGTATAATTTACACTACAATATTATTTAATACAAAAACAAAATAAACTCATTGTTAACTACATGATATTTTTTTAGTTTTCAAAGTTATTTCAATGTCACTTAATGCTTTTATTCTCGTTATCCGACGCAAAATACATTTTCTAAAAATGTTCATGTGTAAATAATATATAGACTTTTTTTTTTTAAACCAACAGGGAAATATTTATTGAAATTTTAAATCGCGTTCAATGATATTGTATGACAGAAGAATCATTTTTTTTTAGGTCATCCGCACATCTAAACGCATTAAACACTAATAAATAATAAACTGTTGGTTCAACATATGTCCGATATTTATATAAAAATATTTATATCAATATTTTATTCCGAGTAGGAATTTCATTTAAACCCCGCAGATGTTACCATAAAAAAAAAAAAAAAAAAAAACTCTATGACTAAAAATTTGTCCGAATAAAGTGAATAGTGAACAATTTAATTTTTCTCGTTTGTAAAATACTAAAGTTCTATGCTATTAAACAGTAAAATTGGTTTTTGAAAACACGATTTAATGTTTAAATGTTCACTGACGAAAATTACTTGCCCCGTGATGACCAGATGTAGAATATTATACAAATATCGGTGTTTTTTTTTTTTTTTTTTTTTGTAATGTAAAATAACGAATAAAATATTTTATGTTCCATAGGCAAGGAGAAAAAACAAAATCAAAATAGGTTTCTGAGGTTCGTGGTTATCGCATACATTCACAAAAATTCTTCTATTAATATCCAAACGAATTCCAACCCTTAAGCAATGGTTAGTTTTGATATTTTTTTAATTGAAATAAAATAACGATCGAAATGCAGGAAAACGCACACATTTCAATGGGACTAATAATAATAAAAACGCCTTCCCTTTTTCTTGTCCTCTCCCCGCGCGACGTACAACGCACTTATTAAAAATAATAATATAAAAATCGTTTCGCGGCAAACAAATAATGCGGACGACGTCAAATTATTGTTATTATTATTATTATTGCTTTTATCGACTGCACCAGTTTGGAATGGTGGTATTTGGTCGGTCAGACAATGATAATTCAATAAATATAATAAAATTCTCGTCGAAAATCGTTTCACCACGTTATTGTATGAACTTCAACTATGAAAAACGATAAACCGGAAGAGAGAGAAAATATCGGGCTTCGGTTTAACCGGTTACCGGGTTATTATGGAGGGTGCAGCAGAGTCGACTGGCGAATTTAATGAGGCCATTAGCCTGTGATAAGATAAGAGCAGGCCTTAATAAGTGGTATATTTCGGATTGTACGGTAATGCCGTTTTTATTCGTAATCGCGGTCTGGACAGGTGTACGTCGCGGTTCCGTCGTGCGTGCGTATTACGAAAATAATCATTCTGTGATCGACACACAAAAGGGCTTTTCGTATACACTTTGGCGGCATTCCACGTGCTGAATCTGTTCCCTCTGCTAATACTATCAAATTGTGGATAGGGCATTTGGAAGAAACTGGAAGTATCCTAAGTAGACTTGGACACGGAGCACTCAGACCGGTAAGAACCCCCGAAAATGTGCAGTTGGTTAGAGAGTCAATAGAGCAGTCACCAAAACGCTCAGCCCGGAAACATGCTGTAGCTTTGGGAATCTAAGACCGTTCATTGAGGAGAATTCTTCACGAAAATTTATTATTCTATCTATAAAAATTAATGCTTGTCCAAGAGTTAAATGTTACTGACTACGGCAACCGTAAATATCTCTGTCAGCAAATTCTTCTGCAAATTCCTCCGATATCAACATTTTTCTGTAGCGATAAAGCCCATTTTCATCTTTTTGGAACTGTAAATAAACAAAATTTTCGATACTGGGCTACAAATAACCCACGGCAACTTCATGAAGTCGAGGCCATACCAGTCGAAATGTGCCGAAAAACATATGAGAGCTTCAGAGATCATCTACAACAGTATATCAATGCTGGCGGCCGCCATCTTAGAGATATAATTTACAAAAAATAATTTTTAAAAATGGGATTGAATACTGATTTAAATAAAAAAAAAATTTTCTCTAAGTTTTACTGTTCAATATTTATAGCCCATCAAATCTCGTCAGTCGGCTCTGCCGCACCTTGTATATTTATTTTTTTATTTTTTTTTCGAAAAGATTTTCCATATCAAGATGGGCACGTTATAATGTCCAATAGACATCGAGTGGTCAAATATTTTGATAGATTTCGCGTCCATTAGGATAAACGGTAAATTACAGTGTAGTAAAGCCACTAAAAACTACGAGATTGGGCCTATCCACTTGTGTGCACCTGTTTGTATTCTCGGCGCTAGGCCGAATCGGACTCGATCTGTTGGCCTCTCGCAGGTGCAAGACGTTTGTCGCCATGCGCGCGTTAGGGGCTACGGCAGGCGACGTACCCCGACCGTCAGCACTCCGTACGAAGATCCGCATCGCGACCAGATGGGCGCGTCAGATCCGAACCGTGGGAGCGCCGGTGGGGAGTGGGCGCACGTTAACTCATACGCTCATTCTCCACCGACGCGCTGGTGCGGTGGGTTTACAAGACCCCGCACGGTTCCATAACGTACCGTCTCGCTCAGCAATTCACCGAGCACGGGCGCTTCAACTAGTTCCTTCACCGGATCGGGCGAGTTCCGTCCCCCGGTTGTTCTCACTGCGGATTTCCCAGTGAGGAGAACGAGGTGGATGACCACGCTCTCCGTACCCTGATGCGCTGCGAGGCGTTTGACTGGGATAAGGAGCGCCTGGTACGGAGGATCGGTCCGTTCGAACCGGGCGACTTGGTGTCGCTCGTGCTGGAGTCCCCAGACCACTGGGAAGCCGTGGTCGATTTCGCAGAGACCGTCATCGCGGAGAAGGAGTCGGCGGAACGGCAGCGCCAAGCCTTCGACGTCGCCGGCGTGCGCCTCCTTCAAGCGCATCGCCGCCGTCGTTGATCGCGGATTCGCTAGACTAGGCAGGAAGTGTCCCCCGTCCCTAGAACCTGTGAGGGCAGCAAGCGGTCTTCGGTCCGTCTACTGCCCGGTTACTGCCCGGCTACTGCTCGGCTACTGCCCGGCTACTGCCCATGCCCACGGTAGGGCAAGAAATGTTGTTATCTATTTGTTGTGAGCCCGCTCCGCCTTAGGGGAAAACGGGATTTTGCTCAAACATTTATTTGTACTTATTCATTTGATTAATAAATGATGGCGACCCGCCTGCCGAAGTAGTGCCTCGCGGCGTATCCGGGAGGCCGGGGGTATTGCCGGTTTGAAACGAAAAAATAAAAAAAAAAAGGCCGAAACGGACACGCGGTGTAAAATACTCACCGAAAAACACAGCCTGCCCGGGTACGGTCAAATATTGTACTGGACGCGGTGGAAACCAATCGAAACGAGAATTACCGTCGTATCGTGACGACGGGGGCCGGTAGTTTTTTTTTTTATTGCGGATTAGTGTAACGGCGTTTTCCGGCGTCCGGCGGGCCACGATTAAAAATGTATTCAAACGAGCGTGACCCGCGGACAACACGCGAAATCCGCGGCGCATAAATGCGCATTATCTCCCGCGGACCCCGCACAATTAACATATTATTATTATTATTATTATACGTGTTGTGTGATCGTGCGGATCCCGCGTGCAGATCACCGGATTATAGGTAAAACGGTAAATGTAATAATACGCGTATCGGTATTAATCGATATCGGCATTCGTGCGCGTACACCAAATATTCGGATTATACCGGGGGTTAGGCGAGATTTATATTACCGAACCCTCGTGCCCCCCCCCCCCGTACAATGCGCCCGAACAATTCCACACTCGTGCCACGCATTTTTATTGTAAAAACCGTACGGCTAACGCAATTATAACTAACGAAAGTAAATGTACTCGTATATTTCTATTTCGCAGCTGACTTGCGTGCGGAATTACGACGACGACGACGAACTAATAATCTAACTGGAAAAAATAACCAATAATACGAGTGCGCTCGGGGAATCATAAGTATAATTAATTTACGAACGTGTGTACCTGTTGTATCGGATTCATATTTCGAGTGTAGAGCGAGTGTGGTCGCTCGATGTGTTAAAATTGGGAGAAAAAATTAATAAATACCAAATAAACGGAAAGTACGACTGGAAAAAAATAGTTTAGTTCCGAGTGTTGTATTCGAATATATTCTAATAAAAACGTGACGTATGTACGCCGAAATTTGTTATAATTCAGTTGGTTTTTTTTTCTTGTTTTGTCTATAGGGTCCGGCGGAAAATAATGACGAACGAACGCAAAAAAACAAATTATAATTCAAGCCGAGCAAAACCCAAGACGGACAGCCCGAAGACAATGCCGTACGCGGTAAACCGTTATTAATTCGTCGGTTTTCTTCGGTGCACGTGAAATCATCGGTGAATTTCGCCGGAACTAGTAGTATATATTAACGGACGTCAACGCGGTGCCTATTTGGAAAAGCATTCCTTCCGGTAAAATCGTATAGTTTAAATTAGCGGCGGGCAATCAATTTGTACGTGGCTTCTCCACCTTCTACCGGAACATTTCCGTCGGCAAATTAAATTTTATACTCCGGCGAGCTCGTGTAGACAGACATCCCTCACGCCCCGGTCGATCCCCTGTCCTCCAGACATACATGACCTATGGGATAGATAAAAATCCGACGTCTTCATATCGCGAACGTCATCGCGTCCCGTTTCTATTGGGCCACACGACGAGTTTTAAATATACAGGGTGCGGCACAGCTGACTGACGAGTTTTTACGGACTATAAATAACGAACAGTAAAGCTTAGAGAAAAGGTTATTTTTATATTTAAATCTGTATTCAACCCATTTTTTAAAAATTATTTTTTGAAAATTATATCTCCAAGATGACGGCCGTCAGCATTGACACACTGTTATAGCCGATCTCTGAAGCTCTCATATGATTTTCGGCACATTTCGACTGGTATGGCCTCGACTTCCACGGTGATTTTTTATTTAATTTCTTCTATGGTATGTGGGCGATGTCTGAAAACCTTATCCTTGAGGTAACATCATAGGAAAAAATCACACATGCTTAAATCTGGGGACCGTGCTGGTCTCCTCTCAGAGAAAGTAACCGCCCAGGGAACATTTGTCGCAAGACAGCAAGTGAAATTCTAGCTGTGTGCGCTGTAGCTCCGTCTTGCTGAAACCATACATCTCCCAAATCGTGTTCTTCAGCCATTTCCTCCAACTTTTGCTGCAAATAAGTTTCCAACATCACAACATAACGAGCGGACGTGACAGTGACGGTCCTGTTCTCCAACTGCACATTTTCGGGGGTTCGTACCGTTCTGGGTGCTCCGTGTCCAAGTCTACTTAGGGTACTTCCAGTTTCTTACAAATGCGGTATACACAATTTGATAGTGTTAGCAGAAGGAACAGATTCAGCACGTGGAATACCGCCGAAGTGTATGCGAAAAGCCCTTTGTGTATCGATCACGGAATGATTATTTTCGTAATACGGAACCACGATGTACACCTGTCCAGACCACGATTACGAATAAAAACGGCATTACCGTACAATCCGAAATATTAAGGCCTGCTCTTATCTTATCACAGGCTAATGACCTCATTAAACTCGTCAGTGGGCTCTGCCGCACCCTGTATTACTGTATTGTCTCTACTCTCGAATGACCGCGTAAGTAATGGGATTTGCCAACGTGTCGTTATTGTTGTCTGTCCTTGCCAACCGCCGATTCGTTTCGGTGGCTCGTTCGGGGGGTGGAAAAAAAAGGAAATAAAAATAAAATAAATACACCACGCGCACGTTCCAAATACGCGGTCTCTACGAGTAGCTTTTTTTTTTTTATTGTTATTATTATTATTTTTTTTTTTTTTTTTTTTTTTGGAGACGCGAGGACGAGGTTAGAAAACGATTAAAATAATTTAATATACTGTTCGGCCCATATCTGCATCGGGCGGTAATCTAATCGCGTATCGAATAATAATATATTACATAGGTAGACGTTTAATCGACAACCGTCGGACGGCAGGCCGCGGCCGTGTAATTAATGGACGAAAACACCGCGAAGACAAAATAACTGCACGACCGCAAATATTGATTTATATATGTCTCGGCCGGCGCAAACACCGTCCGTGATATATTATTTTAATGAGCGATGGATGACACACACACACACACACCGGAACCATCGCACGTTGGTCACAAACGCAATTTTAACCCTTAGAAATCTATAGTATATAAACACATACGAAATAAGATGTTTTTACGTGTATTTATTTTTATCTAGAAGACGGCTGCATAAAACAACATTCAGATTTTTGTTTAACCAGCGACAATCGCGTCGAAACGCGTGTAAAACTATTAAAACAATTCCATTCGATTCTTCGTCGACTGTTTTCCGAATATCTCCGTAATTAATAAAGGCGACATATACTCGTGGGTAGGACTCGAATGTTATAAGAGGCAATTGTGGCAAAATATCCACGTAAATATGTACAATATTATCGAAAATATGCGTTAAAAAAATAATCGTATTTATTGTGGGTGTAATACAAAAACAATTTTAAATATAGAATAATGAAAAAATTAAATTATGAAAATAATGTTTGGCAAAAAAAGTTTGTTTAAACTTAAATTTTCTCCTCAAGCGTTGATATTACGCTAAAAACAAAAATAAATATATTTATATATTTTTTTTTTCTTATCTGATAAATTACGTGTTTATTATTAATTGAAAATTTAAGACCAATTATATGATTATCGATGATCATGGGCAAAAATAAAAAAATTGAATTTTAGGAAAAAATTTGTTTTCTCTAAAACGTATGAAATGTGCATTTTATTTTTTTTTTTTTTTTTTGAAAATGGTAAAAATCTGCAAAATATGCAAATAAAAAAAAACTAATTCATATTTTACTTCGCATGTGCATGAAACGAATTTAAATCTTGGTCTGCTATAAATTGGAAATATAGAAAAAAACATAAAATTCATAAAACTTTCGAACCCCACTCATAAGCCGTAATAATTATTTTAAAATTTACATATTAGGCACATAGAATGATTTTATTTACAATTTATACATATATTTTTTCACATATATTATATTCTTTTTTTTTTTTTTTGTTATAATTTCGAAATAGGGTTATAAGGCGGACAACGCATCACTAGATCGAATTTTCTTCGGAAATATTATTTGTTTCAAATAATAAAGGGCCCGCAATAAAAATGACGGTAATAAAACGAGAAAATCTTGCCGAAAAATAAACAGGATCTCACAAAATAAGGATTTAATCCATATACATGTACTTTCGGACAATGACTTCGGGACTTGGGAAGTTATAAATTGGTTCGATAAACGTTGCCATATGTTAACGCCGGCCACTAATGGTTTAAGTTAAAATGTTGACGATAATCGTAAAAATCACGGCATTTTCAAACATGTTTAACCGAACTTAGTTAACAGAATCGTGTATCGTTAGCAATGATTTATCGTTACGTACAAATATTATTATTATTTATTTCTCATTTTTTTTTATATAAGAATTACACAATCTATATTAAAAGCACATATGAATGATTTTAATTTGTACAAATAAAAATTAAATTTCTCTGTGTGCCCTACTCTTTCAACTTCTCTCCTTCAATAGCGGCAGTATCGACGGATTTTTTTTTTTTTTTTTTTTTTTTAATCGATAACACTTTTTACGCCGATTTTGAATCTACAAACATTATTATTTTATACACAAAATTATTCCTTATCGGGATTGGATACCGCGATTTTATAATCAATACTTTATTCTATTATTATACACCTCGTACACCGAAATTATTATCATCTATTTAGGTCCATCTGGACAAAAAAAATATGACGCAAAAAATAGTAAAAACTATGCGTATGTCTAAAAGTGTTTGATTATTATAAGTTTTCCATATGTTTATAAATTATTTCTTTCTAATAAGATCATTACACGATTTATGTAAAACGGTATTCGGTGACAATAAAAACCGTCGAAATATCGTATTGGTTAACAACACTGTTTACAGTTTTTTTTTTTTTTTTTTTCCGTTTGTTGTCGCCTGTTTTTATTAATGGCTTTAGTTTTTCCCGAGGTTTTTTTTTTATTTGTTGTTTTTTTCGCCCAACACAGATTCATCTCAATTGATGTGCAATTTTCTTATATATATATATATTTTTTTTTATTTCTTTTATTCCCTGCTCTGTTAGTCATTAATTGTTAAATATAGGCTGCAGTAATAAAGTTTTATAATTAAGTTACAACTTGTTCCGTTGCGCGTATTATAATCGACGTAATATTCTGTAAAACTTATTTCTCGCGTTGCACAAGTTTGAATCAAACGTCATATTATAATATGATGTTATCCATTTGATATTAAAATCTTTTTAAAAATTAAAACAACGAAACACTGTTGTATTATTTTTAATGATACGAATTCATATACATTTATGCAATACTTCGGCTGGCTCTATAATTGAAAAGTTCAGCTATTATGATGTTACTGTATATTTCATCAAATGAATGAAAAATCGACCGTGTCCAAAACCGTCGTGTACGATTTTTTGGTTATTTATTAAAAATCTCTCGTCGACAACACGATTATAGTCCGGTCCTAATAAATAGAGCACGAATTTTAAAGAATACGATTTCTTTTTGAGATAGAAATGTAATTTTTAAATAAAAATTCGTTTCATGTCATTCTGATTCTAAACAAAGCAATTTGTTTGGCTTATTTTTAATATAAATGCTTTTTTGCAATTATTCCAGTTTCGGAATTTAATTAAGTTTATTGCGCCATAATACAAAAAAAAAAAATTTAATTTAATTATTGAGATATGAAAAAATACTGAAACAGTTACAAGACATTTACAACATATTTTGTGTTGTTTCATCGAATATTAATATTCATACGAAATAATCTAAACGAAACAGCATGTGTAAAATAAATCACAAATCATTTCCGTGGATCTAGAGCGTTCGTTTTCTATGTAAATTAATATTTTGTCTGGTAGTTGAAGTTTTACTATCGACATCATTCTGACTAAATATTATGATCATTAATTATTTTTTTGATTTAAAACAATTTTTCAATTTTTTTTTTTTTATATAATTTTATAATTTAAATTGATTTATAGTCATGTTTTTCTTTATTGCTATTTTAAAAATTAAATATGCTTCTTTTTTTTTTTTTGCTATTTTCATGCGGTTGTAAGAGTTTTTTTTTTAAATATATTTATTATGCTTTAAAATCCGAGCCCAACTAATAAATAATAAATATAAGCGCGTAATCTGACAGACGTCACACGTTTGATATAAAATTTACTTAAGGTCTTACTTGTGGTAAAATCGATTTTCCCGAGTTTCTTGAACCAATTACCTTTCGAATCGTGGACCTATACCACCGGGTCATGATATTTATTTAACCTATCCACATGTAAATCGAATTTTTTTTACAAAATAGACCTATTAGGCGAATCGTGAAAGCCACTAACACGTCAAATGACCACGTCTATTGTTATGGATATTTTGAGTTAAGCCACTACAGAAGAACATTTTCACATAAATTATAAAGTTATTTTTTCATTATTTACATATCTCAAGTAATTAATTGTATTACTTTATTTCATTCATTTATTGTTCATTATAATTACTGTCTATATTGTAATAGCTGCAGAGCGTATGTGTGTGTGAAAAAAAAATCTATCGCAGAACGTTATATATACATGAATGATTTTTAACACGTATAGATTTATAATACTCGTAAACTTTTACGATTCCCGTCAAATGTGCTTCGAGTGAAAATTACGCGTCGCTGATAAAAAACGATTCAATCAACGTCTGAAAATGATGATTTTTTTTTTTTTAAACAAGTCACGCTTAGAAAAATAAAAAACAAAACAGATTTCCTATGAAATTTTCAAGGTCTCAAGCCGGACATCTTTCCGATATAGGAGCCGTCTCGCGCCGAGATATATACGCGAAAAACAATAAAAACTGTAAAACTTTGTTACGACCACATTGCCCGCACAACCATAGAACGCCATTTTAGATTAGAATATAGAATTATCGTGGCAATATAATAATTCGGTTTAAATTTGGATTACACGTGCCTATCGGTTTTTAGTCGATGAACTCGTGCGAGTATAAAATTATAGAATATAATCAAATTGTGCCATCAATAATCGAAATATTTGTTTTAAATATTTAAGAATGGGCATCGGGAAGTTATAAAAATAAATATTAAATCTATACAGACCTTTAACTTAGCTTTGAACCATTGATTTGTTTTGGTATTGACTTGATGTATTTTTTTTTTTTTTTTTACATAAACAATAGCCTGCAGTTAACATTGAATTATTATTTTTACTGCATTAAGTCGAGTTCATTATAACACAATATTAAATTTACAATCTATACATCACATTATTAATGGTTTGTTTTCGAGTTATTTATGTGTCGGACGAGGGGGTCATGTTATCAGTATCAGTGATTATAAACAGTCGTTTTTTAGTACCTATCCCATTACGATGTCAGTAAAACATCTCCGATTGCAGATTATGGTATGGGCGATCAAATTTCCTGTTAAGGCGAGAATACGCACTGCCGCGACAATTGATACGGTAACCATACGGTGACGATAATAACGATAACATTTTCTAATGGTCCGTTGTTGTAACCGCGATATCATTTATCGCAGCAGTACGTACCTTAAAACACAGAATTAAAAAAAAACACCGCGACCGAAAAATGTTAACCACAACTCCGGGTGTCCCGCAGTTATACGGTTTTTGTATGGGGATAAAGCAACGATAAAATTATCGTTATGATAAAACCGACATTCGGTGATAACGTGGCAGACGCGATTTAAGATTCCAACGACCCCTTCTATCCTGCACCACTTGGTAGTTTGTCTAGAAAATGTGTGGTTTCTTAACGAGGCGACAAATTGGCGAAATAGATTTGTTCTAGAAAACAGCGAGATTTCAGTGAAATTCGCGATTAATGTGTTCACGAAGAATGTTATCATTGTTAACGACGAATTCCTATTGCGGATACATACGCTTTGTTTTTTAACGGTACATTTTCCATTATCTCCGGGATTTATTCTGAAACTATATCAACGGATCGGAGATGCAGGTGGATTTTATATCCGTCTCCTAACCACGAGCAACACAAGTGCCAACCTGTTATTTTACGTATCATTTTTATTTGTGAAACAATATCCGTACATTCTATGTACGTTTATGATTCCCTGTCACAAAGCACGTGTAAAACAAATAATACTGAACAAATTGTTCTCTGGCGCCTCGATAACGCGTAACAATAATAATACAACAAAACATAACCTATAGTTTTTCCAACAAAATATTCCCGCAGGAAATTAAAAACTATACACCGCTGAAAGGGTTGTGTGTGTATATATATATATAAAAAAAAAAAAAAAACAGTAATAACACCTGTTTACACTACATTAATAACGGTTTTGATGGATCGTATAACAATCAATTAGAGTACCATCCCGTATTAGAGGTATGGGTTTTTATTTGACAATTAAACATTTGGCATTCGTATTGTTCCGAAATATTTTTTTTCGTTTTCAGAAAGAATAACTATTGTTTATTGCAAACGTTTCGGATAGCATAACCGGAGGTGCTCGGACAGGAGGGCCCCTTGTATTAATTTTTTAATTTTATTTAACGTCCCCTTTCTAAATATTACTGTTAGGACGGCCGAGAAGGTACGTCTCTTTGTGATATTTTCAAAAAAATAATTTTTATTATTAACTCGGATAGATTTTTAAATTTTGTCATTCGGCGGTCGTCTATTGTTATTTTTATAGTTTTATATTGCGCACATTCACCCGGTGCGATGGTAAAATAATTTAACCAAAATGGTTTTATTATTATTTAATTTTTTTTTTTTTTTTTGCACAAAATCAAGAAACAATTTCACGGGCAATATAAAACCCGCGCGAATAGTTTTTCAGTCGTTGGCGTGGATTTTTTTTCCGAAAAACAGTACGAAAATTAGTTGCGGCTTACGGTGCGGATAATCGCGAGGGACGCCGACTTCTCGCGGCGGTCGTATTTCATTCCTACCGAATCGAACACCGGGGCTACTACACACAATCTAATTATCTAACCTCGACGTGATTATTTAATATTAATAGTAAAAATCGGCCGGGCGAACGCGGTCTGCTCTTTACGGCATTTGCATTACCCGTTAACGTTAATAAATTTCCCATAATTATAATTTGAATGCGGCTTTTAAACCGTGTGCATTATGTAGACCGCGAATGCCCGGGGTAGCCCGCAGCCCGGCCGGCCGTTTGCCGGGTTCAATTATTTCCGACCCTTAATTATTATATTATATAATTCCGTCGTTTCGGTTAGAATATCCGGTATGAGACTATACACGCGCCGCCAAACTCGACAAAGATTATATTAATTATAATGTTCCGCGCGCATATAAAATATTAAATTATCGTACGTACCGGGGTGTTTTACGCCCCGTACAAACCCGGGCCCCGGTGAAATATTATTATTATTATTATTATTATTATTATTATTATTATTTGATTAAACGCGTTTAGCGCAATGCCGCGGTTTTTACCATATCCGTTAAACATTTCTTTTCGTTTTACATTAAACGTTTGGAAAATAATAATAGAAACACTACGCTACACGTTAGACCCGTTTCTCTCTTTGACTACCGAGTAGAACCTCGTGTGCCCCGCGTAATACGTCCGGCCGTTGCCGGTCGGCCGGTACAATTTTATTCGCGTAAAACTTAAAAAGTCATAAACTGTAACACGCGTGCAAACAGCGTAACAGTTCAACGAAACGCCTCCGAAATCGTTGCCGGCCGAGTATCGGGAACGACATAAAATTCTCACCGTTTCAAATACTCGACTGCACCGCCGCCGTCGCGTAACCAGTGCATATTGTCTAAGTTCATGTTTGAAAAAAAAAAAACGAAAAAAAAAAACATAGTCGTTTGCCCCGGGCGTTTTTTTCATTAAGTAACAAGAAAACAATAATTTTTTTTTTTTTATAAACGGACATAGATTTCCCTCGGGCTTTTGTGTTTTGAAAGCAACACAAAAGATAAAAACGGTCACGAGTACCCACAGTAATTAGTACGCCGCAATCCTGTCGTTTTTTTATCCTGTTCGCGTGATACCTATTTTATCCGCAGAATAAAATCAATTCAAAACGAAAATTTAAAATACCTATAAATTGCTCAAAAATCGTCAGAATGTTTTGAAAATCTGCCTATGAATAGGGGCTAATTATTATATTTCCGGGCGATTTCAGTTTTTTTTATGATTATTTTCTACTGTGTTACAACATACAAGAAGAATCGGGATTATAATGTATATACCAATTATTAAGAAAACTACAATCGGATCCAAAATGCTTTCAGAAATAGCGGTACACTTAAAATTCGACGCAAGATTTCTGGTTGATTCTAAGTTGTTCGCAGGCGAAAAAAAAAATGAAATAAAAAAACAACACGCATCAAAAGTAAAACCAATACATTTTTCGCTTGGCTTAAAATCTAATACAATTTAGGGGATCGTCAGTAATTTCAACTGTTGTTTCGGATTACCGCACACGTTTGCTGCCGGAGAGTTTTCTTTTTTTATTTATCAATTGGTAAAAACCAAAATTAAAACCATCACCTGTCGATGGCGCGAGAATAATAAATACTACAGCACGGGGACCGGGCCATAACAATAAATTACAGTTTTGTCAGTGGGGGGTGTACATAATGCGTCCAATAAAAAATAGATGCTTTAAATCAGTGGCAATTCGATATAAATTTATGGCGCCGGGAATCGCTCATATTGCCACGCGTATTATTATTTTTCATTTGTAGTTGGACTGCTTGTTAACGTGACATGATTCCATAATGCGAATATCGAGGCAAATATTGTAGATTGGGACTGACAATTGATTACCGCCGGGGAAATTAATCGTTGGCCGTATATTATGAATCGTATAATGTTGCACGTGTTTGATGATGATAAATTGATAAATAATATTTCAGACCATCAGGTGATACCGGCGCGAAACAGTATGGTTATATATTATTATTTTCGATATTCGTGAACGTTACATACAAACGTAAGCTGAATATGATTAAATAATTATATCCACATCGCAGATGGTCGTTTATGAAAAATCGCAATAAAACATCATTATTCCGTCATAACGCTATTTCAATATTTTTCGCACGTTCAATCCTATAGGGAAGGTGTATTACATTTTTAATAACACTTTAGAAAATTGTTTCCAAACCGACTTACTGTTGTATTATTGAATTTTGTTCTTAGTAGGTAGTCATAAAAAAAAAAAAAAAGAGAAAAAGAAAAAAAGAGCAGAAACCACTATAATTCGGTGTGAACAGTTTTTATACGGATCAGAGAATATATATAAAATATATTTATCTATTATTACTATTTCATTTTATATATATATATATATATATATACCAACAGAGTTCATCTAATAGTAAAAAAAAAAAAAAATCGAGTATAAATTCAACGTTTTTCCGCGAAATGTTTCAATAGGCAGGTTATAATTTTACACGCCATTATTGGATTTTGTATAGACAAAATAACAAATCATTTAAATATTTTTTTATCTAAATTCAAGCAAAGTAACGATATTGACTTATACAAATTAAAAAATACAAAATAATTATATTTATAATACATCATAATTGATGTCAAATTTTATATTCATATTATCGTTCAAAATCAAATAATGACTAATTTATGTAGATAAATATGTACGTTTAAGTCATTATTCAGTAAAACTATATCCGAAAATTTATTTTAATTTTTTTTTTAAATACTCAACAATTCCTACCCCCTCCCTCTCACTAGTTTTTTTGATCATACAACACTGGACCACCATCCATAAGTAATTTTTTTCTTACCAGATAACCGAGCTCCGGATTAGTTTGTTCAATTGCAATAGTTGCTTTCAGTATAAAAACTAAACGAATTACCCTACTTCGTACACCTTTCCAATGTCCCACCTACAACAGTTGCCTACCCATTTATTCTGATAAAAGATTTAGTGTAGTTTGACATTAAATTTGTGCAATTCAATGTACAGTAGTAGCATATATCGTATATTATAAAAAAAAAAAAAAACCGTATTTAAATAAAACAGAGGGCATACGTTTAGGGAAGCCAGTGGTTCTAAAATGTAAAAACCGTACGATTTCTTATAGCTAACATCAGACAGAAGGAATGATAAAAACAGTTGCATCTTGAGAATATGTCTTATACGGTATATGGGGCATTCGTATTATCCGTCAAGATGTTTAAGATAGACTATGACAAATAGTGAAAGGGAACGCACCCCGCCGAGTGCCGGTTTGAAAAATATTCAGAGATAAAAATATTATTTATTTAAGCTTGATTTACATTTGCGCGGTTTTTCAGAAACGGCATGTGCAGAATCAGCAACTGCAGGATTGCTGATGACTGAAAGCAATATATATATATATTAATATATCTAAAGATTATCCATTAACCATGGCATTGACGCTTATAACAATATCGACATGTCGTACACACTTACGTCACTGAAATAATGACATAAAAAAAAAATCCATTTGAAAGCTTCTTCCGGTTAAAGAATCTACTTTGCATTTTGATTCTGTTTAAATATTTGGTAGTATAAATCTGAAAAGCCATAATTCAACAAATGTCGTTCCGTTGTATGTTCCACGCGGCACCGACCGATATAAAAATTATTTATTTAATTTTAAAATTATTTAAAAAAAATTATTTGATAGATGTTCAAGTATTCGCCGACGAAGCGTACTTATTTACTTTAATCATCATTTACACAAGGGAACGAGCGATGCATTTTTAATACCTAACCTGTAATTAAGTAAATTAATTATGCAATACATATTTTTGTACGCGCCTATATATAAAATACTAGTCACTATAACGTTTAAAAAAAAAAAAAAATATCAACTAAAGAAATATGTTTTTATAAAAAAAAATATAAAAATAATATTAATATTATTATTATCATCCTAACCTACTCATCTACCTTGCCTTTTTCTTTTCTATATTCAACGCCGGTATTCGTTTAACCCTCCTGTCGTCAAAAAAGACTGCGCAGAGATGAATTTCAATAAGACCCCTTTTTTTTTTTAAAAGAAAAATTATGTTAACAATTGTTAATAAATTGAATATTTCAGATATTAAAGAATAATTTACATTTGGCCATCTAGTTGTTTTTTATATCTGTGAGTTTTCCTATAAATACGTTTATAATGAGATATACTCCTATGTTTTTAAAAATGAATTAAAGACGGTATTACTGATATTACTCGTAACGAGATTTTGAACAGTGTGCTGGAAGTTGATATATAATTTACAATAAATAATAATATTATTATTTTTGAAATTTATTTCATATAACTATATAAGTAACTGTATTATTCATGTAAACATTAAACGTTAATAATAATTATTCATTGCAGTACATAAATGAGTTGTATAACTTAATTTAACGGGACCCTTTGAGTAGGCATTTGAATTAGATATTAAACTATATTACTTGGTATATTCAATGATTAACTTACCATAGTAATTTTATAAGTTTTTAAACTTAGTGCTCGGAAAACAATTTTCAGATTGTAAAAATTCTCTTATTTGTTCATGACATACCCAAAACGCTGATTTTTCACTCGGGGGTACTTGATTCAACAAAAAATGTCGAGAAATCCCAACGGTTTTTCTTAATAAATTAAAATACTGACATAGAACAATTTTATTTTTGTTGATATCTGGGTTACCTTGGGTATACGATCATAAGTTATCTAAACTTTACCAGTTTACTGAGCTCCACTCGAAATAATATTTTGATTGCACAATTTATCATTGATTTAAATAAATAAACTAAATTACCCTTTGGCCTATAGGTGCATTTCCAACTCGCCGCCTACACAAGTGGCCGGCCCATTGTGCGAAGTATATCCGGTTTTTTTTTTTTTAAATAAAAAATAAAATATAAAAACAAACCCCGTTATAATTACGAAAAAAAATCTTGTATATTTACCAAAAATATATACTGACCTATATATGCAGAATCGTCCCACCAATGCAATCGCTTATCGCTTAATAATTTAAAAACGTTATCATTTAAAAAAAAAAAAAAAAAGTGTTATTCTATCGATTACATGCCTCTACTATTTGTTTTCATTTCGAAACAACATAAAACCGAATTATTTCATTGGACATTTTTATCGTAGATTTAATAACATAAAACAAATAACAATACGATACAAGCAACTTGTTATTTAAATTCACAAGTCTAAAAATAATTGATATAATCTACGTCGACTTTTGTTTTAATTTTCATAAACTATACGTCATAATAATTATTCAAACGTAATTAATAGTTGTTTCTTATTGTACAATATGAATGGAATCGAATTAGTTTCTGTTTCTGTATAATGGTACCTAGTAAAATTAAATTTTAATTGTCGTTGATGAAGTACTTACATAATTGAACTTTGATATCAGAACAAGTTATCTCAGTGTGGCTGTTGCCCTGCGATCACCGTTATCGATATTGCTAAAAAGCATAAGTAATGCAATGCATCTTGCTTAAAAGGGAAATTTTCGTCAGTCTCTAATTTGTTTGTAACGCTCATTTTTATACAAACGGAAAACACGGCTAGTTCGAATTAATTTATATCGATAACAGATATTCGGATAATTGTATAAATTACGCACAATATGTCTGAATAAAAATTATTAATTATTAAAATTCATTTTTCGATTTCGAACGGTAATATACAATAATGTTATCTAATAACAGATTAACTGTTTAACTGCATTAATAAAGGGTATTAAAAAGGGCATGTTTTTTTTTTTTTTTTTAAATAACATACCAATATTATTTTATAATCATATAAAATTTAAATGATAAAATTTATCGGTTGAATTTCCGAAATTTAATTTCGATTGGGAATATATCATCCAATGATAAATCGTTGGGAAAATTACTATAACAAATTTAGTATAGTGTTTAATAAAACAATTTAAAAAAAAAAAAAAAATGGTAAATTTTTTAAATAAACCTCGCACGTAACAATATTATCCGTTTCCGAAAAATGTGCGCCTATAATATTAATTGGCAACTTTAATTATAAAACCGTATCCCACCGAGATTAAAATGTCCCGCGATGGTCTTTTTGGCTTTTAGCCATCGGGTCAGGTCAGCGGGTCGGCCCGTTCGATCAGCCGGCAAATTCAGTCGGTTTTAAATTAGACAGAGGTGGAAATCCTGGCCCTATTTACCCAAATTTAACGCCACTATCGATGTACGTTTACGTTATCGATGTATAGTTTGGGTATTAAAAAGAACGAATTAGCGACGATATTTGTTTGTTTAGTTTGTAGATAATAATATCTGAATACAATATAAGCGTTTAAAAAAATATTACGTGTCCTTTAATGAGACTAATAAATTGTTTGGATCCAATTGATTCAATTCCAACTGACGACAACTTTGGCTGATAAGAAGAATATGACGAAACCACTAAATTCACGCGTATTGGTTATTTACTACAGGCCAAACTGAAACGGCAACTCGCAAAAAATAAAAACGGTCCCGGCGATGGAATTGTTTAATTTTGTATATATAATATATAAAATTGTGTTTTTTGTTAACTATTCACAAAGGATTTTTAAGGTGGGAATTATATTTTATTCATTTTTGACGTATTTGTATGGGCAGCGGGTATAAGATGTCTTGGTGGATTACCGCGCGGCAATGATCTGAGCAAGGTTTATTTGTAAAAGGATTTTTGCGTGATCGTAGAGGAAAATTCGGCATTTTTCTGATAAATATAGAACAGAGATATAACCTATGTAGCCGTTTTATTCACTGTGTTTGTTTTCAGATCAGAGGGAATAATATTACGGCCGAAAACGTAGGGTTTAACGATAACTTAGTGTTATTGATTGAGACCTTATGGAAATTTGAGTTTGGTAACACCGATTTGAATTCCGTAGGTGGTTAGGGTAGAGGAATATAGACGGAGAGAAATTTATATTTATATAGGAATTTCGTAAATAATTATTAGTATATAATTGTCGAATTGGGAAATATCTCTCTAGAACGTATTATATTTTATCGAAAATATATGACTCTGTGCATTACAATGTAATTTATGGATACATTTTGACAACGAGAATAATAATTGACTATTTACGTAGATAATAGATATTGAACATAGATACATTCTAATAGTTGGTTAGTGATATTCGCCATCTATACATAATCCGACAACGTCATTCATAATTATTAATAATAATAATTTGTGTAAACAAGTTCTGGCCAGTAGCCAAAGATATTTTATTAAGTGATTAATTATTATTGAGTAATTATTTTACACTGTTCGCGAACATTGTTAAACACGCCATAAAAATCCATAATATTTATCGATTAGATGTATTTCCTCCGAATGTGCTTGATCAGTTTTGCTTATATTTTTCTACCGTATGGTCGACGAAATTCCGTTTGCACACTACAACTCAATTTTGTAGAAATTGTCCGCCTTGTTACAAGGCGTAGTTGATCCTCGAGAGGTTCGTAATTCCTGTGTGGTGTCCGAGAGCACCACAAAATACGATCGTCCGGTTTTATCTGTCCACACCCGTATAATTCGATCATCCCAGATAGCCCATTTCACCAAATTCCATTTGTCCTAGCGCCATGTCCACTTCGGTTCTATTTAATTTTCTTCGCGGATAACGGTGGCCCGTGTTGGAGGTAATATCCCAGTTGGGAGTCGTTCTATTCCGGGCGAATACCGTATTAAACGTACGTTACCTACTTGCAACTATATCCGTTTTCTTTTTTAACATACTTGGAACTGCTCTATTAAACAATAGATTATATTAGATTGGCGCGTTTAATTTTCGGTGACGTTTAAGCATATAATGTTGAGTAGGTGTTACGAGGTACTACGCTTTAAGGGGTTAAATAAATTAAAGTCTTTTGTGGTAATATTTTAATACTTGAATAACGATACGTCTTACGAAAATAGCGTATTTATTCCATCACGCTGATGATGTTGTTCGGTTGATTTAATCGTGGCTAATGACTCGGTCGTTAATGATCATTAACCGCGTTTCCACCCCCTCTCCACCCCAAGAGTATTTAAAATTAGATACCTTTTTAAGTTCCTTATTGTTTATGGTTGTCCTATATAGTCATAATATATTCTCCCGGAGATGAAAATAATATCGAAAATTCGGTTTTGTCGTGATGGTCGTTAATCGCTAGCTTAATATATTTACCACTATGTCTATATTATTATAATTGTACCGTTAAATATACTCGACAGAGATCCATTCAGATTTCCATCATATTGATGATATGATATGATATATTGATCAATATGATCAATATGATCAATATAACCGTATATGCTTTATTCTTTTCCTGTACATCGATCCTATTACTATCATTGACTAATAGTAAAATGGTATTGAACAGAACAAGATACATACGACTCCCTCGCCTTAACAATTAAATGTAACAATTACTATGTAATTTTTTTTTTTTTTATTTGTATTTTTATAATTTCAGTCTAAAATCGTCTTGTTAAGGTTAATGAATAACCATGAGTTATTAATTTACATTTGTAATTTGTGAATTATTTTAGTTATAATTTAGTCTTATATGGATAAAAATTGTTTGGCCCAGTATTTTAAAAATACGGCGGTCAGTTGTGATTTTTGAATTTACAAAATAATTGTACAATTTTCTATTTAAATTTTTCAAAAAAATGTTTACAGATATTTCCCTCTGAGATAAATAATCCTTTCAAACTTTGCACTCACAACAGTGGCCCACCCCGTGTTATCCTACATTTTTTTTTATTTGTTCGTGTACATTGTAATGTTTATTAGGTATTGTTTTGCACAGAATTTTGTGTGAAATTACGTACTTAATAATTAGTTATGTAAGGGCCGGTTTGTCTATTGTTATTGTAATTTTACTTAATTTTTTTTTTTTTAATACGAGAGACTTTTCCTATCAAACGGTTTAATTAAACGTTTTTTGTTGCTGTTTTTAAATTGCAAATAATATCACTGTTTTTTTTTCTTATTACATTTACTGAAGATTAATTAAAAATAATAAAATATAAATATTTAATATGTCTGTGACCTTGCGGTGTTGCTATAGAACAACGAACAGCGATTACTGAGATTATAATTGTATTAATACATTTAAAATTGTACGACCCTTTATAATAATTAATGATGTAGATACAAATTATATTGATGTGCCTTGCCCGTAATAATTTATAAGCGTGTCTATGCGTATCCTTACAAATGTGCACATATCGATCGATATTCCATTTTGCTCTACGCCCTAGATTACATCAACATTTAAGACGAACTCGGTTTATCGGGTGATACAAACGTGGTTTGCGTTTTATTAAAATCTGCAAGTTGCTCGTGTGGGCATAATTAATATAAGCCCCGTATCCGCGCCCGATTACAGCATTTAATAATAATTTATTAATATTTGTTTATACGCGAAAAATATTTAATACGTCGCATAATATCGGCCGACCTACACAAAACCGGTATACGTACATTTTCTACATAAATTCCATTAATACACACGAGCATTATCAACCACAGCTGGGATTTTGAAAATTCGATGTAAGGAAAATCGTTATGGAATATTTCGGGATTCTCGACGAAAATCAATAATACGAAAACTGAAAAATTTAACGAGACGCGACTAACGGGAAGTATGTGAAAATTACTAAAATTACGATGTATTCAGTTTTTTTTTTTTTTTTTTTTATACATTTTAACAGTTTTAATTAGCACATAGTTTCGTTAGAACGGATGACGGCCACCTAGCCTACACGCGTTACAAATTTTAAACGCGTTCGCAGTTACATTACCTTCGGATTGATCTTAAAACATACGATTAACATACGTATTATTGTAATTAATTCCATTGGTAGGCAATCCGCACGAGGTATCTGGATATTTAGGCGACTGTCATAAATGTTAAAAAAGCACTGACCCCGCCACTAGTAATGTTAACGACATCAGAACACGTTCATATATTATTTTTGGCACCGACTTTTTCAAAGTGTACAGGCACAAACTCGGCATTTTGGATAAGAGAATAAATTTAAAATATATTCGTGTGGGTAATAAATTATCTTTTTTTTTTTTTTTTGTCTAATATTTAGAGAATAAAAACTTTCTTTAAAATTAACAGATTACCGACAGATTGTTTTAATTAAATTGTTATTAATTTAACATAAATAATACTTGTATACACGTTGAATATTTTTTGTTATAGTATTTCAAGAATGTAAATAATTTTTAAGTAGACTTTTAGCCTTCCCGTGGACGCACAGCCTAAAATGTTTTGTTATGATTATTATTTCCTCTTTGCGAAAATGGAAAACTATTAAGGCGCACGTGTTCGTCTAGAGTAGATCGCTTTATTACGGGGTTTGGTCTTAAACTATATATACCTAGTGAATTTAGGTTCTTACGTTTTATTTTTGAAGTGTTGTATTGGTTTAAGTTTGATTAAACTTTAGGAGAGTTCCAAGTATCCGTATAGTAGAAGTATCGAATTTCAGATATCCGTCAGAATATAAATGTCCGAGCAGGTACTTTTCCGAGATTATTCTTTTTTTTTTTTTTACGATAATTGTTTTCAAATAATAAGTTTAATGAAAACGAAATAGTATAATAAGATGTTCATAGGAATAAAATGTTTGATTAACGAACATTTTTCCATTCATTTTAATTCGAGAACAAACAGATGGCAACTTTCGCATTATTCTAAAGAATAATTTTTGACAGCGTTCAGTGTTCATGCTACAATATATTATGGTGCAACAATTTCAATTTGAATTCGTCGTAAACAAATTGTAATTTCCAGACCGACGATTGTATATTGACCAACGCAATTATTGTTTTCGTATGGTAAAAACGCAAAAATTGTAAAAAAAAAAAAAAAAAAAAAATCGCATAGACGCTGTTATACAGTAGGTGGTTATAATAATCCTATCGTGTTTCCGGCGATAGCGTTTTGGAAAAAAGGTTTTGTATTTTCCGCAGCAGTGCGATACGCTGGGAGAAAACTATTTTTTTTTTTTTTTTTTTTGACTCGTATTACAATGGCACACGATAATTAAGGGCTGCTACCGCGTAACCATTTTTTGTATATTTACCAGCTTAAGTGTAATAAAAGCAACGCAATAATATATTTCAAACCACACACACGGGAGCCGCGGCAATCATAATATTTAGTACCTACCTCGTATATATATTACCATACAGCGGCACACCAACCTGTTTAAAATATCCATTTGGTAATCCCTGAGAAAATTACAAATACAATATTTACGCAAAATAAAAATTAAAAATACGTCCTTAATGTGAATTCCAGTGAATTACGTTACGAAATAAATAATGCGAAATAAATTAGAAAACATCCGAAAACAATAATAATAATTATATTAAAACGAATATACAGGAACCCAACGAAAAAAACGACGTATACAAAAAAAGCGTGTTTATATTTTTATTACGTCGAGCGCATAAACCGGTCGGTAATTATGTGGAATAAATCAAACAGTACCTATATACAAATGGCTTACATTTTATTAATAAAACAACAAAAAAAAATTTAAAAAAAATACGTAAAATAACCAACTATGAATAAGTCTACGAAAATCCTTTTTTTTTTTTTTTTTATGTTGCTAAACTTTGTTGCAACATTCGTGTGGTTAGGTTGGGTTAGGTCTACCTAACTATATCATTCATTTCTTTATTATATTCTTTATCAACATGATTATTATAGTGAAATTAAAACCAATCAGACTGAGAATAACAAACCGACGAACAATTATCTCCATAATACATTCTGCAGACGATATTAGTGTTGACGACTGAGAGCGAAGGTGATATCGACGGAATGGAAAATACGGTTGAAACGATCGAAACTAATATAAAACAAAGATATTGGCATGTGCCAGGAAGCCAGGAAAATACTATAATTTGTATAGTAATTAATTTTATCATTTAATATATCTAATTCTAAATAATCACTGGTTTGACCAAGTTGTAAAACTCCAATATCCAGGAAGCATTGATCACAGCAGATGGTAAAGACTCCCGATAAATCAAAAACGCATAGATCTGGCAAAATCTACTTACGGTAAACCGTTAAACTATTCACATTCGAGTACATTATAGCCCTAATATCGAAATAAGACTCATCAAAACCCATATTTGAAACATAGCAACATGTGTGTGAAATTTTGTTCATAAATGAAACCGAAAGAAAAACACTAGAAACACATTAGAGATGTGGGGCCGGAGAAGCTCATTGATGGATTCAATCATAGAGAGACGATAGAATGTGATAGGATATGCACTTGGACATCCAAAGGAGGTACACGGCTGTTTTAATACCAGGGTTAGTTGAAAGGATAAAAATACCAGGCGGGGCTGGAGACCTCGCAATTATTATAGAATTGGACAAATCAAGAAAGACGCGGAAACCGAAATATACGGAAAAGTGAAATAAATTACAAGTGGCCGTTTAGAATAGAGAAGAAAAACTGTGTAAATTTACGGATTGAAAAAAAAAATTAAAAAATTATCGTAAATTGTAAAATTGTTTACTAGTATTAGTTTATTTGTGTATGGTTATATTGGTACATAACTCAATCAAAATATAAAATGATAGTAGACAATTATTTAGACTATTAAACTTACGAAGTTTATATAATAATAATTTATAATTTTTAAAATAAATTTTCTTTGGTTTAACTTCCTACCGCTAATATATATTTTTGAATAACAATAAGTATTATAATTTTTTATTATGCTTTTATAAATTACCGCCAAGTATCGATTTAATGTAATCAATGCAATCACACTGAACTTTTCGTATTAAAAAAATATAATATAATAAGTACACGTTGTACGCCCAATTCGTACAAACACATTCGATTTTATTTTTATTTTTATTTTTTTTTTTTTGTTATTATTATTGTTTTTTATGTAGATAATAATACCTTGCCTACGAAGATATTAAATAAAATTGATTTCGATTTTTATTCAGACGTTATAGTGAAACGTCTTATTTATATTTTCAGAATTTTACCCCTTTATTTCGTATACTATTTTGATTTAATATTTAAAAATATAGTCCCATTTTTAACTCGGATTTGAATAAAGAATATTTTTTTTTAAACTGTTGATATGCATAACGCCTGGATATAAAATGTTTATGAGTTGAAAACAGTTTAGACCGGAGGAGGTTATCTATAAACATGGATATTTATGGAAATTTATTACCCCATAATTTCTTACTCCTCCCTGCTCCTCCCTATTTGGTTGTCGTTTACATAAATTATATTAAATTTTATATTGCATAGTATAAATAATACTACGGTACAATTTAAACTCTATGCATATAACCTATTAATTGTTTATATTTCAAAAAATATTTATATCTATAAATTATATAATACAGGGTGATCAACTAACTGTAAGACATTTATTATCTCTGAAAGTATAAAGTTTTTCGATTTTTTTTTTTTTTTTACTATTTGAGATATAAGCAGTTAATACTCACTGATAGCCAGTTGATTATCCTGTATATAGTATACAGTATACATAGGTAATAATAGATTAATATAAGTTACTTCGGATTTTCAGTTACTTTTATGATATTTAAAACGAAATTAATTTTAGTTTTTAACACTATTAAATTAAAACTCAGTAAAATCTAAAATAGCCCAACAATTTATTCCATAATTCTAAATTATTATAATGACGAGTACTAAGATTTTGGATGGCAATGTATATACATTTACTGCGTATCAATGTTCTTTTTAATTATATTTGTTTTATGTGGTATATATACGTGACTTTTTGGTCTTTTACTTGGACTCTTTTATTTTTATTATGCATTTTTCGTAATATTCCGATACGATAAAAACACAAGAATTAATATGCTTTTTAAATCAAATAATAAATTGCCAAAAGCTTATTTAATTTGTTAATTTATCTAATTAAAAAATAATAATATATACTTTAGGTTTTTTTAAAGCATCTGGGACGAGATACCTATAAATATTTTACATTTTTAATTAATTTCTCCAGCCCTTTCTCATGTCTGTCATCCTCTATCCCTTTAGAGAATAGAATTTAAAAATCACAAAATATTTCGCCAAATTCTAAACGCAAGAAACTAGTATTTTGACATTTATTGATCCAAAATCCACTCCTTACAGGTTAAAATTTAAACCACTTTAATTCACGCAGTATATGTATGGACGCATAATTTCTATGAATAATTATTTGTATCAAATAAATAAATAAATAATTGAAAGATAGTTTACATTATAAATTAAAAAATTCCAATTTATTTATCTTCGTTAATTGAATTATTTCCTATTTTCATATACTTTATACAATTTAAACGATGTTTGTGTTTACTCGAGAATATGGTTAAAAGTTAGGAATGTTTATGACTTTAGAATTTTACAGTACTTTTTACATATTAATCGTCCACCAAAGGCGAATTATATTTAAAATACAATAAAAGTAGTTTATACGATTTGACTTTTATCACTTTATAATTTATAAAGTACCTAAATTAACCGATAAAACAATAACGCTTATATATTGTACAATTTTTATTTTAAAAAACTATAGCGTTACTTCAACATGTAAGAACAATGAAAATGTTATTTAAAGTAATAAATGGTTGAAATATGCAAAAAGTTTTAAACTTTTAAACATTAACTATTTAACAAATTATAAAATATATTACTACAGACATAATTGTATTAAAAAGTCTAGGCATAAATACTGAAATCTCAGTTTAAATGTTTAAATAAAAATAATTATTTATTATAACTCGTAAATCATAGCTGTAGTATTAAGTAAGACAGTTTCTCTAATAATTTCAAATTACATTCTGCGTGTAGAATGTAATTACTAACATGTATTTTAATTTTTTTTTTTTTTTTTCGAAATACCATTTGTCGTTAGTAAAAGTATTCCTATGTTTTCATGACGTATCTTAAAACATGCGGAATTTTCGGCCAATGGTATTTTATTTAAAGCATTTGACGATACATCAAGTTTTCAATTTCCGAATTTCTCGATTTCCCAGGGAAACGCGGCGAAACGTACGATAAAAAGTTATCTAACCTTACCATTTTAATAAACATCGTTCAGAGTAGGTTTTTGATTCCGTTGACTTATCGTTGCTTTCAGTAAACAAAGTAAATTACTCAATAACCAATATGTTCTCAACTATCCACCTAAAGCGGTAGCCTACTTACTAATACCATTCTTTACGAGGAGCGTAGTGACGATTTACGAACACCCACAATCAGTGACCTGTCCGCTTTTAAATCTTGAATATCTAAGATGTTTCCTTTAATAGTAAATTGAAAGTCGATCAAGTCCTCAAACTTGTAGCATTTGAATATTTGTTTTACACAATTAAAAAACTAGTAGTGTAAGAAACAAAAACGGTTTATTCTAAGACAAAATTAGATTCCTAATTTAATTTTGTATATAAATGCATATTTTGAGTTATTTTATGTTTATACAACATATTCCTTCCATTTTATACTTCTTGGGAAATATTTAATACAACTAATAATTGTCTCATTATTTTCTCGATCGACGATTTTATTTAATTTAATAATACAACCAAAATTGTTGAATTTAACAATTGGTTTTTAATTTTTATCCTATAATATGGCTGTTGACTTTTCGCGGACGCACGGTTTTCACGAGGATTAACAGAAAAAAAAAGAAAAAAAACAATTATAATTAAAATTGAAATAAAAAAATGTAATAACATAAATTGATTAAAATTATATATTATACATCTAATACAATATTGACAAACCATATTAATCTATAATCTAACGAATCATCTTTAATATTTTGTGACAATTTATGTTTAGAAAAATAAATTGGTTTCATATCCTCAAAAGGATTCTTAAGGGAAAAATTCATACGTTTTAAAGGCAACTCTTTTGTACGAAAACGATTTCAAAATATATAACCCTACTTAACCTATATATATATATACGAGTTTATAATATAATATAGAATATGTTGTTTTTTCACTTCCACCCTAACTAACTCCAAACTATACATCGTTATCTAAACGGCATACCGCCTAGTATGTATTGCAACGGTTTAGCCACTTTTCGGGAAATGCAAAAATGTCGGCTTTTGTTATTACGCGTCGTCGTAGTATAATAGTTTTGGATAAAAATGCTTTGCACAACAAAATAATAGTGCATGGAAATAATATCGTTCCCTTCGTATAAACGTATGATATCAAAAATGGAAATGAGTAGGTGAGTGCCTATGGATTTATTAATATTTTGTATGTACTAAATTGCACGTCTTGAGTGATTATTATTACTATCTGTTATATTTGCAGTAGATCAAACAGAGAACTGAACAATTCAATAAACGATTCTAATACGGCTGGTATATCCAAAAGCCAGACAGACAATAAATTGACCGGGCACGTACCGAGAGAGCAGAGGGCCAAAATATACGATCAGTAACAAAATGGAAACCAGATAAATTACGACCGAAGGGAAAACGTAGATAGCGGTAGGAAGATTGGGTCAAATATGATCTAAAGTATCTAGGAGTGTCAGATAAAAAAAAAAGAGCTTGATGGCATAGAGAAACGCGGTGAAAAATTGTGGAAATAGGCCTAAATGGCCTAGAAGAAGTCTTTAATGAAAAAATATGCATGATATATGGCGAATACCGACAAAATTGGAGTGGGTATACAATAGTAATTGGTAGAAAAAATATATACCGCGAGAATTTATTATTGTGTGTATTATTGCGAAGAGGAGTTACGGCTGTGTATTCGCCCTAAAGGAGATGTGCGATTCAAACAAACTTTGTATAGACGTTACACGATATCACAATATTTTTACACAAAGAATAAAAAAATATCATGCAACGCTAACTTTAGCATTTACGCTTCGTATATATGACATAATTAGGACCTATATAATAACTATGAGTAACAAATCGAATAAATGTAAAAGAAGAAAAAACTACGCACGTGTATAAACCTAACCTAACGCAATAAATTCTATATGGGTGAAACTAGTAGGGACTTTCACACTAAATGCATATCTTTGAAAAAAATGTTTAAAAAGATTCACCTAATTTTAATTTTGCTAGGCACAAACTATTGACTTAGAGATTTCAAATAGCCAAGACAACGTTTACATTAGTTCTATATCGAAAGAGTTGTATAATGATAATGAGAAAAAAATAATTTTAAAAACATCTTGAATGTGCAGACACGAATTTAAAAATAATATGCTATAACGATATGTTTCAAACAATAAATAAAACATTTTGAATCAATGTTATCTCATCTCTTTTTACGATCAGTTGTAATGAAATTAATTTACTCGCGTATGTAAAAAAAGTGGCAATATTTTCTATGTATTCCTCATTTATACATCCTCATTTTGATTTTATCGTTAAGTCACATATTATTTTTTCACGTTTGTCGTTCGGTTACCCGACGATGATTTTTTTTTTTTTTCAAATCGAATCCGGTCGTTAATTTACTACGAACAACCTATACAATACTCCCCGGGTCAAGTTATTTTCCACGCGTGTTTTATTTACTTAAATAACATAAATCTATAGTTTATTTTATTGAATGACTTTAAAACAATTTTTGGTTTTTTACAATAAAAATAATAAAAAAAAAAAAACAAAAATACGTGCGAACACCCATTCTGACAAAAGGGTCTCCGGGTCGCTGTCCGAGCATAAAACGGTTACACGTGTATATAATAATACAGTTGACAAATATCCGTCACCGATAGCTATTCGCCGCATTTATCGCGGGGACAGATGACATTTTGTATTTCGCAGTCGTAGGTACAGTAATGTTTTCATTTTTTTTTTTTTTTTTTATTATTATTATTCGTCGCTCGCACCGTTTTCCGAGGACTTTCGGCCGAAAGGAACGTACTGCGGCTAAATATCGTTATATTTAGTTTTTGACGCTGCACTTGACCAACACGCGTGCACAACATACGTATGGCAAGCCGTATAGGAATTACATACTGGTAGAACAATATACGTTTAACAGCGAGGTGTTACTTGTATTCGGTGGAGTTCAAATATTATTATAAACCTCCGAATTACCGCACAAAAGTGTTTATGCGTAATAATTAATTCAGTAACGATAGACGCGTTGTAAAATTTATATTTGCTATTAACATCGTAATAACGCGTGTTGGTTGTTTGCTTTAATAAACTTTCTTATACGGTGCAAAACGTATCCTGTCGTTTTATATCGACCAAATTGTCGAAATAACACGGCGTTACGGTATCGTGGTTGCCACGAAACTCCGTTTTGAATTTTTCCTGGCTTTTCAGCGTGGTTTATTCCCCCGTTTGATTTAACCTTACCATAAATAAATATTATGTGTCAAAATGTCCGTTACTTTCGTTCGAATGGTCTGCAGTTTATGGGGTAATGCTAAAAAATCAAACGTTAACAAACGCCAAGTTTTTCAAAATATTGCTCTTCGTAAAATCGCTAATGCTCCTCCGTATATTTCTAATATAACACTCCATTCTGGCCTAAAAATTAAATTTGTATATGATGAAGCAGTAATATTTTATAAAAGATTCCCTTCGCATTCCAACCCACTCGTATACAACCTAGGAACATTGACAATTCCTGGTGCTCCCATAGAAGGCTCAAAAGGAGCTGGTACCGTGAACTCCTAAATAATTAATAAAATACTAAAAAAAATTTTAAAAGATCAAAATTAAAAATAATCCAAAAAATAATAATCTAACGGCATAAAAGGAAATTCTACCACTGGGTGGTTATCTCTCACCTAATCATTCATGCCTAAATTACTGTTGTCAAATATTCATACTGTGCCCGAGGGGCTACAGATTGAATATTTCAAATAAAATTATAAATAAAAAATGACTTTCGTTCTATTTGAATTTAACACGCCATAAAACAATAGGACGGAAAATACAGTATGATCAAATTGGCAATAAATATCGTTTAAATAATTCAAAAGATGTCACTAAATTACTTGTTATCAAGTAATTAATAATAATATATCAATATAAAAAATAAAAAATAAAAAGGTTTTTTTTAGCAATTTTAAATTATTATTATAATCCGATAATATTATTACTTTTTTATAATACTAGCAGCCACCGTCTGGCCTAAATCAGGTCAAGTTTGTTGGTTATCAGAATCGTCTAGTTGTCCCGCACAGCTTTGCTTGTGCACAGTATTGAATAGAAATCGTTTTAAAATTTAGAGCAAAGTTTTTTGAAATGTATAGGTTTTCTTATGATGTGTGCTTTTTTTCTAAATGTCTAAATCTAATTCAATTTTTTTTTTTAATTCCAAATTTCTATTAAACCATCTGTCCATTCTCTAAGATAATTGCCAAATGAGTAATAGCAGGCGACCGTTCGTGTACATCAAAAGAAAAAAATACGCCAAACTGCTTCGGAACTACATATGTATCGACAGGACAGAAATTGCTTCAGTTCATATCAAAAGTCTATACTAAATGTAGCTTCATCACTTTGTTTATATATTCTATGATGACGGATTGTGGAGGTTACCATGGTAACCAAACTCTCCGTATTATTATTTCTACACTTATTTGGTATCCATGGTCATATCTGCAAATGTTTTTTTTTTTTTTTTATACTATCTTGTTTTTAAATTGTCTTTTATTATTGTCGACAATTCAATTAATTTGTCTAAGACGTGTTTTACATTAAAACCTTCCCGGAGACTCCATTAGTGAAAACTGTACTTAAATCCATTAAATACTTTTCGAGATGTGCGCGTGCATACAAAAATTGGGCTCCTATTTTTATATAGATTTTTAGAATTTTGAATAATTATTAATGTTTACGAAAATAGAGATTGAAGTTTGAAATTAAAATTCCAGAACTCGTTTTCCCCGACTTCTTTAGCGTGGAATAAAAAATACAAAATTTAATTTTATGTCAATAACTTCGTATTATTAATATTATAGTCCGCACAATTATTTACGTTAACTGTCATGTCGGTCATTGTATACAATTTACAATCGACTGAATGGGCCAAATATAAAATACACAAGTTTAAGTATGTGAAAATATAGAAAATATCAAAAGTATTACCACTTGTTTGTTTCTTTTTTTTTTTTTTTTTTTTTTTTTTTTTTAATCAAAATAATCGCGGAAATTTCGAGAAATCAACAAAAATAACCACGCGTACACATATATTCACTTAGCGATCCGGCGGCGGCGAGTAATCGCCCACGAACAGAAAAAAAGAATAATATTTTAAGTGCAGCTGAAGTGCAGTAATACCGTTATTATTGTAAATTATAATGCACTACGAAACCGAATCGATGATGGTAAAAAAACGTAACAATATAATAGGATAAATCTAAATATCCGTTGCGTTAAAATCGTCACAAGAAATAACATAATATGCGCGGTATTAAACGAATGTGTAAAACAGTTTCAGCGGTCACCCTGTGCATTGGTCCCTGTCTACTGTGTTGCGTTTTAAACATTGATTGATAACGAAACACAAATGATAAGGGGGTAAAAAAAAAAAAGGAAAGAATCAATCTGATATACGAGTACTGATATACCCCGTATAACCCGTTAAGAGGACTCCACATCCGCATCTATCGTCTCGGTCAACCTGACGTGCAAAATAGCGAAATTTCGTTACTCAGAACATTATTTTCAAAAGACTGCGAATAGGTTTGTTCTAAAAAAAAAAAAAAATACAAGCATACAAAAAAGTTACAGCGATTTAAAGAAGATAATCAAACACTAATGTAGTAAGAATATTCGTACGCTATGGTCAACAAATACAGATGTTAAAAACGATTTTGTTATATAAATATAGATACGGACGCCGAGTATCGGTAGGTTTAATCGTTAATCACGTTAGATATAAAATAAATCCTCTGTTAAAATAATGAAATGTATTGGTTTTGCAGGTGGTGGCATTCAAAATAGCATCCGCGATGAATTTCGTAAACGCAAAAATCAAGATTTAGTAAAAATTTAAACCCGAAAAAATACGTAATTGCGTAACGGGCTAAATATTTTTAATACATAAAATATGTGGCCGTGTGGCGTAAAAAAACACCGCAAGATATATATATATGAATATAGAAATAATTTTTCTATTTTTAATACTTTTTCAATGTACTGGAAATTAATTGTCCTAACAAGTATATTAGTTTTAAAATGAAAATGTTCAATTAAATATGTTTTGGGTTTTTCGCTTTCGTGCTGAATATTTGCCATTGCATATTTTGCCCTTTTTTCACGATTAGCGTTTATGGATGCGGTGTAAATTTTTTTTTTTTTTTTTTCGTGGCTATTTAAAATATTTTGTTTTAACGGTAAACGCAGTTAACCCGCAATTATAATATTCCATTTAAACCTACGTTTTTAAGTAACCGGTTATTAGTTTTAATGTTTTACTCGTAAATCTACCGAACCAACAAGGGTCCTTCTATAAAAGAAATTTAATAGTTTTGTTAAATGTTATCGATTGGTCTACTATATTTTATAGACCAAATAATCTGTACCATAAACAACACGGTATCCAGTAAGAAGGTATACGATAACGACGTAACCGTCGTTGGATTATTTACGAATAAAGTTTCACCATTTCAGATAGCTAAAGTTAAGCGATCTAGGAGGACATTCCGGAGTGAAATATAATTTTTTAAATTTCACGCGTTATTACCACTCGCCGTTGTTTGTCCTAGTTAATAAATAAGATAATACCTAATTTAACGTTTTTTTTTTATCCGATATAATTACAATTCTCGTGTAGTACAAATACAAAAATGTATAATATTCAAAGTTATTATGAAACTTCATAGTGGTTGGAGATACATTCGTCGACCTATTGGAAGAAGGACAAGATCAGCCAAAAAAGAAAAGATATTTCGTTGACTTCGACAGTCGAATTTTTAAAAACTAATCAGTGACTACAATAATAGAAAATGTTTAACATTTTTAAGAGGTATCTGGTATATTTTTTAATTCAATTTAATATTATATGTACATGAAAATATATTTGTTTTCTCCAAAATATAATTTGTATTGTATTTTTTTTTTCTTCAAATTATAATGTCTGTCTTGTGTGGTATATAGTAATATAACCGATAACGGCAAACAGTAATAACGCGTACAATTTTAAAAAAAAAAAATATTCACGCCGAAACGTTTGGGTCCGGCATTATGTTTTAGAGAAGAAATTGTTACAAATTAAATTTAATAATATGAGTTTATTTTTATAGGTATCTCCTATAAGCATAAAACATAACCTATTTTCACTATCGTTTTCAATTAGAAAAAACAATAGAAAAAAAAAAAACATTCATTTTAAACGATATGTGTTGATGTGTCAAAACAATTTGTTTTAAACACTATATGTGAATATAAACAATCGCAGAATTGTATTAGTTTAGTAAAGTGTCCAAAGCGAATCTATAAATGAAAAAAAAATACTATAAAAGTACGAAATCCTTCAACCTAAAAAAAACAAACGACGACAAAAATTAAAGAGAGTTTATGTTACTACAGGTAAACAATCAAAGATCTGCACTAACTTTTTTATTCTCGAATACAACTTTTGCATTTAAAGTTTAGACGATATGCCTATAAGATTTCACATCAATATTTTGCAGAAAATTTATGACATTATTGTTATAGTATGATATTTTTAGTACATTTTTTGAAAACTGTGTAAATTTATAAGATACGTATATCTGAATGATTCCATAACGACCTCAGGAAACAAATATTTTCATAAATTTTCCTGTAACAATTATTATCCGAGTAATAAAAAAAAATCTCTACTATAGACACCAACACGTTTATTAACTACTTAAAACATACGTACTAACGTTGCCACAACATTTCCTTTTTTGTCGAATACTCGTAGTATATCGAATTAATTATTTTTGTATTACATATAAGGCAAACTAAGGATCTTTGTGTAGGGTTTTCGCATAACACTCAAATGTTTTAATAATAATTTATAATGGCATTGTTAAGTCCGTTTGACCGAAAAATTCTCTTATTTATTAGTCTGGGTATTTGTATAATTCCAATAGGTATTCGAGCCTACACTTGCAAATGAAATTGTATTTATTGGACATTTTTCCCATTCTTTATGACTGTACAGTTAATATTAAAATACCCGCCATTGGTTACATTTTAACATTCTAACAACTATACAACGGTTTATAATATTTTAATATTCATTAATACTCTGCCGAGTAGACCCAAACGCATTACATGTACATTTCGTTAAACTAGAATTATATTTCGTCGAGCTCATAATGCATGTATGTCGGCACCTTATTTGACATTCGCGGCTTTGCCTCGTTCGAAATATTTATAATATCATCCGAATACGGAGCACTTGTATTCTACTCGTATTTTATGGTCCAAAACCATTCCATACACTGCAGCAATTCGCTTTTTGTCGTTCACGCGATGCGTACCTACATTCCTGGATGATGATAATATTGAACGTCACGAGTCACAAACGTCATTTGACGTGCTCCCCATGGTATTAGTTTAATGGTTATTAAGAAACGTCATTTTGAAACAAAATAAACCAAAATAATAAAAATGTAATGCCGCTGCATTTAGAGAGCTGACAATATCCAATAAAGAGGCCATCAGTGAAATGCTTGTAAAAGGCATAAAAATCCTTGAGTGCAGAACTCGCGAGTTATAAACTATAAACATTTATAAATGAAATATATTAGTTCGTCTTGTCATAAACGGTTGCGGGCCGTTATTATAAGAGGTATAAAAATTATGCCTGCAATCAGTCGGTACGTTTCCGTCATGTTTTCTTCTTTCTTTTTTTCTTTTGTTTTTTGACAGGTTTTACCCAAAATATAAAAACAACATACGCAACACAATATTGTAAAGGCCTTTGTGGTGATATTATGTAAGACTACAATATTCTGTAAAACCACGATACCCTGTAATATAATATGATTTTTGTGCTTTTTCCCATTATACCACATATTGTCTGCAAAGCGTAAAAATGAGCGATAATAATCTATATTTTTTAATTTTTATATTACAAAAGGTTTGTCAGTCATCTGCGGGCCAACAAATATATCAAATATAGGTACCAAATTATTGGGTATGTTGCCGTACTGAATTTGGTCATTTCTGTTGTTCTTGTAATCATAAGTTCATAAACCGTACGTAGCGTATTTCAAATACATTAATCGATGCGGTCATCGAGATCCGTAGTATATATGAAAAATTACAAAACTATGATGGTCAATGAGCCGCGTTTGGGTGAATTATCTATTTTTTTTTTTAAGTCGTCGTCGTTTAAATTATATAGGCGTATATGTGTATTTATATTTTATATTGATAATAACGACGATGACTTATGATGATTAAAAAAAAAAAAAAAAAAATTATTCACCTCCGGCCTAATACGGCTCATTGACCTTCATAGTTTTGTAATTTTTTAGAAAAATAGCTCTTTTCTACGAAATAGTTGCTAACCCCTATGATAGAAGGTTGGAAATTAAATGAATAAAACATTTACATTCATATTTTGTATAGGATATATTTTTTTACTGGAGAAATATTAAAATAGAGATATCTCTACTGGCCACCTAGGATATCCACTGCAGCGTGGGCGTATGGGTTATTTTAATATTACACTTCACTCTAACAATTTCATTTTAAGAATATCTGTTTTGTGTGCCTTGTGTATATAATAACTAATTTCGTCAATATACACTGTCCTTGACACGTTTATATTGAAAATAAATGGCACGTTCCACTTTAAAGTGGATTTACGTTGTTTGGCCGCGGAGATGGAGATTAAAGGTTCAGAACATTCTGCAGGTGAAAATTCAGTTCTACTTCTATAGAATGACATTTTTGGCGATATTTTTTTTCGGGTCACATATCATACACACGGTAAAACATAATTTCCCCTATTCTAATGTTATAATATTTTCGATTACCTAATTTAAATTATCTATCATATTAAAATATATAATATTGAAAATAACGTCGATAATGATGTAAAACATTATCCAAAACAACTAGAATATAACTTTACTAATTTGCCTCATTCAAACGCTTCATACGCATAAAAGGGGAAAAAAATAAAATATTTTTTTTCTTTTAATTTCTGTGGAAACTCACTATTTATGCTTTAATAATTGATGTGATATTATAAGATTTACAAACAAAGTAAATTGCATTTTGTTTTTTTTTTTTTTAATATTCCGAGCGAGATATCAGAGTTTTACACCGATGTACTCTTCCATTTATCACAAATTCGAAAAGTTTTCTATGACAAATCGATTAACCTGTGTAGCACTTAATAATTTCCAGTTCTGAAAATCATGCGAAACTACAGACAAACAAGTTTAAATATTTTACTTAAATAGTTTTTTACAGTATGGAAGTTTTTGTAGGATTAACATAACTATTTAACCGTGACTTCGATATGGTCAGCGGTCATATTATTGTAACTTGCGTTAGTATAAATAAATAATTTTGAAAACCTAGGTATAAGGAAATTGTATTATTCATATTTTTTTATGAACGTCCGACTGATTGTTCACCATATTGGATTTTATGTTTGAATAAATATATTATTTTTTTTTTTTGGCTATTAAAATTGTATAACAGTCAAGATCGTTTTATTCATATATCACAGGCCAACCGTTCCGTGTATATATATATAATCTCAATGGCTCTCTTTGAGAAGTAATGGATTTGCTCACTGTTTAGACGTGTTTAAGTTAATCCGTATTAAAAAAGTTTCTAGATCTCCACTGATTAAGTATAATATATAAAACCACCTGAGATGTTCTTCAACGCGTTTGTTGCTTCCGCGCATACACGACAAAAACTTGGTTTAGCAAACATTATTGTTATTATAGGACATATATATATATATATATATATATATATATATATATATATATAAATATATAATAGTGATAAAACGTATAAAATGAGATATAGTTTTAATAGGTACCTATAGCCATTAATTCATTTTATGACTGAGTTTTCCGCCAACGTTTAGAACCTTTACAACAGGCTAAAACATTACATTTCATAATGTCCGTATTGCATCGGAACAATTTGCTGACCTGGTAGGTGATGGCGATCCGGTCTCTAAAATATTTTGCGAATATCTTACGCTTACCTATTTTATACGTATACTCGTATGATGTGTCGTTGGAATTTAAAACTTAACGACCCGGTATTTGAGGGCGTTTTGAAAAGCGTGTGTGATTATAAAATGACGAGGTTTTGAAACAAACCGTTTATAAGCGGATTTAGGATTTTAAAACAATTGGTTTTTTTTTTTTTTTTTTTTTTTTTTATTATTAGCGCCTGGCAGGTACGCGCGGTTATTAATACCTAATTTCAGTGTTTTTTTAACGTGATGAATTATTCGATTTTCGGGAAATAAAAAAAAAATGACATGTCCATTCGTGAAGTGGGGAGGGCGGTGAATTGACTAAAGCGATTCTGTGTACAGAAATTTAGTGCTTTCGAAAAAAAAAAAAGTTATTATTCGGATATGGAATATCCGGGGGGTCCTTCTATAATAACAATAAAATGCAGGCTACGTCACGAAGTCAAATTCGATTAGGAGCTGATTATATCTTTCCGTTACACCAACCACCTTCTTTTTTTTTTTTTTTTGTACCCGTCTCGATTGTTATAGTAATATTATTCTGTGTATCTATTTAGGTCGGAAGACAAAACGAATAGTCGGATATTTTTGTAAATTGCCAATACGTTCGCGCCGCAAGTAGGATCGATTTACATTCGGCAAACCAACAAACTATACACTATTTAATATTATTATAACTACTCACGAGTCGCTAAATATTGTAACTCATTTACTACAATATACATATTATAGTTGCAGTGTTCTCGTTCGTGTGGTGGTTGCGTTTCGTTGCGTATGCAAATTTTCTATGGTGTGATAGTTGGCCAATAGAAATGACAAACAAAACTAGAGGTAGGGGCCGGCGGTGTATTATCCACTCTAAAATCGTATTTCCCATTCGGGTTTTAATAGTCTCTTTCCGTCGCCTTCACGCGTCCCGCGGTGGCACAGGATTTTCGACGTTATTATAGGTGACCGAAAATGTAATTTCCCGACAGTATCGATAAAAGCTGATAATAAATCGAAAGTTCTGTCACAGTGATATGAGTATATATTACAGATAACCACAATACCCATAGTTTTTTATTCGTAGGCAGTGCGAACGTTCATGATTGATGTTTAATTATTATTATTATTTTTTTTTTTTTTATTCTTGCTGTCAAACTCCAAAGTCTATATCTATACTGGACATACTATACGAGGTCTGTTCAAAACGGACCAGGACAAATGTCATTACGGTTTATCTGCACATGGTAACGTTTTAAATTATATACAGTTTTATTTCTCACGTATTAGTGAATATTTTAAACAAAACCCGAAGTCGCTATCTTATCTCAATTTAATGTTTTCACGTGGTTAAATTCAGTCAGTTTGTTCCGTGCGCCTTTTTTGACATGTTCGAAATTAACGAACAACGTGTATGTGTGTGCATCAAGTTTTGCTTGGAACTTGGCAAAAATGCAACGGACACGTACGCAATGATTAAAACTGCTTTTGGAGATAATTCATTAAGTCGTTCCGTGACTTTCGAGTGGTTTAAACGTTTCAAGAATGGTCGACAATCAACTGAAGATGATCCACGTTCTGGAAGACCGTCGACATCTGGCAACGATGATGTTGTGGCAAAAATTAGCGAAAACGTGCGAAATTACCGCAGATTAATCGCTCGTGAGTTAGCCAATGAAGCAGAAATCTCGATTGGATCTTGTCTCGTGAAATTTTAACCGGAAATGTACGGATGAAAAGGGTAGCAGCCAAATTCGTTCGCGATTGTTAACTTTGGAACAAAAGGAAAATCGTTTAACGATTTGTCAAGACCTTAAAAATCGTTCTGCTGATGTTAATTTCATAAAAAAAAAAAAACAAACATTATCATAGGTGACGAGACGTGAGTTTATGGCTACGAGACAAAAATCTGCGCTCAAAGGACAACGATTTCAAGATGTAGAGGAAATTAAAGCGAATAGGGCAGCAGAACTTAAAGCTATAAACGTTGGAACAGTTCCGACGGACTTTCAAAAAATGGCAAGATCACTGGGACCATTGCATATCGTCCGGAGGAGAGTACTCCGAAAGGGATATTTTTAAATAATAATTATTTTCATTTTTTGTAATTTTTAAAAATAAAATCCTGGTACTTTTTGAACAGACTTCGTATATTATATATATCAGAGTTGAAACGTATAATACGGTACAGTATAAAACGAATATATCATATAGTGTAAAACACATAACTATATACGTTTTTTACCGTATAAATATAAAATCCCTAATAAACAAAAATACATGTATAATTTAAACTAACAATAAAATAAGGGAATATAAATTATTAATAGAGAATTGTGGCGCTATGATTATTTTATCGCGGACTCATTTATAAGTACGCATTGTACTCGTGATATTTAAAACACTTTTATATTATTAAATTATACACGAAAAATAAGAGTATATTACTAGAGTGGTACTAAGAGTATTATTTAGTACTAGTGTATTAGTTTGCGTCTTGTTTTCATCGCGTCGAGTACACAAACACATATAAATATATAATCAAAAACACAATTTCAAAATATAATCCGTATGTAATTTTAATTAGATAAAAAAAATTATATTATTTTCTATTTAGATAGGTACTCGAAAAAAATGAGAAGAGAAAATTGCAGACAAATATATTTTTCATAATTTATAACTAATATATTTTTTATTAAATATAAAAATTAAAAACTAAATCGATGTTTGAAACATGAAGTATTTTTAATTTTTTAAGAATGAGTTTCAAAAAGAAAACCATATAATACGTGTATATGCATGTGTTATCAACACTGAAAATACATATATATATATATATACTTGGGTAAATATTTGAATAAGATATGTTGTCTTGATAGAGATGTCGAAAGAGGTAAGTTTAAATTTAATTACGCAAATAAATAATTCATTCGTGTGATATTACGTACCTGATAAAAAATGTACAGAGAAAACTATAGCTTTGTTGATCACTTTATTTTATAATCAGACTTTTCTCTTATTGGATACGTACTATATATCATATTTTACCGTATAACATAGGCCATAGACTATGTTCGGTTAGGATTTGTTTAAGTTTTATTATAAAAAAATGTTTACCCCTACCTCTTATACAGTTATACCTTAAACGAGCATGCCCTTTTGAAAATCAAAAACCACCCACACAGAGTTGTATTTTTATATGTGTATACATAATAATATCAAACTAGCTGACCTGCACGGTTATGCCCGCGTACAGTATTAAACAGTAGTTTATTTTAGAGGTCGGCCATTGAGTTACAATAATAATGCCCCGGTCAGCTTCTTCCGGTATTTTTCAAGTATATTATCTGTCCCCGTGTACTAGTGTACTACGTTGCCCCTTAAATATCGATTGATCAAATTTGTTAATCTGTGTAATCTTAATTATTAACGGATTAAATTATTGTTTATTTATTCGTGCCCGTGACATTCGAATCAAATAATAATAATAATAATACGTGTTATTTGTATCCGTTTCACCGAGCTAACCAATAAATAAAAAATTTAAATTTTCTAATTATAAAACCAAAAGTCGAAAACTCTTTAGGGGTCGAATTAACCTAAGTTATATGCTCAATCTCGTCCGGACAGACACTACAATTTGATTTATACGAACAAAAATAATACATTATACGTTATCGAAATATTTATAGGCATCGATGATATATTATAATAAAACATATTAACAACAATAAATAATATATTTTAATAAATTACAGATATAGTGTCTTAGTGGGTTTTGCATTCAGACTTAGGGTCGAAGGGGCGCGTTTAGATCTTAAGCGTCTAAACAACAAGTCGGGTTAAAAACGAATTGGTATAGTCAAAATGAAAATTTGGCTATTTTTCAAAAGAACGACAATTTAAAACGTAGGCAACGCAGCTGCTATAATAACCCGAAACTTCTTTTCCTCCCACGTACACGAGTATGGGTATAGCTAATAAAAACATAAAAAAATAAAATAAAATTACATTTATCACTCCGTTACACGAAAAAAAAAAAAAAAATACTTGTTTTACATAAATTTACCGACAGTTAGAATAATTGTATTCGTGTCCGATCAAAATACTTGCCATGACTATAGGTCCTTCGGTCTGCGGTGATGTTTCCCATCATTGTCATCGTTATGTTGAATAATATTATTATTATTATTATTATTATTATATATATTTATAAAAAGTGCTACAATTAAAGTGCTTGCTGTGTAGGCATCAAACGCGCATTTAAAACCATATATAATAATATATAAAATGCTTTCACCCTGACAGTTCTTTCGGACCCCTATATATATATATATATATATGTGTGTGTGTGTGTGTGTGTGTTTTTGTGTATTGTGTGGCAGCTAACATACATTGTGTAAAAAATAATATAAAGTTTTAATTACGTTGACGTTTATTGTATGAAAAATTTCACAAGGTTCGAATGTACACCCGAAATAATTATTACACTGCGTATAGGGGTAGGTAATAAGTATCCCGGAGAAATCGAATTTACCAATTTTGCATAACATAAAAATATTTAGAAAAAAAAAAATACAACAAGATTACAATATTGAATATTTGAATTACGTACGGGATGAATTTTATTTTTCAAAACAATTATTCATTTATTATTGATGGTTGGCCGCCTGCAGTGACCAACCGAAATGACGAAAACGCGATCGAACATGCGATTAAGTACACCACCGAAAAAAAATCAATAAAGTCTGCACGTTTTTGGACTTTGGGCGCAACTATTGCAAGCCAGATTAAGTAACATTCTCGCGGCAAAAACGTTATTGACTTAATAAAAAAAAAAATAAAAAACACTCAAACAATATTCATCCAGCCGAACACGGATGAATTATAGAGCATCATTTTGAATAAGTCTTTTATTTTTTTTTTTTTTTTTTTGTGGTCCAAAACCTACTAGTATTATAAATGAGAAAATGTATTTGTTTGTTAATTTGTTACTCAATCACGGCGGTTACGACTGAACCGAGTTGACGGAAATTTGACATACTGGTAGAAAATGTCCTATGTTTTATGTCTAAATCCAAAAGACATAGGAAATTTTTTATCCTCGATTTCAACAGGATCAGTGGGCGATTATTGATATTTTTGGTACGAAAATCTAAATGTATTTGTTGATTTATGTACCGAGTTACCTTGGTAATACGGATGATAAAAAAAAAAGGCGTACGTCATCACACTACGGGTGGGTTACTGTTATAGGTGGAAAGTCGGATGGTAGTGTTTAGATATGAATTTAATTTATATCTGTATGCAACGATACGAATCGCAAACGAAAAACGATTCTGAGCGAAGTAGTATTAGTGATGTTTTTTCATTGTTGCCACAAATCGTTAGAAATAACGCAAAAATCAACATAAATAAAAAATAATAATAATAATAAAACTCGAGTTTGACGTTTTTGGTCGTTTTCTCTGTTGCGTTAGGTAAAACTAATCAAAAAATGACGTCTCTAAAGTACCGACTATACGTGATTCATTACCGGAATCAGTATCGGGGAGCGTATAGATCGGATGAAGTCATCTGGTAGAATAGGTGTTTAAGAGAAAAAATAAATAAATAAACATACGTGTAAAACCAGAAGACTCCTCGCTCGGCTGAGAATCTAAAAAAAAGGGTGATACGAAAAAATCAAATTATAAAGTAATCCGCGTACGGGCCATAATAGCGATCGCGAACACCGAGTCTAAAAGATACAAATTAGCAATTAGCATACTATCGCTCAATTTCACAACTTTTACTTTGACCCGGCAGTGACGGGTAATGCAGCCAGTTAATTGTATAAACAATATTATAATACTCGCAAAAAACATCTCGCGAAATCAGATGTTTACATATTATAATACTTCCCCGTCGACAGCGCAATAATTATTATTATAATAATAATAATAAAAAAAATACTTAATGTTATGCGAAAACAACACAATTTTACTTTACGCGACAATAATTTATATATTTTTTTTTTTTAATTAAAATTTCCACCGTGCGTGGACACGCTTCTAAACCATATTATAAACACTGCCGGCCCCAGTCCAGTTCCGGTACCGCGGCGGCAGCTAAACACTCGCCAAGTAAAAATTATTCACGTTTACGTATAAAAAAAAAAAACAACCACGCGCCTTTACGCGGCGTGCTCTTATTAAATGGCTGATTTTGTGCATTTTAACCAGTTTGATGTCCGATAAAATAGGCGGGAAAATATACAAGCTAGCCGTTAAAATCAAACTTAGTAACAACCCCGAAAAATGCAATAAATCAGCTCCACTCGGTATGTTACACCGTAGATTACATTGGTTACACTCGGCATATACCGGTATTTTCTTTCTTTTTGTTTCGAATGTGTAACCTATCCGTCGTTTGGGGCCCAATATGGTGCGAATTTATTCCCTGTGCCTAATAGTTTTACTGTTCGGCGGCACAATATATCATCGATACGTCGCGTGCAGTAAGCTTAACTAATCTAATTTAACCGCGACCGACAGGAAACTAGCCGTTATAAAGTCAATGTCGTGTAAGTACGAAGTTGACAAATCTGAAATTGCGGTATATGTTGCCCGAGTCCGAACTGCTCATGAATAAAACATATGGAAACGAAAATGGCAACTCCAGAGAAACGCGTAGTACAATTGTGCAATGTCGAAAGGTATATGAATACATTTGAATGGGTTTTGATGAATTTATTGGTAAAATGGACCAAGATCAAAATTAATTCATATACCATTCGACACTACTAAAAGTCAAAAACGAAACGACACAAAGTTCTCCGTTTTATATGTCACGACTCCAGTGTTTTTTTTCGGCACATGTTTGGACAAAGAAACAAAACGTACAAACGGGCGAATGTAAAGTAAATATATAAAAACGAATGCCGAAATAAAAAAACTTTTCGGAGAAGAGGACATAAACCGAAATAATGGATTAAGTCCACTGGGCAGACTAATAAAAATCTGGACTAAACAAAGATCTCCAGACTGGAGTCAAGAATTTTAACAAAATGGCAACCAGTAGAGTAAAATCGAAGAGGCTGCAATGGTGTAGCAATGGGACTTAATAATTTTGCATTAACATATAAGTAAGTTATGAAAAATTAGAAGATTACGGGTACAGCGAAAATTAGTTTTCTAAAATTTAACAGAATTTTTTATGTTAATTCCATTTAGATATTTTATTTATAGATCATTTTTTTTTTTTTTGAATTTTTTAAATCAACGAAATTTAATAATTGTTTAACTGTATTTTTTCTCTACCGCAGTTAAAAACGGAAATAAACAAAACAAAATCAACTATCGTCACAGTAACTCTGAGGTATGTTTATAATGTCTCTGGTGTGATTTTTTTTTTCTTAATTGTACGACACGATTATAGTATTATATAATACGTATAAACCGAGCGAATCACGATGAAGTTAGTAAATGACGAAAAACTTCATCGTGATTCGCAAAACTCGTTCGTACTTCCTTATACGCGCCTTCGTAATGATCACATCACGGGAAAAAAACATTATATTTTAAATATTCCTTAATAACTTTTAATATCTCACACATAAAAACAGACTATGTGATTAAACTGATTGAACGCATACAAATTTACTAAAAAAAAAAAAAGTAATAAAACAAAAAATATTACTCAGATTTCTGTCGGTTTTCTTTTATACTAAAAATCGAAGAAATATCCAGTTCGCCTAAAATAATGTATTTTTCGTCATGATATTATTATTATTATTATTATTATTATATATATATATATATATATATTTTTTTTTTAACAACATTTACTACCCTTCACACCCTTGAAGTTTTTTGGTGGTTAAATTATGACTTTTTTTTTTTTAAGAGGGGCTTGTTTATATTTCGTATATAATTTCGAGACCAATTTGATATAAAAACAAGTGTCTCGAATCAAAATTAGTTTTTTTTTTTTTTTCGTACGTTTTCATTCGTTAATACTATCCTCGCTATTATGAAAGTTTTTATTTATTTATTATTATGTTATTAGACAACCCAAAAAAAAAAATATTTCCTATAAAATACTATAACTATGGCTTATTCTATTTATATAGACAATACACTTTCATGATGTTTCGAATATATTGTTCGGAGTCTTAACAATAAATCGTCGATAAAAATTATATATACCATAAGGAAATAGCGTTTATTTCTAAAAAAATTTAAAAATAAAGCAACAATCAATGGTAAAATTAAGTTGAAATACTCATATGAAATTCAGTGTGTATATAAAATTTCGTATAGGTACTTATAAAAAAAAAAGTAGATTTATTTTTTAAATAAATAAATCCATAAATAAATTACACTCATACAATTTCGCAGCTATACACGTGTAAATTGTTTTTACATCATTTTATTTTTTATGCTTAATAAAACACAAATAAATACAATTTTAATGGGATTCGTTAAACGTTATTAGATTAATATATATTTCTATAGAGAATTAAATAAAAAAAAATAATAAAATTGGGACGTGGTAAATTTATACTTACTTGCCGATTAGTAAAATATTTCCATTTTTTTTTTTTTTTTTATTTACTTTGTACACTTCATACCGGTTTTCTTTAGTTGAAATCTAATTGTTTCAAATAGGTACGTATTAACGATACTCGGTTTATAACAACGCGTATTAAATGTTAAATATTGAGCAACTATAGTGTTGGAAAATAAAATAAAGAGAAAATATAAATTAAATATAGGCGGTCCGTTTTATTTATGTAAATTCGCAATATACATACTTAAATTGCAAAGTTCGAATATTTACCCCGAGTAGGGGTAAACGTTGACGTGTATTATATAACTAATTTAATATACATTTTGTTAGGTATAAATTATTAAAATACTCGGTTCTATAACTATAGGTTTTTTTTTTTATTATTTTTTTTTTTTTTGTGTTGGTTTTTATTTTGCATAATATTTATTGCTGTCTGTTTATTACATACATAATAACCTATATACTCCAGTCTGGTTATTAATTTATCTCAGGGTTTAGGGCTGACCAGCATTATAGTCCTGTGAGGAAAATGTTTAGGAGCGAAACAATGTTTAACAAATTTGCGGTTTAAAAAAAATAACTTATCTTCTGGTGATTATATAATTTTAATTTTTTTACATATATACAATATACATATTACATAATATCATAATACACCATACTTCTATGTTGATCGAATATAGTATACTTGTTTTTAATGGAAATATAATGTTAAAATATATTTTTTTGTACTTAAAAACTTTAATGTACCCAAAATATAAATTGTGAAAAAAAGTTTCAGCTGTGGTGTAATACCTCTCCTAACCTACCTATGTATTATTATTATAATATGGTTCGTACCGGTATGGAGAGGGAGCAGCTGCCCCCCCCCCGAATCAAAATCATGAAGGGGCGTTTCCCCTTGATATTTTATTAATTGATTTAAAATAAATATCTTATGAATAAGGCATTTAGGTTATTTGTAGAACTTATCCAACCGTAAAAACTTCGGAAAAACATCATGAAATTATTATTATCTTGTAACTAGGTACTAAACAATAAATATGTAAAAAAATAATATGACGTATTGACCATTTTATGTTTTGTTTTTGTGATGGTTGCATGTTATCGAATAACTACATGATTATTTAATATTTAATATATTAGTTGTATATAATATTCATTTATTTAAAAAGAAAAACCAACATTTTTTTCATAAAGTAAAATATTGTGAAAGGCGTCGTAATACGTCATATGTTTCTACCTCGTAGGTTAGGTTAGGTTAGACGTCTTTAATACAATAATTATTTTAATATATATGAAATAATTTTTCCCTCCCCCCATCAGAAAATTCAGTGGATAAACTGCAATTTATTATTAGTTTATCTAAATAATATTCTGTCTCATCAACATAATATGGGAAAGGTCGGTTCGAAATCAATTTATTTAGAGAACTTAACATTAAAAATTAAAAATTAATACTATTCTAAAATATCCAATCACGCTACAACAACAACTGGCTTGGATGGTTGGTATTACGATAATCCTAGACCGCGAAAACTTAAAATATATCACTTGGCGGTAAATACAAACGTTACGGGTTATAGCTTTTTGAGCGTTCTAAACACCACCTACGTATAAAAATAATAATATAGAAACACATAAAGGAATATTGTTTTACAGTAGTTGAAAAAATACGGACATTCATCGCACTATGGATAGGCCACTGTTGTTGGTGGGCAGGCGAGAAGGTAGGACATGGAGGAGAATTGTATAACTGCTAACGAAAAACGATTCTAAGTGAGTGATTAGTTAGGTTAGGTTTAATCATGTGTTTAAATGTTATAAATTTTCAAGATTTTCATAAAAATGAACATTTTTTTTTTCTTTATTAAAATAGAAAATTTACAACCTGTAGCATATGTACATATAAGGCTGTCCAGTGACAGAATCCTCATAAATGTACGTTTAATGCTTATAATACAAAATTATTACATTACCCTCAATTTCTTTATTTTTCTATTAAGTATACAAAACAGTTTTATTCAATTAATTTGTAAAAAAAAAAACCATGAAATGCTAATTTGTAAATAGTTGAAAAATTAACAGAATGTTTTGAACATTTTTACTCGTCTAGAAAGGATTTTATTAATGTTCCGTAAAAATTTCAGGTCCGAGTTACAACAAAAAAAAAAAAATTTAAAATAATAAATCAATTGCCGCAAATTTTATCCCAATTATTAAGAAAACTCTAACGAAAATTCAAAAACTGACCTCTATAATGTATCAACTAGATCAACAATTTTTTCAGAAAAGGTGCTACACTTGACAATCCAACTTAGATGTCTGGTAAAAATGTTGTTTACGAACCCAAAAAAAAAAAATAGAAATAAAAAAAACACACACATCATAGTAAAACAAATACATTCTTCGCTACGCTCAGAATCTAAAAATCATAGTCTCGTACCTATACTATTGTACACTCACGCGAGTTGTTACGATATTTTTGCCACTAAGGTTCGTCTAGTGTTCGAAAAACCATCAGAAAATAAAATATTATATTTATGCTCCTACCGAACAAAATTCGAGTTTACCTTTTTTTTTTTTTTTTACGTAACCGTATGATACTCGTAAAACTGTTCTAATTTTGAAAAATGTCGATTCGTGTTTCGTCGACTATAGACGAATATTATAAAAAAAACGTTGAAGACGTGACACGCAATTAGTATAATATATTATTATTAATTTTCAGACACCCCCCCCCCACGATGTTCGTTGTCAAGACGCTCGTGAACGTATATAATGTATTAAAAAAAAAAAAAAAAAAAAATGCTTTTTCAAAACGTATTCCGGACTGAATAATAAACCGTTCGGAGATAATATAATATTATTATCAACTACTATAATATAAATAATATTACTGTGTTTAAATATTATTGTGACTTACGTGTTACTGGCACCGAAGACCAGCAGGTACACCGCGGTGATTGCTACCCGGACCATAAACGAAATCATTTTGTGCTACGTAAGCACGACAAAAGAAAGAAAGAAAAAAAATGTTAATTCCTCGACTGCCTCCCGCGACCGGCCGGCGAAACGTTAGCGCACTGACTGAACCGAACCGCGCGGCTCTCCTTTGGCGTCCGGATCGTGCGACCGAAGTGCGCCACCCCGTTCCTCGGTAATTTTTTATTTTTTTTTTTTTTTTTCTGGTTGAGTGATACGTCCCGCTTCGAGAGTCTTGGTACATCCACTCCTCTCGAGCCCAACCACTGTGCTCGCGATCCATAAAATTCATAGTTGAATTGAGGATGCGAATTTGTAGCAAATGCAATTATTTTTTGGTTTTTTTTTTTTTTTTTTTGTTTTGTTTTTGCCAAACACAAGACATTATCGGTTGTCTGTATAGTTCATAGTCTGAATTACTATATTGGTAACTATATGGTTAACTAAATATTATATAATATGTTAACGATATGAACTCGGTTTTAAAAGTTTTATTTATACACTTTTTAAATCCTTCCCCGTCAATTTGTCTTTTTGTTTTTATGCTTTTTGTGGTATCAGCAACCAGTGGCATAGCACAAGAATTGCGCAATGAGAAGGGTTTAAATATAAATGAAACTTTAAGTAGGTACTCTAGTACGAATTAATGCAATACACAATAGTTTAAATTATAATAAATTTATTAAGTTAAAACGAATGAAAAAAACAATATGGTGGGGGGAGAGTTAACGCCACTTTCAACAACAATTTCTGTAACAATTTATTCATATTTTAAAATATTCTACAAAGTCTGTACCTACAATAAACGTAATTTTGTAACTTTGTTGAACAAAATGTCCACATCATAAAAATATATTTACCTATTCAATAAGAGACATGTCTCGTATTGGCTTATATCAAGTCCATCAAGTGCTTTGGCATTTTTTTATGAGTTTTAAGTGCATTTTCAGCTGTTTTTGGGAAATAAAGTAATTTCGAGTTAGAGCTATAGTTTCAAAATTGGAAAAATATTTCATTATATTACTTTTTAAAAAATGATTTAACCATAAAAAGTGTGTGGGGTCTAGGATTCGAATACCTCACGAGGCCCGGTGGTAAATGTATGCTGTGGAATTATTAGACCCCCACATAACGACAATTGTAAGTCTCATAATTTTAACGGGACAGTCAACCTAGTAATAATTTTTTTTTTTTATTTTGAAATATATTTTAAATATAAAATTACGAAAATAAATATTTATCAAGCGGAAAAAAAAACTATACTTTAATAAGTCGTTCGTCCACAGGCACGCGGTCGGAAATAATCGATTATTATACACTCGTTATGTACCTTTAATCTTTTTATTTAAAATATTAACAATAATGTATATTTACAGACACGTGAGTATTATTTTTTTCGATCAGATTACCGAGCTACGCATTAATTTTTAAAATGCATTTTATTGGCGTTGTAAACGAATTTCGTATCATATTTTTTTAAATTTTTTTAAATTTTTTTTACAATATACATACTTGTGCGCATAATTTAATTATAATATATATATAAATATATACTCACGGATACCCGACATCATTTCAGCTTATCGAGTATGGTTAGTTAGCGGGATGACGGTTCGCTGCGGGTATAGGTGTGCATGCAGATTCTCGTGTTTTGTGCGCACTGCATTTTATATTATTTATAATAGACCGTATAAATGTTACAATATACGTGCTTTTGTATAGATATAATATAAAACTTACGTCGGCGATGGATAAATAATTATAATATTGTTCGTGGTGTGTATGCGACTATTCCGACGACTTTCATACAGACCTCGATAGGGGAGTAAGGGTTTTTTATTAAACGGTTCGGCGCACACCTATACCGGCTGTGTTAATATTGCGTGACTATGTGATTTTGGAAATTATTCAGATTTTTTTTTTTTTGATTTTTTCTCAACCGCGTCTTTACATTATATATTATTTTTTAGCCCATTTGAAAATTAATATCGATTTTCATAATCCTCCCCCCCCACGATACCGTGTATCGCAATAACCATCCTCAAGACCCGGTCGTAAAAGTTGGACGAATTCTCAGCCGGTGAAATTACTATCGTGTGTCGTCGTCGTACGACTCGAGACGGTTGTGTAATTAATTGAAACGCTAATATTTAGGCAATCGAAAAATGACTGTTCTGCGTGCCGGAATTTGATTTTGCAAGAGTTTTACGCTTTTTCCAGACATCAAACTGAAGCCTGCGGTGAAATTCGAAAAACGACTCCTTTTTAATGTACGGTCGTATACTAAACGGTAATTTGTAATTAAACAACAATTACTGGGTAGGTACATTATAATTTGTGTTCGATTTATGACATTGCGGTAAAGTCGACGGTGCGCATAAAACTTTTTCCCGAGCGCGGTGTAGGATTTAACCTTAAAAAAAAATTGAAAATATAAAACACATCATCACCCCCCCCCCCCCGTCTGGTCCAGATTGAAAACATATAACACCGGTGACTTATGAAATATTTTTGAAAAATAATAATTTAACATTTGAATTTTGTTTATCGTGTTAATTGGTGTTTGGACGATAGCGACATGACAAACTTATAACGTCTACAAACCAGAAAACTGTGGACAGGTCCCGGAAATCGAACAATCTGCTCCGAATCAAAATCGTTTAGCTACCATAAAAAGTTTTACTTGGTATGCATCTCTTTTTAAAAATTTTATCAGTATGAGTTAGCCTTAATTGACTCTTTTTTTATTTTACTCTCTTGGCCGTCTGCTACCAGCGGTTTGCATCAGAATTTAAAGACTAAAACAACGATAATTTAGTGATCACGAGGACATTGTCATTGCAGATTCGCATCAGACGATCTAAACAATTTTGCTGTGGCGTTTAAGCGTACAATTAAAAACAAATTCGTTTTATGGTAAGATCCGTACAGTAGCCTCTAGAGTCTAGAGTTTTATACTGCCGCATATAGTAACAACGATATTTGACAAACTATCGGAACAAATCAAACAAATAATTATATTAAAAATTAAAATATTCATTAAAACTTGAACTGAAAATATTACCCAAATATAAATGGTAAATAATATAGGTATTTGGATACGGTTCTTTTTTTTTTTTTTTTAATATTCTTTAAACATCCACGAAAACCTAACTAAATATTCAATTCAATGCTTATATAGTAAATTATATTCGCATGTTTGTTTTAATCGATGTATTTTGTTAACTGTAGATATTTATTCAATATAAATATTTCGTTACACACAAATATTACTCGTATTAGGCGTAAATGAGTTTTTGATTCAGTTCCAATGCCTACATTTTACTGTTTACAAATCGATTATATTAATTTTCTCGTTTTTCGACTTTATAAAATAAATACGAAATTGGGCACAAATTATTTACGTTTAATGTATATATACATTCTAAGCAAAATATATTTTTCGCAAGCTCGTTAAGTTTTTCCAATTGTCATTCATGTTTAAAGTAGTAGTATGAATATTGAGTATGCTCGCGGTCACAGATTTTTAAAACTTTTAATCTGATGAAAAATTATAATTGTTATAATATTGTCGCGGTAATGTTTTTCTCTAACGAAAAATTAATCACAACATATTAGAGTATTTTTTTTTAAAACTGAAGCAAAATTATATGCTATCGTTTGTATAAATTACAATTATACATTTAATTTTGTAGTGTTTAATTTTTATCGTTTTGATGCAACAATATTTTACGGATTTATCTAAAATATTTTCATACAAATAACATTCAACATAAAAGAAAATTCAGCTATAGTCAGTTATACTCAAAGTCGTTTTTTCGAAACGTAATGGTCTTACCGTTGCTCTCATATTACCATCAATAAATAATCTATGTAGGTATTTACATAACTATCATATAAAGATTTTTTTTTTTTACAGGCCTAATCCATCGATTACACACCGTGTGTTCATTGTAGTGTATTTCGTTATTAATATCGTAAAGTGGTTTTCGGTCCCATTATTGGCTTTCAGCAGAACACTGAAATGGCTACAAAACAGCTGGCATATAATACCGACAAACCCGGAGAACTGATGCTACAATATTAAAATGTCAGTTATAGTGGTTCTTTTTCCGATGGGCAAAAACCGCGGCCGTTTTAGTCCCAACGACCACAAGCGCGAAAACAAATAAAACGGACACCACGCTGAAGCATCCAAAAACATTACCTATAGTACTATGCAAGAAAAAAGAAATTTCACTGCCAGACCATTTGATAACAGCTGGCCGTCAGAACAGGAAAAATGTCACCGATTTAACGACTAGACCGAGAGTTTTTCAAATTAATAATTTTGTGGGAGGGCTGGTTGGAGAAATGGCCAGAATCGCTTTGTTCTACTAACGATTAGGCCAAACAAAAAAAAATTTAAATTTTAAAAGTGTGAATGGAATAATATCCGGATCTGGGTGACGGGAATGATCGGGAGATGTTTGCATTTTGGCCACTCTCGAAGTATTGGTATTCGTCGTCCGTCGTCGTCATCGCCAAAACAGTTGAAACGGAAAGTTTAGAACCCGAAAGAAATGTTCGGGATCACTCTCCTAAACTTTTAATAATAAAAATACTCTTTTATGATTCGACGAAATCGTGTATTTACACCGTTCGTTAGTAATTAGTGCGTTTCTCGTTTTATTTGTCTTTTTCGTTATTTTAAAATATACACTTCTATGTACAGTCAATAAAAACAAAAACTACCTCACATCTCATCGATGATCAAAGACCGGACCCGGACGAATCGATTATTTTCTAGTTACAAAACCCTATATGCAATCTCTTTGACAGATGGATCGTGACGCAAAGGTAATTTAGTTGTATAACTGTTCGCAAATGTCGGATTAGCCCGCCCCGTCCCACTTCCCATTCCCTCCAAATGATCCCGACGGACCGACTCCCGATTCGAGAAAATAATAATTACAAATATTGTAATCAATACGGAATTAATAACCAGAATGGACTTAAACATAATCAAAAAATATGTAAAATTTTTTTTAAAACTAATAAGTACCAATGTATTACAATAACCGCGAGTTTTGCAAAATATTAAGTTTATTTATTGTTTTTCTGAAAAAAAGAATATTTAGGGTAGGTAGATTTTTGCTGCAGTTTTTTCCCCGTCGTTTAATTGTATAATTTATTCCCGGAGACGAACTGCGTCTACTGCGGGGAAATTCGAAAAATATAATTTCTAAAGAGCAATATATTTTCAATTTCCTATCTGTACTCGATATGTATAGATAGAGGAAAGAAATATATATCGTATTTTATACTTACTAGTGAAAAAAAAAAAAAAACCCATTGCAAAACCAATAGAAAAAACCCTCGTGCTGATTCACTATGGGAAATTAAAATTGTTCAACGACAAATACAATCGTACAGTCCTTATATAAACATACTGGAGTATGGTGGACCAAATCGCGATTTTATTTTCACCGTTTCCGCGATATTCCACAACGGTAAAACGATTTACGATTAAAAATTAATTCAAAAATTAATTAATCGGCGTGCATTACCACTGTGCCTAAATTCGCGTCATTGTTAATAATTATATTTGAGTGCAGGTGATTTTTTTTTTAAATTTATTGATCCAGTTTGTGTTATCTTATGAAATTAGAATATTAAAAATATTTCACTAGGTATGTCAAATGTCTCGACACAACCGGTCGCGCTTAGTCGAATTCAGAGTCACACAGGTAACTGGTAAGAGTGGGTACATAATTTATTATTTAAAAAAAGCAAAAAGCAAATGTTTAAAATATACTGCCATTCGTATTGGTAGGAAATTTCGGAAAGATAGAAAATAGAAAAGAATTCTATTAATATCTTCTATATGCAACAGTAAATTATTGCTAACGAAAAACGATTCTGAGCGGAATTCGGTAAAAACGGTTTGGTATATTAAAACTGAGTATTGTATTAATTTGTAACCACAAAATAAATTACAACTGTCCGTGTTTTTTTCGTATGAAATTGTTGTGTATTTTTATGGAGCCAAAAAAGTTTTATTCACGTAAATTGGAGAAAAAAAACTACTATACTACACTCAACTTTTTTTTTTTTTGGCTACTAATTACAACTTATGGTGAACCTTGTGTGAAATTTTCAAGCATTTCTGCTCGCCCAAAACAGTTTTATTCGCATTAAAACAACAAAAAAAAAACTCAAAAAGCTCATCAAAAGGTTATATTATATATTTCAAAAATGTCAATAAAGTTTTACCACATCCTGAAAGTAAAAAATTTTATGTCTCTAGGATAATTTTTATCTGAATTACAAAATAAACAAAATAAAAAATAACAGAAAACTGTTATTGCGTAAATATTTCCGTTTCCCCCCTCCCCCATTATTAAGGAACCTACCAGGCAAATCAAGAAACGCCCTCATCATAAGCTAAAATACAACAAAAAACATACCATTATTTTATTTGAACAAGATTTCTGGTACAATACATTTCTCGGATACGCTCAGAATTTAAAATAAAAAATATAGTAAATCCTCGTGAAACTCCGCAACGAGTGTGTACCCTCGTATATAAATACATCGTAATAAAAAGATATTAACATATCGATTATATTCTCGACAGTATACTACTAGGTGCATATCTAAAATATTTCATGATAAGTGTTTTTTTTTTTTTTTTTTGTATATTATTACGATTATGATTTTATGCGCCCACACATTAAAACAAATTGTATTGTTCTACTCACTGTATACCCGTACATAAATCGTGATAGGTAAGAAATAAGTTGAGCGCCATAAAAAAATACTGTAAATTACTTTATTTACTTTCCCTGCGTATTTTTCGATACGGTTTTTTTTTTTTTTTGTATTATTTATGGCTATACAAAATATTACTAGCTACAAAAAATTTATGTAGGTTCAAGCGTGACTGATTAAAAATATACGTTTAAATATTTAATTATTTTTTTTTTTTTTTATCGCATATTTTATATTGAAATAAATAAGATAACTTTTTTTTTCGTTTCTCATTTTTATGCGAATCGCATGGTTTACAGACTATGTACCTGCCTACCATAGTTTTATCAATTTTATCGAAACCTAAAATGATTCGCACCTTATAATTTGAGTATAGGTGACGGTGTTTCGGGTGTGCCGCAAAGTAATAATATTATATAGTTTTAAATTTGAATGAAAATAAACGACCAATTCGTAAAAACTAAACGACAATTAAAATTATATCACGAGACGTCATACTGGATAATTCGAAAAACTATACCTATCTCTTAAGTAGGTACTTTATGAATAACTAAATAATTATAAATTTGGCGCATATAACTTTTTGGACGCGATAACCGAACCTATTCTGAAAAAAAAAAAAGGGTGTTATTCAAAATACCTTTTTTTAAAATAAACACGTTTTTGTAATACTATAATATAATATATTTCACGCTCCGCTCAAAATCTAATAATAATATTAAATATAATTTTAAGCGAAATATTAAATAAATCATCTTCAAAAACAAATAATGGGATTAGACTTTAAGAATATGAACAATAAGTTACGTTTTAAAAACTTTTATAATTAAGTTAAACGTGTACAAATGTTTATTTTTATACTTACCTATAATGGGATACTTAATTTTATTTCTTTAGTAACAATTTGTATCAATCACTGACAACTGGATTCATTAATTTATTATACGTACACCTGCATTAGCTATAGGTAGTTTTGAAATTAATTTTATCCAATTTTTTTATTTAGAATAAAATTAAGGTGTTATGACCACCTATAAATAAAAAGTATATTTTCTTTTTCAATCGTCTATTTGTAAAGTATTGGAACTTTGAGAATGTTTTTTTTTTTTTTTTAAATTTTAATTTACACGGAGCAATAATATAATTCAATTTAGATTATTATTTTAGATTCTGAGTATAGCTAAGATGTATTTTTTTTTCTCGAAAAACACATCTGTGATGTAGTTGTCAATTATACCAACCATAATATTGCAATATCACAAAATAAAATATAAAAACAATTTTCAACATTTTGATGGCTATTGGAAATTTCAGTGAAAAATACATTCCTAATTATACTATAACCTCACCAGTGTAACGAGTTCCACTAAAAATCTTTTTTTTATTGCAATGATTTATTTTTATTTTTAGTATATAAACTAAATTACCTTATATGATCTACCTATATTACGAAATATGTCCAGTTTTTTTTTCAAATTTAAAAGCCAAGTAGATATTTCATACCAAAGATTCGCGAATTTAAAAACATAGTTATGTGACTTACTACAATATAATGTTACATCAACCACGAAATAAAGTTTATATTTCTGTAGATTAGAACAATAAATTATGATACATTGTTTTCATTTAGTGCATCCTGTCGTATAATGGAAACTGTCGGTAATTTCCTTTTAAAAATATTTATTACAATATTTAACTGATATTTTGTACATTGAATTTTTCAAAAAAATATCAATTATCTCTTTGAAAGAGTTCTACCTGTCGGCTAAACCGTATACCAACCAAGCGAAGATTTTTAAAAATACGCATATATAAGTAAATATTGAAGAGTTATACCTATTTTTAACTATAAATTCATAGATATATTTTTATATAAGGATTTTGTGTACGGTTTTTAGACCTATTTAGATCCGTTTAGGTCCATTACTGCAACAGCTCCCTCCATCTCTTCCTGTTTTCAACTGCTTCTTTGTCATTCACTACGCCCAGTAATTCTCAATCTTACGATCTCTAGGACGTCCTCTTGGCCATTTGGTGACTGGTCTCGTTTTTTATCTAAGTAATTCTTCCGATCTCTACGCATATACTAATACAATCCACCTTAGTCTAGTACATTTTACAACTTCTATTATTCCTACTTCCCTCACTTTCTCGTGTGTTCTTATCTCCCAATTACCATTGTCATTTTACTCTGGTTCTTTCTTCTCAATATTTTTCTTTCCAAATCCCCTAAACTTTTTTCATCAAGATTTGCCGTTGCCCAGATTCCACATGCATATAATACCATCACTGGCCTAACTAATACCTTATAAAACGTTTGCGTTATTTTTGGACAAGAGTTTCTACTTAAAAAGCTATTTGTTATTATAATTGACTTAAAAAATAATCGGTGTCGCTGACGGCGACATGCTGGAATGCAGGATAGAACTTTAATATATTTATAACTTATTTCGACATTTAATTATATTTGACACTTTGTGAACCATCATTAGTCTATAGAATTACGTGTAATATTATCATTTAAAACTTCAAACTCTATCTCGCGATAAAACACAATTCTGCAGAGTTCCCAAAAATAATGACAATACGCCCTCCTCACCGTCACGTATCGTATAAATAATTATAAAAGAGAGGCAATTTAAATAAATTATTATTAAATCTTAAAAACGAAATAAGGTTATTAAAAATAAATTATGCGCTAAAATAATCATAATAAATTGTATTACCGTTGCTGTCGTCGTCGCAAGATCGAAAGGCCCAAGTACACGAGATAACAGTAACTACGAATATAATATTATATAACCGTGAGAAAACGTTAGATAATTTTAGAATATCATCACAACTACTTATATTTCAGTATCTCTGTATTTATGTGTCGTTTGCAACTTGTTGTTTGCTGGTGTGGTTCTTGAAATGTGTGACCTAAAGTGCGTACGATAATAATTAACACGGATTCCACGATGGCGAATCGATTTCGGAAGTAGTCCACCAGCAAATGATACGGAATTATAATACTATACAGTCACGAAATCGAATGCAAATTGTTCGGATAAGTAGGTACCTAATAAGCGTTTACGGACTTAAGACGATATAGTATATTGGCAATTTTAATAACCTACCCACAAACGAACTCGGCAATAATTTATTCAGTGGTTTTTGTGTATGAGAAAAAAAAATTTCAAACTATCGATAAATGTATCCTGTTCGTATGCCCCCACAGATATAAGTAATTGGCGATCAAATTTTCAGTTTTTCATTCATTATTTCCCGGCCGAGTTTCAGGATTTTTAACTTTTAAAATAAAATGTAAATTCAACGAAAACATAAACTTACTTACCTACTTCTATGTAAGTATACAAATCTGAAATACCTATTCAACAGTCGAGGAATAAATCCTTTCCTTTCAGCCGGCAAATTCGGTAAACTATTAAAATGACACTACTGCATTTATTATTATATTAAACATTGACGCAAATAGTGGGGGGGGGTCTTAGAGGATAGCTTTCCGTAAATCTTCCAAGCCCCCCTCTTATTAAATCGGCCAAATCAAGTAAGTACAAAGTATAAGTCCTCTCCCCATTCAATATACTTGTGCTACACGATTTTATAGTAAATAATAAACTACACAATGTTCGTAGTAGTACTACCTAGTTTTCTACTATGCAGGATAGGTAATCGTGGGTAAAAAAAGACTCATGAATCGTGCAAACACTGCAAACAGGAGTTGGCCCGCGGAATATTATTGTTCTTTATAGAAATAAATACGTAACGACGATAATAATTATTGTTTTCGACAACACAACCACCTGCTTGTAATAATTATAAAAGCTCGCGAAGACCGTCGTCGCAATACTACTGATTAAAACGGGTGAACCAATTTCGGAGGAGACGCGCGAGACGAATAATCACGGGGAATTAGTCTCGCAAAATGTGAATTATTAAATATGCGTTCGGAGGAAACGCTATTTTGCAAATGAGCAACAACGCTATTACTGTACACGAAATCCGTTCCATTGCTAACTATCATTGGCGCCCTAGGGCAATCGTATTTATCACTTCTAAATATGATTAAGATACGATAAAATAATGATTTACTAAAATTAATCAACAAATAAAATAACGTTATGGAACACAATATATAAATTGATAATTATAGTCAATCTATATTGATAAATGTCATCCATTTTTTAAGGATAAATACAATTTCAGTAAAAAAAAAAATGTATGGACATCCAATATTAGACAAATCATATTATTTAGTTTTTAAATTCTAAGCGAAGCGAAGAATATATTGGTTTTACCGTGTGTTTATGTCTCCCCCACCCCCGTCTGTTCATAACATTTCAACGACAAATCTTGTTCCGATTTTCTAGTGTAACGCCATTTTTTGAAAGCATTTCGGACTTTTTGATTTTCCTTTTAGACGATTTTGTAAAAAATCACGGCATTTCAAAACATGTGTTAACTCTGTGTTTAACCGAACTTCGCTTAGAATCGTTATAAATTATTTATTGTTGCGTACAAATGTAAATTATAAATTCCTCTGCGTAGCTTCCCAACTTCTAACTTACAACAGTGGACCATCCATTTTTATTTTTTTTTTTTTTTCGAAAACAAACAGTTTAAATAATACGAGGTTTGTTGGATAAATAAAATTTAAAAATATCTTATAAGGTAGGTCTGGAAAAAAACTAATCCCGAAAAATGGCATTTAAAACACATAATGTAAAAACGGAGTATCATAAAAACGCTCGGCGCGTAAAAAAAAAAAATATTTAATAAACGATAATATAGAATCTCGACCATCAAAAACGCGAAAATTTCACGGCGGTAACGGACGTCACTTCAATCAAGTTTTTATATATATATATATATATAAAGCCAAGGAATTTTGAATATCATTTCACTAGATCAGTATCATTATTTGTGTATATAGTTAAAGAATATAAGATAGATTCGACTATTTGAGGATTATTACGATCAATATTATAATTTATAAATTATTATCATTTATTTGCACGTCGTGGAACAAGACAATACAACGCACGAAAATAATTTTATGAATAGTACGGTGGTGGACCGAGAACCCGTGACACGAATCGGTGGGCGGCCGACTGTGTTGGACGGACTGACCGGACAAGAGCATCAAGAATACTCGCCCGTTCCGCAGTACGTACTTTAAATCCCGAGGAAATTAAAAACGTCGAGTTAAGTGCATTAGAGTTGGGTGTGGTTAGATTAAAAAACCGCTGTAAAACGAACCAAAAAAAAAAAAAAAAGAAAAAAAATACCTATCGAGGGCAAACTATACAAATATTGAGAAAAGTACAATACATTGGGAAACAAACATTTTATATAATTATAATTATCGTCGGCTAAAAAAAAAATTGAAAAAAAGTTCAAACAAATTTACCGTCTCCACAGTCCCGTCATGTGGTTGAAAGCAATTGCCCGCCCTTGCCCGCCTAAATACGAGCCTAAAAAAGCAGCACTGTAATATACAATTATAATATTATACATAGTTCAAATCATTCAAATGTAACAAAATATAATTTAATTTATTAGTTAAATCCCTAAGGATACCTAAATATATTGTAGTTTTTATTAAAACAAATCTAACCTCGTCTACTAGCTCTAGACAGTAGACGCGTTTTTAAATGTAAATTTTAAAAGTTTAAACTTTTTTAAATTAATGAATTGATCACATATACTCGAATTCGACATGTACAGTAAACAAACCCCCGTTTTCAGTAAAATTCCTCATTTTTGAGAAGTTGTGAATAACTATAAAAATTAAATTAGAATAAAAATATCTTAACATTTACAGAGTCATTGAGATTGAAAATACATTTTAAATTAATATTAGTAATATCATTTTTACTATAAGTTTTTTTTATGGAAAATCATTGTAGCAATTAATACATTATAAAATATAATTCAGTTCAACTTGTTGGAATTATTTTTTAACTTGTCAATAACGTAAAATTATTTTTGATTTATATTCATGATTGAAATATGTATTCATTTAATTTTTTTATTTAAAATCATTTGAAAAACTTGGCGGAAAAAAAAATAATGCAAATTATCACTCTATTATTAAAAATGTTTTGTAATAACATTTCTTTATTTGCGCTTTTGTTTTTAAAAAAACAAAATAGATTTACATTTTATTTTTATTTTTCTAAGAGTAGGTACACTGAGAATATATACAATTTTATAAAAAAAAAAATAAAAAAAATATAATTGTATACTATATTGTTTAACAAAATAAAATCAATTTCTAATGTATTTTACAATACCAAAAAATATTACAATTGATTCTGATAACAATTGCAGTTTATTGAGGTCAAGGAAATATATTGGAATAATTGTTGTCCAGGACACTAAATTTTCAATAATGGGTCGAATATTTATTTTAAGCATTTTAAGCCGTTCGAGTAATTAAATTTTATAGGTACAAATTTGTGTTAAATATTAAACTAAATGTTTAACGATTAAAAAAAATCGTCTGAATCTGCTATTAATGCAAATCGTCAAATTTGTTTGGTTTTTTTTTTTTTTTTAATCGTTTAAATAATTTAGTTTTTAACACAATCAATGTTCTATCCGATCATTTTAAAAGTCGTATAATTTACCCTATGATCTTTAAAATAAACATCGACTTTTGATTATCAAAAATAATCTAATATTTTTGTACAGATTCAAATAGATGAGATTAACTATTTGAATACATATAAATATAAAAATATATTATTGGACTATCTATCGTGTAATTATTGTTTCAAATGTATTTTCAAAGTATATGATCAAATAATTTGTACTACTTTAAAAATGATATATCAATTTAAAATACATCTTTATTAACTTTATTCGATATAGAAAATGTAAATCGTTCGTATTGGAAAGATGTTAGAATTAAAACATAAACACATACACCAGATAGTTGGTATACGTATCAAACATAATTCGTTTATAGCTAAAAATATAATTTTTTTTTTTTTTTTTATTACATTTTAAAAATATTTTCATTTATGTTTTTTAGGCTTATAAATTGATTATAATAAATAATAGTAGGTATAATACTATAATGTATAACTAGTAAATCGTTTCAAGTGTTGTTCCGATATTTTTTATTAACATGTTTTTCGTATGATAAAATAAATTGGGGAATTCGTAATTTGCATAAATTATTAAAATAAAACAACACAAGGCTAAAAAAAATTAATTGGCATGTATAAGCTGCACAAGGACTAAAACCATTATGTTTTCCGGTTCGGTTCATAAAAAAAAAATAATAAAATTTCGGTTCTGATTAGTGTGTAATTTTAAATTTTGGTACCGGTTATTTTCGGTTATCTTACAAAATTCGATTCTGCTGTTGGGCAGTGCACTCATTTTGCACATATTTTAGTTTACACATCCTTAATAGAAAATTACCTATTGGAATAAAATATATAATACTAATATCGAAATGTAACGGTTATAAAAATGCATATCATAAAACACACACAAAAAAAAAAAAATGTAAAATTTGTGGATTTCCAAGTAAAGTTGGTTTCCGATATAACTGATATCCAGTGGGGTCCCTCAATAAATGAATTGGTTCATTATTATAATATTTTTAATTCGTTGAAAAATATAATTGAAAGATATGATATATTTAACAAATAAATGGTTTCTATGCGTGATTTTATTAAATAAAGATAGACAAATGTATTTTATTCATTAACAGAAAATATCTATTAATCTTATTAATCATTCGATTTGTACCTATTGTGTGTAAATAAATAGTCGAGAGTACCCTAAAGGTAAATTTGTTCTTATCCTGGTGCCGGTTTATGTAAACGACGAACAAGGCACGCGATATGCTTAATCAATAAAATACGATATTTCATTAGGCAAATCGTTTTTAGTCTGCCGTGCAGTTTGATTACAATACTGTCAGTTATAGGTAGTTAATATTATAGTGCTTGTATAACATTGTATAGTTTTTTTTTTTTTAAATATTTTTGTTTACTTAGTGTGAATCATTAAAATTCCATCGGAATATTGTTTAAATAAATAATAACAAAAGCATGATATCAATATTCGTCATACATAATAAATCAATATATTAAACTATACTGTTTTACTTTTTCAATAAAGATTTATTATACACTGTTTAACTTAAATCAAAACTTTTCCAAACACGCATAAATATTGCATTGGTTTGAAAAATTGAAATTAAAAAGTGGACTTTAAATTTTCGTGGACCGCGAAATTCGATCGCCTCGTAGGTATAACCTCTGCGCGGTATTCCGTTTGTAAATTTAAGAACGCGATCCATCTTAGTCTTGTACACGTATCATACACCGAGATCGCGATCGCCAGAATCATTCGGTAAAGGTACTCTCTTGTAGCTGACGAGATTTCGGAACAGAAAATCGTTGTTATTTCCGATATCCTGGGCGCGAACCGGCAGGAAATAACAACTCCTCCTCCATCTGATATCGTCAAGCGAAATCTAGTTCGCTTGTGGCGAACCCATATGAAAACTCGACCGTAGTATACGCAATACCCGAAATTGTAAACGCCCGTCGAGTAATATGTTTTCGATTTATAGTCCAATCACATGTACGCAGGTATATGGTTTTAGTGGTATCACTTACACCTTTCGATATTATTATAATAATAATAGGTACTATATAATTTCCTCCGATACGTACAGCTTGGCGTTAGCGAAACGGGATAAATGAAATTCGGGACACAGCGCTAGCCCGTTTTGCGTGGCTCTAATTTTACTAAACAAATTTTCCTATACGTTTTAGAGGCCTTGGGCTATAGCCCTCGTATTTAATCCGGCTTTGCGCGTAAGTAGTAACATTGTTTATAAATAATCAATGGTAGTAGGAATATCTATTTACGACGTACGAAGTTCGAATTTAAAATAATAATAATCGGCAATATACGAATATATATATATATATATATATTTAAACATTATTACATTGAGGGGATCCAAAATAATATAGATACATTTATTTATCCAATTACCGATCGAACTGTTTTGTTCGTATTATTATTTTTATTGTACTGCGGGGTGCAATATTATACGCACGCGTGCTCTTGTTTATACCTAGTGAACGACAAACCGCGAAAATAATGCTCGTAACCGTAAGCGTAATATATCCTTTCTTTTTCTATTTCTTTTTCTTATTTTTTTTTTTTTATTATTTTTCATACGTTTTGATGTCATTTTGCTTGTACGGATGGTTTCGTATAATACGAACGCACGAGATCTCGAAATAAAATAACAAACAGACGCTGTACGGTTATGATGGTATAACATCATCGTCGACAACATATCATATTCGACAGACAGGCCGAATTTCCCACCCAAATTTCGACGAATTATGTCCAGTCGACCGTATATACACCCGTTGAGAAAGTAAATGGAGTAAACGCTGTTGGAATTTATTTTTCGCCCAATCGCATCCCATCGCCCGTTTTAATAACACGCCGCACACCTCGATGAACCCGAAGACCGCAGGCCATAACGAAACCGCCCGAGAGGTGAAATAAATATAACGAATTCGCCGACTATATATACACCAATCGCCAAAAAAATGCCCCATCTGCACTGTTAAGAGGACGTGACGCCCGCATGTCCCGTCGCCGGTCGTCAACAAACGCGCGTCATAGCCAATTTTCGTGCAGCGGGACCAATTTCGTGCCCGCTTCGTTTTAATATTTGAGTGTATACGACTTTTATTATCATCAATCTTAAAAATAAGAATTAAGACCATTATTTGTATTTATACGACGATTTTTCTCGACTCGTACATTGAAGAAGCAATGGAAGAACTGAGAGCAGAAGTACAAGAAGGAGTTCGAGCAGAGACTGTTACTGCCTTAAGATTAAGAAAAGGAAGCAGATCTATAAAATACCTTAATAGCAATAAATAGAATAATAAGTATGGAATGTAATTAAACAAAAGTTACGGCACGCAGTAAAACTTAACCCCTCCAACTCAACATAAACATAGATATCGGACAAGTACAATATAGTTCACCTACTTATGAAGCAACACAACAGCAAGACGATATAATCTACAAGATAGCCCAGACGAAAAGAGCCTTCCAGATAAGAGCCACAATCTGACTACTAATATCGTCAGTCTGGCGATAAGGAAGAAATTTCTGAAAAATTATATGTAGAGTGTGGCGCTCTTTGGTTGTGAAACCTGGACAATCAACTCGACAAGAAAAAATAGGCTGGAAGATTTTCAGATGTGTTGCTATAGGAAAATACTTAAAATATCTTAGACCGAGAGAATGACAAACGAAGAGGTACTAAACAAGATAAAAGAAAAACGACAGCTGTGGAAAAGTATCCAATTAAGAAAAGATAAGATGACAGAATACGCCTTAAGAGAATAAATTCTACTAAAGACAATAATTGAAGGTGATGTTGAAAGGCGTATTGGAAGAGGAAGATCTAGGGCAGAATACACGACAATGAAAGATATGAATAAAAAAATTATAAGGATCTGAAAAAATTGAGCTACAATAGAGAAGCATGGAGAGGTTGGAACAAACTAATCCCAGGATTAATAACAAAAGAGACGTCGATAATCTCAACATTTTTATTTTAAAACGAGATATGAGAGTATTTAAAAAGTTTTTATTTGCCTCCGTTATTCCGGTCATAAATTGTACTTAATGATGAAAATGTCGAAGCATTATGGAACCTTGACGTCGAGATAGTTTTCACGCGAAGAGGATAATGCACGATGACAGGATCGCGGTGTTCTAATAACTGTGAGTACTCATGTGCATTTTTTTTTTTTTCCCCCCGTTACTTTCAAGACACAAAAACCTGAGGGCGCAGAGGGACCTATGCCCATTTGTTTTAAAATTATTACATTTTTGTTACTTTTAAAACAAATACCCAGGGATGGTGAAATCTATGCCCATTAATTTTGAAAATTATTATTTTGTGTCACTTTCAACAGACAAAAGTGTGAGAGCGCCAGGAAACCTATAGCCATTTGTTTTGTTACTTTTAAAACAAACGCACGAAGGTACCGGGAAACTTAAAGCTGCTGCAGTATGCAGTAATATTATTTTTTTATACAATCATGTTTTTTTTTTTTTTTTGTATATTCGAAAACATCTTTTGCAATGCTAATAATTAGAGCACGGATTTGTATGCACTAAAAAGTATCATAATATGCAAGAAAAAAATTCTATTTGGGTAATATTTTTTTTTTAAAAATTCACAAATTTTATTTGATAATTATATTATTATTAGTTTATACATTTATGAGGTATAAAAAGAATTTAAATCAAATTAAACAACTTATAATTATGTATTATTTAATGAAAAAACCATAATTTTTATAGGGAAATTTTTTTTTTTTTTTTTAATTTCCCCTATAATATTCAATAAAATTTTGATTTTGTCGAAATATGCACAAATATGCAAAAAAAAATATTTTGTCATTAGTTTTTAACTATTCGTATTATGATTCCTAAAGATTATTGAAAAAAAATCCAGGCTTTATTAATACATAATTTATAAGATTAATGATAATACCGATATTTGAGAAAAGTTGAAAAGTCCGTAAGAAATATCGAAAAAATTCGGTACGGAAAGTTTAACGCCTAATGCAAACTTTAGACTGTACAATAACTTTTTTTCAATAACTTTGTAATTTGGGCCAAATTTTATTCTTCCACGAGTTTGCTCTTTATGATGGAAAAAAAACTAAAACTACATGCTATTGAAAGGGTTTTTTTTTTTTTTTTTTTTTAACCAATATACGAATATGTAAACCTATGCACGAGCCTCGAATATTTCACGCTGTGAGTGGGGCACTGTTGTAGGTGGGATGTTGAGAAGGTGTAATTATTATTATCTGTACGCAACGATACATTTTTATTGCATACGACTAACAAATAATCAAAGTTCGGTAAAACATGTTTTGATTAATATAAATTGACTATATTAATTTGTAACAACTGTCCGCGTTTAGAAAGAGATAATATAAGTATTCGGTGAAAATTTCAGGTGTCTACGACTGTTTTTACTTAAATTCCAAACAGAAAAAACAAAACCGTTATTGCTTACATATTCCCGTTTATTCCCCGTTTATCGACAGGAGCGAGATTTCTGGTAGCAAAGTCATTAACAGACACAACGACAAATATAAAAAATAAAAATAAAAGTCACACCATATTAAATCAAACCAATACATTTCTCGTAACGCTCAGAACTTAAAACATTTCCATCTCTACATAAATATTGAAAGCTAATACCGTCTAATGCAGTCACGTATTTATAGGGAGGTTACCACCCCACGACACTCCCCCCCTTCCACCAGAGAATGTTTGAAGACCTAAAATTTTAAACATGTCAATAATATTACTGTGATTGGTATATTTCGTAAATTATAATGAAGAAAAAAAATAGCTTATTATTAATTGAGCTTATAATAATAACAGATTAAATAACCAATTTGTAGATTGGACACAATTTGGAATTTATAATGTTTATAATAATAGAGAAAGGTTTGATTTTGTTGTTTTATAATTATATCAATATTATTCTTCGCTCAGAATCTAAAAAATACCTACATTTAACCAACTAGCCAAAATACACTATTCAAATCGGTTACACATATTAGCTGTAGTTAATAACTACTAGTTGGACAAATAACCCAAATCTCATTGCTGTTGTTTATTACTCGGTGACAAATATAATAATCATATTTAATTTTTAAATTTGCTACCTACCACATAATTAGATCACATATTTTTGTGGGACTTCGGATTGCCAATTTGATTTGTATAATTATGTTAATAGAAACAAAAATTAAAATTTGTCCGTCAATTTTATAGAAATGTTGCAGTACTGTTTTTCAAAAATGAATCAATTTAAAAACAACAAAAAATAAATACAAATACAAACATATTGAATCCAGTTTACAAGATTATCTCATGTTAGATAAAACTTCAAAATATTTATGCGTATTAATGAAAAACACTACGATAGTTCATGATTCTATTTTGTTAATTTTATTTATATTGATCGTACAACTAAACCTAAAATGCAGTAGTTTTTTAATTTTTATTTAAAAAAATGAATAGTATATATTATATTATAAAATAACTTAGATGCAGATTGTATGGTAAAATATTTGAGAAAAGAGAAACTATAATATGAGTTAAGTCCTAATTCATATGATTTCTTTTTCTTTTCTATTATCTCCTAATAATTAGGAGATAATATAAATACAATAATAATAATAATTAGTAATACAATATAGATATCATAACACCAACATTTCATTCAAAACTCACTATCCCATTTAGTGAGTCACTTTCATCGGGTGTTAATGTATTATATCTATTATTTACTATTAATGGTTGCAACTATTACAGTTGTAAATAATAATAGTAAACTGTTTGAACTAAATAACTATGATATACGAGTAAGAAAAATTAAATTTTCTTTTTCTTTTTGGTTCAGGGGTATTCAAACCTAGAAACCGGTTTCCTATGATTTTAAACTATGTTAATACTAACAAAATTATTAAAAATAAACAAACAAAAGGATGAGTTTAATTTTATACACGACTAAGTTTTCCAAATACTCTTAGTGTTATACTCTCTAATTATCGAATCATATTTATAATCCATACAGCTTATGTAATTCCTTATTGAATGCATAATACTTCTTAACTAACTGTATTGTTATTATACAACATATAAAATGTGATAAGTAATAAGCAACAATGGATATTTAAAGACCATCCTGCAATAGTACTAAACAATAAACCTTTGGTTTCCAAGATAAAAAATAGTATACTGCAGCACAAAATATATATTTAAACTTTAAACATTGATAAATAGCATTGTACTCAAAGATGGCCTTTGGACAAGAAATAAGAAAGGTATTCACACTATGAATAAATCTCATTAATGCTTAACTATATTCATATTCAGTAGCACAAAATCTATAGATGAACTGAAAGGACTAAATTTTAATAGATAATTGTATATGATATTGTCAAACAAAATAATAAAAAACTATTAGACTATTAAAGTAATATCTATTAAGTTTATAACTAACTGTATAACACATTATGGTATAATCATTACTCAAATATATAGCAGTATCGATTTAATGAAAGTAAGTGATAAAATTATTTAAAATACAGAACAAATATATTTATATCATATAAGTAATAATAATAATAAAAAAACAAAAATATTTAACTATTAAATTATTAAATAATAAACATAACATAGGTTTTTACAAACTAAATTATAAAATTGTACTAAATAAGAAATAATTGTATTTGTATAATGTTTATGTAGTGTGTATATGATTTATATAGTATTAGCGTTAAGTACAAGGAGGTAACTAAAAATAAATATAGCAAGTCCAATTTTTTTGACAACCAATTTGGTAACTTTTATGGACAAACTACAGGAGCCCGAAAATCTGCCTTGGGCGGGTGGATTACTAGGTCAATGAAAATATTTTGACTTCACAAGCATTTTATAAGTTTGGCACAACTGTTCTAATATTTTTACAATCACCGTAATATTCTTTAAAAAACATTTTTATATTCTATATTTTAAAAACTTCAATGAATAGAAATAAATATTAAATATGAAAATGTAATTATTATAATTAATAGCTCCTCAGAACTTTTAAAATTAGCAGAAAAATAAAAATAAAAAACAGTATGAAAATGCAAACTAATATTTTAGAGAATACTAAAGTGAAATAATATATTATGAATAGTTTATGTGCCACTCTTTGGCTTAAGATCCTCAAAACACGGTTTAAGGAATATCTGTGGTTTTTTGGCAGGATTGTTATACTCATGGCCCTGAAATTTAATAAATCAAATAATATAGGTAAATATAAAAAAACAAATAACTATAATGTAATATCAGAGATAATTTAAGCAATAATAACATGTAGTTATTATTTTACTTTGTCCAAACTAACCTAACCCTGATTTTCTCAAACTCATATGTAAAAATTATAATCATTTTTTTTTTAAATTTAAAAAAGTGATTATTAATATATTTATAAATAGTTAATTGTTTAACAAAATTAAGGTAAGGTAAAGATAAAATATGTGGTGATAATATTAATAATTTTGATAAAATAAAACATATAAATAAAAAAATATATTTATGATTGACCTAAGACTTTAACTAAAGTTCAAGGGTTCATGAGTTTGAGGATCCATCTCTATAAATAATCTATTTAATAAGAAACCAGTATTTTATTGAAACAATTTTCTGAATAAAGAATAGTAAATAATTATAACAGATTAAATTTAATGTGTGCAGAAAAAATAAATGTACAAAATATTTCTTTTGTCTTTTTAGTACCTAAGAATTATAAAAAAAATACTAACTTTGGACCAGTCATAGCCAGTAGTGTAAGCAAATATTTGGCCGTTACTGTTGAAACAACATTTAGTAATGGATTGGTCGAATGTGTCAGATGCCTTCAATTTTGTACGCGCATCTTTATCCCAATATGCAAATGTAGCATCAGAACCAGCAGTTGCTAATGTACCGTGAATCGGATGGAACTTAATGTCGTTAACCTGATAATACAGTTTAGTGAGAAACTAAAATAAATTATTTTTATTTTACACATACGTACAGCATAAATGTCTTGTACGTTTATGGGGCCGGCAGTATTTTGGCGATGGCATTTGAACGTAAAGTTGTCTTTAGAGCTTTGAGGCTGTATATAATGAATAGCCACACGACCTTCAACACTTCCCAAACCAAAACCTAAAACAGCCACAATCCTAAAATTAGTTACATTTGTCCAATGTCGTTTTGTATCAAAATATAACTTACCAACAGGCGATTGTCTTTTCTTATCTCTAAAGATTGCAACACAACGATGTTGATATTTAAGTGGTGAATCAATCGATTTTACCATTTCAGGTTTTCCTTCCAGTTTAAACACCACTATACCCCTATTGGCTGTACCGACCACTGCCATGGGATAATCCTAAAAAATATTTATTCAAATTGAAAATCTTATAGTAATACTAATAAATTACTATTTAAAAAAGGTCTCGTTTATTTAAGTAACAGCTAAACATATAATGTTGTCAACTTACCACATCAGCACAATAAGCTCTTTCTGGTAGACCGATGACCATAACAGGAGTTGGACTCCTAATGTCCCAAAACTATAATACACAACGTATTTATTAATTAATATATACTTATGTAGTATGGCTATTAAGGAGTTAGAAAAATAATAAAATAATTTACCTTATTATTAAAAATGTTGCCAAACAAAAAAAGTACAGTCGATTTTGCTTTTTTAAATAGCGTTAACTTTTTTATTTGACAAAAAATTTTTATAAAAATAAAAAAAGGTACAAGATACCCCTAGAAAATATTTACTTCACTACATTTTGGTATTTGTTTTTAAGTCTTATTTCAACAAACCATCATTTAAATTTAAAGTACCATACATTTTTTATGTTGCCTGTTAGTTAAACCGAGACAGTTTAATGTTGGCAGTCACATCGTCAAAACGTTTTTCGGATTTTAATGGTCACACAACCATCAATGTGTTATACAAACCTTTAATGTTTTATCCCAAGACCCGGTCATAAGACAACTGTAGGCTGGAGCTTTGATCCAATGACAAGTCTTTACAGGTGCGTCATGAGCTGCCACTTGAATGGTTTGATTGCTTCCTAAATCCCAGCATTTTACTTGTTTGTCACAAGAAGCCATGAAAACCTTTGAGCCGTCATCACTCCAACAAGTGTCCAAAATCGGCATACTCATGTACTGCATAGACTTAGGCACGGTTTTACCAGATTGCTCAATTTCCCAACAACGTACCTGAATATTACGTTTAAGTTTAAGTTAAACAATATTACAATGCTAGATTTCTATAAAACATACACTGTTGTCCCAACTACCAGCGATGAGGAAATTTTGCTGCATTGAGGGCGGACTAAAAGCCATTGCTGATACGGTGTCATCGGGAGGCTGGGTCACTTCAAAATCTTTATTCGGAATCGGGGGCGCCGGTATTGCTTTATTGGCAAATAAACTTCCGCTCAACATGATATCTATAAAAACAAGTTTACAATATTTAATCCGTGTTAAAGTGGATATACATTATATAAATTAAACACGAAAATCGTAAATGACGCATGATAGGTTAGCTATACGCTATATTATATTACCTTTCGATAATTTTATACGCGAAAAACGTACTTTGAAATGAATATAGAATTTGACAATCTGAATTATCCGGCGTCTCTCTCTCGGCGTTTCTTTAAAGTTAAACTATGATATTGTATTAGCGTACAACGTTAACCGAGCAATTCGATAGTATATTCGAGAACAACAAACCTTTAAGAAAGACCGTGTTACTTATCTTTTGTCTATGTTTCCAACGTTTGATAACAGAGAAATGCAGTGTCTCCGTGAGAAATTTCGAACCGTTTCATGGCTTCTTAATTGCATCCACCCTAAAGAGTGTATACATTGGCCCTCATATCTATAATTCTGTTATCACGAAATATTGTTTTATTACCAGACCGTTTACGGTTACAAATTACTTTTCTCTCAGAATTTTATTATCTATGGTGAACATCTGCAAGTGATATTACATAAACAAATTATAACACTGTTTGATTTTAATTTTTTATGCAATATTTATGATTTGTCCTAAAATTATTTATAATATTTTTTCAAATATTGACCATGTCTATGTGTAATCGCTTTAATTAGTTTCGATATTATATTATATTTTTTTATTAGAATTTTTTATTTTTTTAGAATGAGTTGTCTTCTTAGTAAAACGTTCAGGTAAAAATATTATATTAATAACATTTTAATAATATTTATAAATCAAACTTGTTTCTCACTCGCTTTTTTCTCAAAATACTGACTGTACTCACCATTCACATACAAAATCTAAATCACACCAAAGAGTTCCAAGTAAAAGAAGATACTATGTCAAATATTCTGAAAAAAATTGAAAAAATAATATGATTTCTCATTTACTACCACAAAAATAAATAAATATAATATACATACCGTACGCCCAGATGGGTCTGAGTAGGGACTTGTATAGTGTGGATTTTGTGTGAATTAAGAATTAGTCTAAACAGATGAAGGCGGTTGTTAAGGATTTTACGTTTGGACTTCAGATGTGGGCCCAGGTTAATCTTTTTTCTAGTAAAATATCCAAATATTTTACCTGTGTTGTAGGATTATCAACTCCTTGAAGTTGAAGCGAAGGGAGGTTATTTTTCTGAAGTGTAAATGGCACATGGAAGGATTTGTCGAGATTTATTTAAGTTTTCCACTTGGTTGCCCAGTGGTGTTTATTAAGTTGAGGTGATTTTGGAGATAGATTGAAACTTGAACGGGATCTGAATTGGAGGCGAGTATAGCTGTATCACCTGCATAAGTTGCTATGGTCGTGGTTGCTGTTCTTGGAATAGCTGATGTATGTATATAAAATAAATCGGGCGACAAGTCACTTCCCTGTGGAACACCGGCAAAGATTGGAAAGTAAGAGGATAGTGAATTGCCTTGTCGAACTGCAAATGTACGATCGCAGAGGTAAGAACGGAATATTAGATAGCATGGTGCTGGGAGGAATAATTTTTTTTGTAGAGAAGGCCATCGTGCCAGACTCTATCAAACGCTTAGGCCACATCTAGGAAAACCCCAGGCAGTATTCTTTAATTTCTAATAAAGTATGAATTTTATCAGTAAGTCTATGTATTTGGTGTACTGTTGAGTGGGATGATCTGAAGCCAAATTGCGTGTGAGGTATTATATTTGTTGAATGTAATTCTTTTAAGGATAATTTTCTCGAACAGTTTTGCTAGAACTGGTAGTAGACTTATAGGTCTATTGGATGACGGTAGGTGTTTGGGTTTTCCAGGTTTATGTATAAATATTACTATAGAAAATTTCCAGATTAAAGGGAAATGATAGAGTCTTAAGCAGAAGTTGTAAATAAATGTGAAAAGTAATAGAATTTTATTGTGTAAGTGTTGTAATATTTTGTTTGTAATTAAGTCATATTCAGGTGATTTCCCAAGTTTTAGTTTGCTAATTAAGTGATTGATTTCATTTGGGGTTACATGTTTTGCTAGGAGAGACATTGGTAATGGACTATTAAGAAATCTGACATTATCATTGAGGTGTGCAGATTCAGGATTAACATTAGGGTATGGCATAATTATCGGAGATAATTTATCTCCGAAAAATTCAGCTTTATCTTTGTCTGAAATTACTAAATATTATTTAGTTACGAGTAAACTGTTGTTTATATATTTTATTAATATATTTTTATGATTTTTATTATTTAGACTTAAGACATGTGTTCAGCTACGTAAACTGACTGTGCCCAGTAAAAATTTCTTTCCTAGAAGAACGTTCAATCAGCCGTTTCGTTACGAAAAAAAACACCAAAGTCATGAATATTCTCTTTTAAAACCAACCTTATTTTGCCTAACTGTAATACATAATTTACCATTCAAATTTTATATATATATACATGATTTGTAAGTAAATGTTTTCTTCTTCAAGGTTAGTTCTGGTGCCATAGTTATAGCAGCGATCGTACAATATGAACGACTCCATAAAAGTGTTCTACCAATTAGTCTTCAGGAATTTTACAGAAAAAATCTCATTAAAGAAAATAATGTGAGTATATTACTAAAAGTAACTAATAACTATATTATACTATTACTATTCTTCATATTTTAAGACAAATACACATTAATTTCCAATAAATTCAGAACTTGAATTAAGGAAAGATGTCACTATAATTCTGAGTTGTCGCTAATCCACAAAATCTAACAGTTTTTGACAGTTCAACTGTGTTACAGATGGTTTTCACTCTTGTGGTCAATTTTAGAACTTTTTGAAAGTTAATTTAATTAATGTGTAACTTTCTCAGCTGTCAGTTTAGTTTAACCAAACATTAAGCACTCATTTTCTCAAGTAATTCCATAAAAATATATTAACAATTCATATATAATATTTGTTTATTTATTTGTAATGATTATTTAATAAATATGTTTAGATTACATTTTTAATTTGTTAGGTTATTATATTTAATTAATAATTCAGCTGTATCCATTATGATACTTCAATATTTGAGAGTTAAATATTTACCTATGTGTAATTTAACTATGTATAGCTTAATTACCCACATATGGTCTACCAGACTGCATATTTGTACATAGTGTAAATAAAAAGATAAGAAAATAAAAAATTTATATTTTTATTAATTTGGAAAAGCAAATTATTAAAAAAGTACAAAATACATTTGATGCGGTCTGAATATCCGGTGTTGAATATTGCTGAGGTAGGATTGTCTGGGTCTTCTTCTCAGCTGCCTTCTCATTACTTTCCCCTCCAAGATGTTGGTAATAAATTGTTTGTCTCTTAATAGATGCCTGATGAGTTTCACTTTCCTGCTCATTATAGATTTAATGATATTTCTTCCTCGCCAATTTCCTGCAAGACTTTCCTTTCTGTCCAACTTGACCTTATCATCCTTCTTCATAAACTTATCTCCATCACTTCCAACATTTCCTTTTCATACTTCTTTATGATCCACGTATGACCATGTGTATTACTGTATATTCTAGATTTACATTTTAATGAAGCTCCTAGTTTTAATGCTTTAGTTCTTAATAGTCAGTAATAGATACTTCAGTTGATCTTTTCTTTTTGAATACTTGTATGGCTATTCTTTTTATTTCCTTTGTTGATTTATTATCCTCTGTGATTAGACCTCTGTCCATTAACATCTGTGACTGTAGCTTGTTGCTTGTATAAATGAATTATTCTATAAGTTGAGCATTTAGTAGCATATCTTTTTTTTTTTTTTATCATCCCATAGTCTTCAATTTTTACTTTTAAATGTTTATCGGAGTGCCAAATTAAATATTTAAAGGAAACACTAGTAATTCTTAACTACTTCTCATGTTATAAAATATCCAAAAATTTCCTACATTTTTTGACCATTTCTAGTGTTTCTACTATCCCAAAATGTGTTTTCTGAAGGAAAAAAATTAAACTATTAAATTGGAATGTAAATTCTTTAAATAATGGTTTATTACAATATAATATTGTAAAACCCAGATTATGACTCATCAAATGGTGACATCATATTATGTTGTCCTTTTTATAAGGAAAGTGTATATGCATTCGATGCTTAGTTTGTTTCGAACTAATGATGACAAAGTTGTTAAAATGTGTATGTATTTGTTTCAATAAAGTAAATTTTTTTTCAGATTTGATAATTTAATTTATTTATTGTTATATTTTATGAACTATTTCTTTTCTAGGGTTTTTTCTCAAACTTAAAAAAACAATGGAAAAAGATTCTACCATCTGAGAAAATATTTGGTACAATACTTTTTTTCAATGCTCTTGTTTTCCTTGCATGGAAAATGCCTCGATGGCAAGGTACAATGGTCAAATATTTTACAACTGATGCACTTGCTAGTAAGCTTTATTCAAGACAAATTCTATTTTTACTTTTAAATTTACATATTCCAAAGCATAATATTTTTAAGGAAAATATTGATTATTAAATAAACAGCATGATTGAAAAGTCTTCATCCGATGAACGATCTATACAACTAAACAGAACATTCAGTATAATTACGTATATCAATGGGTGGAGCTTTACATAAAGACTAAACTGAGTGTTTTAATTAGCTGTCTAAAACACAGTTCTCACACCTGTTTACATATCAGTCTCTTGATCCATTCAGACCGACCATGGCCCCAGTCCTCTGTATAATAAACGCTCCATCTAGTTGTATTGATCTATATATATATACCATTAGAAAGATAAGATCAGCAAAATTTATGAGGTATTTGAATACTATGTATAGATGTGTATTTAGAGGGAAGGTCCTATTGAATATTATTTACTTAACTCTCTTTATACTACACTTCACTTGTTTCTCTTTTTTAACGGATTTTAAATAAATTGAATTTTTTAAATTGGATAAAGACTTTTAAATCACACTATATATTTAACTAGAAGTTAATTAAATTATACAAAATTTAAGTTAGGTAATTGTATGGAAATAGAAAATTTAATTTATACCTGGTTTGTACATTATATTACTAATTTTATTACTAACACTAAAGACAAATAGTTTGGTGTTACAAGAAGGCGGCATAATAACCATCAATAATTTTAAAACATTAAATTCAGTATAGGTTTTTATTTTTAAATTCTAATGAGCTGTACATTAGCGTGACAATTTAAAACTTTAATAAAATTAATAGTGAAGGATTAATGTTTATTTGCAATATTTATCAAATATAAATAAATATTTTTTTAAAAGTAAGAATAATTTTAAAAAACTAATTACTAATAAATGTTAATTTGTAGGAAAAATTCCGGTGTCATCACTTCTTCTTAGCGCATTCAGTCACAGTTCTGTAATACACTTATCATTTAATATGTTTGCTCTTCATTCATTTTGCATAGGTGAGCAAAACACATATATTTATATGTATAATGATTTATAAGTAATTATTGGTTTTAAACTAATATTTTTACAATATTTAGGCTTAATCGAATGGGGTGATATGACAACTGAAGAATTTACTGCAATGTACATAAGTTCTTGTGTTATGTCATCATTGGCTAGTATTGTGTTTAGACGGAGCATTAAAACCCCAGGAATAAGTTTAGGTGCTGTAAGTATAGTCGAATTTAAAGAATAAACAATAATTGTTTTACAATTATAAATGACTCATAAGAAAATGTTAAATTATTTTTATTATATTTCAGTCTGGTGCTATATTGTCACTTGTTGGATATTTTTCAATATCGAATCCTGACGAACAATTAAGCTTAATATTTTTACCAACTTACCCATTTGAAGCAATTTATGTAAGTTTTAAAATATTAAACATTTTATATTTTTATATGAGATAACCAACATAGAAATTATAACTATTCACAATTTTATATTATTAATTAATTGTGTACGACAGAAGTAATCAAAGAATTTAGCGCAGTATTTATATATTTATTACCCAGTTATATAATAATATATGTATTTTATAATGGTTTTCAATAAATTGTCATTATTCATCATTGCAAATCATTACATAGGTAGCCTAGATAACCATTGAAAAAGTTACTCTTTTATTTTTTTCTCTCTTCTTATAACAGTGTGATGTGGTTATAGTTTTGCCATCAATTTGTATAATATTAAATCTTAAATGTTGACAACTCTTCCAAAATTAATTTCCAACTTTTAAAAATGTAAACTAGCCAATGTATTAATTCTGTTATAAAAATACTGTTAAAAAATTATTTATTTTGTATTTTTGAAATAATATATTTTGTGTTTGAATTTAATTTTAGGCATTATACGGTATAATATCTTTGGATGTATGTGGATTAATTCTAAGATGGAAAATGTTTGATCATGCAGCACATTTAGGAGGAACGATATTTGGAATGTAAGTATTATGAATACAGAGAGAAACTTTATTCAACATTTTTTATTTCACTATAATTTGAATATAGTAATCAATAGTTTGTAATTATCTTTTTTCCAATAGTTTATGGTACAAATATATATCGATGTATGTATGGGGAAATCGTAAGTATATAGTACAGAACTGGATTGATATAAAACAACAATTTAAGACAAAAGGTTGATGACAATTATAATTTTTAAATTGTAAACTATATTTTATTAATAATTTTATATGTGTGTGTACAATTACTAATAAATTAATTGGTTACTACTTTTGTAATGATCAATTTGTTTTAATAAAGTTTATTTATTTTATTAAGATTTATTTGTCTTGAAATTTAAAATGTTAAAGTTGAATGTTATATAATTTAAATTTTTAGATTCTAAATTATAATTGTTTTTGATATTTCCTGTGTATTTAAGGCCCCCATACACGATCAAACAGTTTGCGCAACTTCTATGTTTGCGCAAGCATTTTGATCGTGTATGGAATGGATTGAGTAGTTGCGCAACTGTTTGAAACCAAGCTTGAGGTTTTCGGTCGAGTCCGAAATATTTTGTGCAACGCTCGATGATTGATAAGCGGTTTGAACGTGTATGTTAGTGTTTGACAAGCGTCAGTGATGGAAATATCAGATTGTGTTGTTTAAAATTGTTCGAAGTAAATTTAAAGTTCCGAATTTTATTTGTTTATTTTTATTATTTTTACTTTTTTAAGTGTTAACTAAAATATTAATATTTATTATTATTATTTATTTTAATAATATAAATATATAATACAGTTATTAGTATGGGAACTAAAAATGATGAAGACAGAGAATTCTGGTGTGAATTTTTCTTACTTTACCAAGAGTTACCAGAATTGTGGAAAGTAAAAAGTGAAGTGTATAAAAACAGAAATAAGAAGGATGCAGCAAATGATAAAATGGTAGAAAAAATGAAGGAAATCGAACCCAAAGCGGATAGAGCTATGGTGCGTACAAAAATTAATGCTTTTCGTACTTCTTACCGGAGAGAGTTGAAAAAAGTTAAGTCAAGCATAAGATCTGGTGCAGGGACTGACAACATTTATAAACCTAATTTATGGTATTATAACGAACTTGATTTTTTGAGGGACCAAGAGGGTCAAACTCAAGGAACTTCCACAATGGATGACAACAGAATTGCCGAGGAGATAGATCAAATGAATGAAACGGTAATTACTTATGTTTTTTTAATTGTAAAATTTATTTAAAAACAGTTTTCAATTTGATTATTCTATTTATAAACATAAATATAAATCTAATTCTATTATCAGTAGGACTATAATAAATGTATATTAATAATGTTATACGTATTATTAATAGCCGATAAGTAATGTTATTTACTATTGTCTAAAATTATCTTGCCACTGGACAGCTACTTGTTCACTATTAAAATAGTGTGAAAAGTTTAGACGTATTTCTTTTGAAGATACAGAAATGTTTCGGCCCGGGAGTTGTTGTAAACAAAGTAGTGTTCTTTGTGATTTCCAGTCGACGTTTTCGATATTGCCTGTCGTTGTGTTTTCAATGTCCAAACCTCCTTGGTAGTACAATTCAATTTTTTTCATTCTTAGAAAATTGTGTAAGTGAGTACATGCTTGAACAATAAGTGTGGCTTTTTCTGGACTCAAATTAATTTCTCTAAGTAATATTCGAAACCGGGATGCAAGAATTCCGAACGCATTTTCCACTATTCGGCGAGCACGAGACAATCTATAATTAAATATGGCTTGTTCTTCGTTGAGGTTTTTTCGACTGAACGGTTTCATCAAATTGTCCATAAGAGGAAATGCTTCGCCCCCCACTAAAACGTACGGCTGTTTAATTTCACTATTGGGTAATTTATCAGCTTCAGGAATGTTAAGTTTTTTTTCTACAAGTAACTCATAGAATTTTGTATTTGAAAACACTCCTCCGTCAGAGACTCTTCCGTTAGCTCCTACATCTACCATTATGAACTCATAATTAGCATTTACTATTGCCATTAAAACAATACTGAATAACTGTTTATAGTTAAAGTAGTAAGAGCCTGTTCCTGGTGGTTTACGGATAGTAATATGCTTACCATCTATAGCACCTATACAATGGGGGAAGTTCCACCTTTTCTCAAAATCTAGCAATGTCTTTCCATTCGTTTTCATTAGTTGGAATCTGTAATGAGAAGTTAAATTTAGTTTAAAAATTTAATTTTTATCATAAAATATTACCATTTACCGACTACCAGTCATGTAAACTTTTTTTACCATGTGTTATATTGCAATAATATGTTTAAATTTATTAAATTTAATTTCTATATTTAAAATTAGTTTTTTTATAGTAATATAATATAGTTTTTTAGTATATTTAATTTAATTCCAACCTATTTTATTATTTTTAGATTAATGGAGATAGTGATTTTCCTAGGCCATCAGAACAGCAGTCCACTACAAAACAAAAACTGGCAAACAAGAGAAATACTACAGAAAACGAAGAAACTAAAAGGGCTAAATTGTTGGATATGGCATGTAATACTCTTCAGAAACCCAAATCATAGCAAGTGGGTGGGGTATAGAGCTTAGCAAAATGACCCCAAATCAGCAATTGTATGCTAAAAAATTTATTGATGACATTCTCTTCAAAGGGCGTTTGGGTAATCTTCACAGACACTCAGTTTCCATCAATCATTCGCCTTCACTATTAAGCCCCCAATCAACACTATAATCATCAGTATCCACAATCATATAACTCACGCTCATCATATTTACCTTCACCCTCTACACACTCACAATCACCGTCATCAATTAATGATCTTAATGATGAACAGTATCAATGAATTTTTAAATAATTTAATTTTTATATCCTATGATAAAATAATAAATAATTATAATTATAATAATAATTATAATAAATAATTATAAATAATAATAAAATATTAATGTTGTTACTTACTTTTATACATCCTTTCAAAACGTGGACCAAACACTGACAAGTCTCAACAATTATTCTCCCAAGTGTTTGGGCTGCTATGGCAGTTTGGAATTTTAGCTCTTCGAATGAATCACCGCTTACAAGATATCTTAAAGTGGCCAACAATCTTTGTTCGGCCGATATTGGTGTCCTCATGACTGTAGTGTTTTTTTTCTATTAAAGGTGTAACCATTTCTAGTAATTCTCCAAACGTATCAGCATCCATTCGAAGATAATTTTTGTAGTCAACTATTGAACTTAGTTTGAGTTCTGATACTAAACGGTCATGACCAAATTCTACCCTCTTCTTTAACCATTCCTTCATCCATATTCTCTGCTTTCTTTTTCGTTTTTCTTTTTTCTTTTCGGTCAAACAGGCAATAATTATCGTGGCGCAAGCAATTTCTGTGTCGGACATTATGTCTACGTAATATACAAAAACGTGACTGAGGACTGAGGTTCACACAAACCGCTTGACCGTGTATGTACGTGTTTTTGCGCAAACTGTTTGATCGTGTATGGGGGCCTTTAGCCTAACCTAACCCGGCGATTCCCAAACTGTGCACCGCGGCTCGTACGAAAAATTAAATATATATTCACATTAACCTAAGCGAAGGTTAGGTATTGGTTTTACTATGATGTGTGCATTTTTATTTTTTCTCTGTCTGTAATTAACTTTTCGGCCGGAAATCTTGCATCAATCATCAACATCATCGGAGGTGGTTTCTGTCAAACGTTTTATCCATTTGTTGAATACGAGGTCAATTTTTGATTTTATCTTACACTTTTCTTTAAAATCGGGATGACCCGGAACAAACAGAGAACGCGTTAACGGTCTCTATTAATTTGATACAGTGTTTTTTTTGTTGTAATTCAGTAAAGAATAATTCGTGAAATGTTCACTTAATATTTATATTAGCACTTTCTAGACGTGGTGCAATTTGCAATATATCCTGGACGGTTTTAGGTTATTTATAGATATTTAATATTTTCTAATTTATTGTGGTTTGATGTGAATAAAAATAATTTTGGCCCCATAAAAATGCACAACAATTTCACCCAAGGTTCATCATAAGTTGTACAAAAAAAATTAATGTTACCGACGTTATGTTGGTATTTTTTCCAATAAACGTTTAAAATTCAAAATTCTTCGGGGTTTTCACAGCAGGGCACCGCGGTTGAATTTTATCTAAAAAAAAAAATAAAAAAATAAGGCACCGCCGTCTAAAAAGATTGCGAACCACGGATCCCGGGACGGTAATATGCCACCGGGGTCCGGATAACCGACGACGTTTACAGTCCGTATACATAGGGGCACGGTCGTGAAATTCGAACCGACACCGGGTCTCGGACCCTTATAATGTAACTTGTATATATTAATGCAGGGTGTAGGGTAACAGCAGGCGGCCGAAACTATAAAAATATGATTATTATAAAATATTATATAGTAGTGTTATTGATATCGCGGTGTACGATGTAATATTCGATTCCCATCATTGTGACTTTACGACCAAACCGTGTTAAACGTATTCGTATGTTCTTCTATTTGTTGTCGGTTTATTGTGCGGAACCTCTACGACAATCGATCTATTGCCAAGTTAATTTAGGTGTTCCGGCCCGAGAGGCGCATTACCGGATACACCGCATAAATGCCCACTACTCCAGCCATATCTCTTAAGGTGAAAGACAATTTTGTCGACGGGATTTCGTTCTATTTGTTATCGACCGTCAAATTCGGCCACGCCGTTCGGGGTTTACTCTGCATACGGTTTTATTTAGCGCCTTGTGGTCGATTTTATATTGTATATTTATTGCCCATTTCTACTAGTTTCATAGTCACCTCGTCGCAGTTTTGGAACCACTTGGTGCTCACTTATCAAATATCCCTAAAGGAACGTACGTCATTATTCTACGAGCGTCTGGCGGACGTTTTTGGCTGCGGTTTTTCTCTTTATATATGTGTATATATAATTATTACTATTTTTTTTTTAATAGTGTAGGACGGCGGGACCATTATCCACAGACGGCGTACGTTAAACGAACGAACCGACGCGTACCTAACGTAACCCGCGTTCTATTATTCTATGTACGCGCCGTACACCTTCGATACAATCTTTAACCATGGTTTTTATCAGTTGTGTCTGTTATCGGTTGATTCGCACGTAATCATCCCTATTGATCAATCGAATTATGCGTGTCGAACCGCTTAATTAGAAAAACGACATTATTAATTTTTCCACTTTTCAAACCATCGTTGGCGCTGTTACGCAATTGCGTATAGTTTTATGAACGTGTTTTCCAATGGACGATAATGAAGTTAAAAAATGTCACAAAAATTCTGCGCCACTGGCCACGAACATTCAAAGTGTCATACCAAAAAATCGGTAACCATTAACATTCTTCATAACTCGATAATTGAAAATAACGCGTATGTCGATTAAATATGTTTTCCTTTTAAGATCAAAAATCTTGAAGTGGAATGGCTGGGGTTACAAGGACTCAAAATTTAAAGTCACCGATGAAGGAATGATTCGTTTTACTGGCAAAAGGTAAACGCAATGTTTTGTTCAACCATGTTTTTTTGGTTTTGTTATTAAACTTGTGCATTTATTCCAAACAGGTATTCCATTGGAGAAACAGATTTGCCTTATTTTACCCAATGGGTCAAACACATTTTAAATATCGACCTGACTGTGAGAAATGTGCCGAGAGAAAAATTCAGTTGTCGAGAACTTCCACCCACTTGTGTACCAAAAGGTTAGTATTGATTCCACAGAATAAAAATTAATTTCATTAATATAATATTTAATAACATTTTCAGACTTTTTAAACGAATTAAAAGAAATTAAAATAGATTATACCTTAGATGGCCTTGCCAGACTATCACGATCCCATGGACAAACACTTTACGATATTTATTCACTCAGACATGGTAAATGTTTTCCTCGTATTTCCGACATAGTCGTCTGGCCCGGTATGTATTATTATTTTTTATATTTTTAATTGTTTCTACAAATTATGCGAAAACAAAAATATTTATATTATCATATAGTTAGTCACAAGGATGTAGTAAATATAGTCCAACTTGTCAATAAACACAATATCGTTATTATTCCATTTGGCGGTGGAACTAGTGTATCTGGAGCGGTTTCCTGCCCCGAAAATGAAAAACGATGCATAGTTACTGTAGATACTACACAAATGGTAATTATTTATTAATTTTCAATTACAATTTGTTTTAAAGCAAAACTAATGCTTTAAAATAATACTCATTAGATTAACAGTTTTAAATCAATTGTTATTCTATAATGAAAATTTCTATACACTATTTATTTAAATACTTTACTGTCAACTTAAAAATAAAAATACAACCATTTTTTTTTTATATATACATAGAACCGTTTATTGTGGTTAGACGAATCAAATTTATTGGCGTGTTTTGAAGCTGGAGTCATAGGTCAAGATTTAGAACGTGAACTATACAAACGAGGTTATACATGTGGACACGAACCAGACTCTTACGAGTTCTCTAGGTACTCATAGAAAAAAAAACTCGAGTGTAGGCTTTGTAGCAATCATTTAAGTAGTAAGTTTCCTTTTCGTTTGAAATAAATATTTAATAATTATTATTTTGATTAGTTTATTTAAAATTGCATGTGTGTGTAAACATTTTTATTTTATTTTATTTTCAGCACATTTAACTACTTCCATACGTACATTGATTATTAGTTTTTAGTTTTATTTTTATATCATATAACTCAGTTTAGGAGGTTGGGTCGCTACTAGAGCATCAGGCATGAAGAAAAACGTCTATGGAAATATTGAAGATTTAGTAATTGATGCAAAAATGGTCACTTCTAGAGGAGTAATAGAAAAAAATAGTAAGGCCCCAAGAATATCAAGTGGGCCAGATTTTCAACAAATCGTTTTGGGATCGGAAGGTTAATTATTTTACTTCTTCATATTTCCATGTATTTTAAAGTTGTTAAATTATTTTTTGTCTTTTAGGTACACTAGGTATAATTACTGAAGTGGTCTTGAAAATTCGTCCAGTTCCGGAATGTCAAATTTATGATTCCGTGGTTTTTCCTAACTTTGAGTCTGGAGTAAACTGTATGAGAGAAGTTGCTAAACAAGTATGTTATTATTGGTGATTAACATTCCAGTTATTAAAATGTAGTTTTATTGAATGAATATTTTATTTAATTATGTGTAGAGGTGTCAACCTGTGTCCATACGGTTGATGGACAACACTCAGTTTAGATTTGGGGAGTCTTTACGTCCTGTCGAAAATACTTTTGGAAGTTATTTGGAAACTTTAAAAAAGAGTTACTTGACTTGGGTTTACGGTTTTCGATTAGATTCTATATGCGTCATGACTCTTCTTTTTGAAGGTAAATGTTTGTTTTTATATTAATTTCTTCTTGTATTATAATCAATAATCCATTTTTTTACCAAATATGTTGGATTCTTCTCTAGGTAAAAAGTCTGAAGTAGTTTCACATAAAAATCGCATCACTAAAATCGCTTTGTCTTTTGGTGGTGTGACAGCTGGCGAAAAAAACGGAAAACGAGGTTACATGTTGACATTTGTTATAGCTTATATACGTGTAAGGAAATAGATCCATATTTTTATCTAAACGAGATTTATTATTGGAGATAATTTTTAGGACCTAGCATTAGAATACAAAGTTGTAGCTGAATCATTTGAAACATCAGTGTCGTGGGATAAAACTCTTAGCTTATGTGACAATGTTAAAAAGACTGTAGCAATCCAGTGCGATAGTAAGTTAACTTGTGTTTAAATTGGCCATTTACATCAGTTATTGGGTATTTTTTTATTTTTAGAACTGAATATCAAATATTATTTAATAAGCTGCCGTATCACACAGACATATGATTCTGGTTGTTGTGTGTATTTTTATTTTGGTTTCAATTGGACTGGGTTAGATGATCCTGTGTCTACTTACCACCTTATCGAAACTGTAGCACGAGACACCATTATGGCTTCTGGAGGTTCAATATCTCATCATCATGGTGTGGGCAAGCTCAGGGCGCATTGGTATGTAAAAAACGTCTCCGAAACCGTACTGGCACTTTATAATGCGTCCAAAAGGATACTGGATCCAAAAAACATATTTGCAAATGGTAATCTTATTAGTGTTCCTCGATCTAAATTATGATTGACCGTTTAAAATTTAGTCATATTTTAGTATGTAAAAAACATTGACAATTCATAAATAAAATATAATTTTTATATATTGATGATAATACACTTTGTTTTTATTATGTAATATTAATCTTTTTAAAAACAACAGTACTACTCATCAACATCGAGAATGATAGACAATTTTTCAATGAGGAAGTAACTAAAAAAAATAAAGAAAAAAACCGTGTAAAATAGTAATATTAACTTTGTAAAGTATCATAATAATCAGGAAAAAAATAATATCCAATTGTTGTTTTGAAACCGAATAGAACAAATTAATAAATATTTTATTTTGTCAATGTAACCAAATACTATGAACAATATACTAGTATACAAAAACTGACGAACAATTTCTCATTAGTACCCTCTGAGGTTATGAATAATTTATTTATTTTACTTCTAATGATAGCATATTATTATAAATTATGATCACAGAAAAGATGAAATTTAATTTATCATCATTCATTGTATTAATGCTTCAAACATAGTATTATAGCCAATATAGGTGTAGGTAAGTACCTTTTATTTAAATTAATTGAATAGTTTAATATTCCCCATAACTAAATTGAAAAGTGAAAACTGAAAATGGATGTGTGTGATTAGTTCGATAAAGTCAGTACCGAGGCCTAAAAAGTCGCAAAGGCATCTTACAAATATAGGGAGGAACAGTACTTTTGTTTCCAACGTTGATTTATTCCATAGGTCACAGGATTACCATCCAATGAGGCTGTGGGCACTGGTACCTCTGTTGTGAGAATACAACAAAGCGATTTGTAGTAATAATTAATTTTATTTTTGATGAGTTAGGCGCGGAAGAACTGAAATGGTTTCTTTTACTTTTTGACGCGGGCGTGGTATTTTCCGTGTTGGAAAAGACAGCGTTACCGGTTGGGCGATTACGCGAACAGGCTGTAGTTGGCCGAAGACGTTAATGATATTTCCGGCAGATAAATTTGAATTTGTATTTTTTGTACGTGGATTGCAGCATAATTAACGCTGTGCGATCAGGCGAACAATAAGCACGGCCAGGAGATGACAAAGATAACGAGAGAGAGAGAGACCACAACAGTCATAGATAATGAAGATCCTTCATGATATTCAGCTGATAGAGGCGGAGCGCTTAAGAACACGTGCATGCCAACGATTATTTCTAACAGAGTTGCAACGAAAAGCAAAAAAAAAAAAAACACGATGACACCGATTATTGCCGTAAATTGTTCCAGTTATTAGAAAATAAAAAAAAAAAATTACCTCCCCTTTGTACTAAAACCACAAAACGTCTCGTGTTCGTATCACATTACTGACTATTTTTCAATTTTTCCAATTTTCTAATTCACTCATCATCATTGTAATAATAAATTACGAGGTAAATCTCTAATTAAAGTATATATTGATATTTTCTACCCAAATATGTAAGTACTTAGCAAATCTGCTATAAACACAAATATACTACACCTTGCGTAAAACCACATACATCCCAGTCACGCTAAATCAACAGATAATCCCGCAATATATCTGGGAATGCACCTTGACCTACACGACTCACAACTGGAAACATCATGTACGTCAGAAAAAGTCGCAAATTAAACGAAAAAAAAAAAAACGCACAAACTGTACTGGCTAGTTGGACGTCCCCACACTGAGCTAGACCTAACCAGCAAACATGTCCTGTATGTATCGATTGTTAAACCGATTTGGATTTATGGTATGCAACTGTGGGGTTGTGCCAGGTCTAAGTCTAATATTGAAATAATACAACGAGCACCGCTCTTCGTACCATTGTCGCAGCATATCGGTATGATAAGAACGACATCATCCACCGCGATTTGAAAACGGAATCCGTACAGGATGAAATTACCCGGTTTGCCCGCAAACGTGCAAGAAGACTGGAGCTTCACGCAAACGCAACTCACAAGACATCAGACCACTCAAACGACGGAAGCCATTTGACTTGGTCTAATTATTAGATTGAGAATTCGTTAATTATTGCAATTGATATAATAGATTTGAATTGTTTATTTTATAGGTTTGTACCAGTTATCAATAAATGGCACCGCAACGGTGCGACGATATCAGAGGCAGCACTCGAATGTTCCTATGCGATTTTGATTGGTGTACAGCGCGCTCTGTGTGCTCTATATCGTACTAAAATGTGTTCGTGTACGTAGTCTAAGAGACGGCGTTGCTTCCGTATCGGCGTTTCAACGTGTTCTTTCTGCGATTGTCGATCGTCACGTCTTACGGGCCTAACAACATACGGCCATAATTATGTTTATAAAAATAGTTATCGTATATTTTAGTCGGCGGTCTGGCCAATATTTTAACGCCGATTTACTGTCTGATCGTCTTGAAATTATGACAGCTAACTCGGACGCTTACAGAGCTGTTGTTATTTTTCGTTTCTTTCGCACATAAACGCTAATTTTATTTTCGTTGCCGTTACTTTTAAAGCAAACGCCCAAGAACAGTGGAATCGACGCTCATTTTTCAATGCGGCGTGTCAGACCGGCTGTTGGGGTGACCACGCGACTCTCTTTCCACTCCAGTGTTGTATAGTAAACTTGTCTTATTATTGCGTACCATAACTGTCTATCTATCGTATATCGTATAAAATCTAAAACTATCGTAGGCAGCCCGGTGACACCAAATGTTAAATCTTCAGCCGTAGTCATAGCGGGGAAAGTAGGAAAAAGATGAGTCAAACATTGTGTGAATAATATAACGTAAATAATGACACTTAAGTTTCCAAAATAATTTGTTGAATCTTAAATTTATAAAAAAAAAAAAACCAAACACTTCTACCGTAACAAGCAATAACAAGACCACTACGCACGCCAAAAGTTTTGGACTGTAGTGATGATGATACCGAACGGGCTGATAGTTTGTGGTCTTTTCATAATGAATTGGTCTCAAAAAAAGCCTCTGAAAATTCTGAAGACAACAATGAGCGTATGCCAACTGATTTAAGACATTTTTTAAACCAACCAACAATATCCTTAAATGAAAATATAATTAAATTTTGGAATGTGCATAAAATTATGTATCCTCACATTGCTAAAGTAGCTGAGCCTTATTTGTCAATAGTGGCTACATCAGTTCCTTCTGAGAGATTGTTCTCCAAGGCAGGTAATATTATGAGCGCAAAACGAAATAGATTGAAGGGTGAAAAATTGCAGCATCTTTTATTCCTTAGTTCGCTGAATTTAGATGACTGGCATTTAATATAATAAATTTATCCTATTGTAACTATTTGTTGTATTAAATATATGATAAAAAATAAATTTTTAGTATATATATTTTTAATATTATATATTTTATATAATATAATATATTTATATTATATAATAAATTATATCATTTATTATTATTATTATTATTGTATGTATATTAGTCTTATAAAAATGCTATAAAAATGTATATTAAAATGTTTACTTATGAATATATTTTGTATTTATTATTTCTAAATATGTATAATGTAATTATGTGTAGTCTGTACAGCCTACGGTTTTGTATATATTGATATTGTAATATATAATTACTAAAAACATTTATATTATAATTACAGTATTAAAAATGTATTAAAATTGCAGCATAAATATTATATTGTATTAATAATAATTGTACAAATTAATAATATATAATAATAGTTGTACTTTTTTTTTTACCATGACAATTGTATTACTTTTTTTATTGTATATTCAATATACTATACTGCATAAAAATATTTTATAATAAATATTATAATTTTATAATTATATTACAGTATTTACTATAATCATTGTGTTAGTTATTTACTTAAAATACCTAAATCCTAAATTCCTAACTCAGTGACTTATCTCAGTCAACTCAAACTTCAATCTCAAAATTATTTATATATATATAATGTATTCATTGTATTGTTTAAATTTAATTATTTAAAGCCGCCAAAACACGCCATCTATTGATTAAAATATTTCGATTTTTAAGAATCGATCTTTTGCAACCGATCTTTTTTTGAATCGATCTTTTCTTTTCGATTTAAATCGATTCAAAAAATCGATTCACTTTCAAGAATCGCCCATCACTAGCCAAAACTTTTGTGTTGTTATTTTGGTAGCGATTTTTCTAATACATAAAATAAGGGTGACGGAGATCTCATATCGTGTCGCCGGGCTGATCATGTAAATACGATAATTATCGTGCGATTGGTAACACTGCCCTTCTCTGCACGGCGATCGCCCCTCACTCTCACCGTGCTGAGATCGTTTACCTAAAGCGTATGAAGTATTGTTCACTTCGTAACACGTTGTCCCGTGTTTGATTTGTAGGCAATAACTGTAACACTGAAATATGAGTGACAGTGAACAGCATCTTGCAAAGAAAGTTAAATTACACTTTGACACACAATCAAGTGAAGAGTAAGTAAATTATATTTTTATAATTAAGGTGTGCGTTTATGTGTGTACACGCGTCGGTAAATGTGAAATCTTTTTTTCTTACCAAACGCACGTACTCCATTCAAAGACTTTGGCTATTTATAAACTAATATTATACAAGACGTTTAAAAAATTAGAAAACTGTAGACAATTATCATTGCTTATAATATTTTAAAATTAATTCATTAAATTAATTTCTAGTAAAATGAATGCACTAAAATAATAGATTGAGAAATAAAATTAAAAAAAGACTGACAAAACGGACGCAAGTATATTACTCCTATTTGTTGACAATATGAACATCAAAATATTAAATTTGTTATTTATTCAGGAAATTAAATTTGATATTTATTATTTGAGTTATAATTTTAAATTTGGAAAAATATATGAAAATAACTAGCTAGGGTCCTTTACTATTATACCAAAGACGCGTTTAATTTTCTTTTTATATAATTTAATTATATATTTTATATATTAAATATTTATAAATATTTCAGTACCCAACAATCATCACAAAGGTCACAAAATATTATTGTTGAAACTGCACATAACCAAGATCAGTTAAACACAAGACATACCATTAATGTAAAGTATGTACCAGTATTATTTTACTATTTTATATTAATTTGTTAATATCAAAATAACTAATATTTATTTTAGTTTTCATCGATACTTTTATATTTTTAGAGTAAATGATAAAAAAAAAGATCGTCAACAAAGATACAGGGAGCAGAATAGAGAAAAACTGAAGCAGCGTGAAGCGGAAAGAAGGCGACGTCAACAAAATTCAGAAATTATTGCAGAACCATCTACCTCTTCAAATATAAATAGAATAGAATTAAATAATGAAGAAATAACAGATGCTAATTCTCAAAGTTTGTCTGGTTTGGAAGGAACACAAACATCATCCGTTCAAGAAAATTAGCAATAAATATTTCATTTATCATCATATAAATAATGTATATTTTAATTTTTTTGTTTATATTAATACAATTTTAGAGCACAAGAAAAGAAGAATGCTATTCAAAAAAAAAAAGACCGTCAACAAAGATACAGGGAGCAGAACAGAGAAAAACTGGAGCAATGTGAAGTAGAAGGAAGGCAACATCAATAAAATTTAGAATTTATTGCAGTACCATCTACCTCTTCGAACATAGAATGTATAGAAATAATGGTGATTAATTGATTATGCTGTTGTGTACATTTCACCTGATAAAAAAATGAATATCATTTTATTTTTACACGAGAGATTATTTCCATACAGGTAAAACATATTTAACTAAAAAAAAAAGAAAAAAATGATTGGGGAAAACCAAAATGATGAAAGATTATCTTTTGCAAAAGATCGGTTCATCAGTGAAGTCACACTAGACATTGCTATTAACAAAAATGAAGATTGATTGATAACAGTAACTCAGAAAACATTTTTAATGATATTTCCTTTTTTCTCCTGAACATTTGTAAAACCAAACAACAGCTATACCTAATTTATTTTACTACATATGTATGATGTGGTTATCAGCATTTAAAATTGACAAATACAATTTAAGCACAGAATATTATTAATTTGCTTCAAATTTTAACAACCTAATGAAATATGGTACTGAAATAGTTAATTAAATATCTACAGTATCTGTTAATTTTTATATACAGTAAAAATTACTTAATTTAAGATGAAGAAAGTTTTGAAGATAAGTATCAAATATATTACAAAGATTGAGAAAAATGGGCATGGTTTATATGGCATCAGCATTTCCTAATTTAAACTTTGCTTACAATGCAATCTGTACATTGCCTCTAATATCAGCTAGTGCTGAACATTGTTTTTCTAAATTGATCAAAACTAACTTACGTTTGACTATGAGTGAGCCAAGACTAGATCATCTCATGGTAATATCGTGCAATCTAGATATTGATATAAACATGGATGATGCAATTAATAAGTATGGATCAAAGTTTAATTTGCTGCGTGCAAATCTATTGTACAAGTAATGTATTAATTTTAATGTACTAATTATGAATCACATACTTATTAATATTATATTATGTATTTAATATCACAATTATTGTTTGTTTTTGTGTTTTTTCTAACTATAACAGTGATGGTGTTTAAAATTTAAATGGTTGGTCAGATTATATTATGTCTGTACTCCCAATTTCACTTGACTTAATCCGTCACTGGATCATAGCCTTAAAATAATATTTATATCAAACAAAAGACATATTAAATGGTAACATGATTTGAAAATGTAAAATCCAAAAAAAGGAGAGGTAAGTATTATGTAGGCACGTTTAAAAAGCATAATTTAATAACAAAAAACTTTAAATAAATGTAAGCCATTCAGGTCATTGGGATTTTCCCAATATCTCGGTGGGCCAGGCTGCTGCTACTCTGCTGCTGCTTATATCTAACATTTAACTATAATAATTAGTAGTATCAGTAATGTTACATTATATGTAACTATGTGAGAAATCAAAGTGAAAGATTAATTTTACTACACTGTACACCAGTGGCGTATTCAGAGGGACGGATCTCTCCCCCTTTCAATCAATTTGATTGTGTAGGTATTTGCTATATATTTATTATTACAAAAAACTACAGATAATTTATTTATTTTTTATCACTTTCTCTTACTGAAATTATTTATTTTTCTTGAATTGTTTCATATGATAAACATTTTGAATACTTTCCACTATGAAAATCTACACCGCATGGCCACGACCATAAAGCAACTTCTTTAAATAATATCTTGCTTGCCAGTTAGAAGTGTTTCTTCTACAGAAAAAGCATTTTCTACTCTTAGAAGAAATGCTTGATTTTTAATGATAAAAATTAATCATAATATACTGAGTACTAACCATATTTAGATTTAGATGTTTCTTATTTACAATTATTGGCTTTACTAACAATGCCAATTCATAAATTATAAACAAATTAAACTTTTAAGTAGAAATAAGTAGCTTATAAACAATTTCGAGACTTATCTAGATATAAAAAAATTATTTACCTGTTTTCATTACTAATGTAAGACACTAAAAAGGTGTCTTCTTATTAATAAAGAATCATTAATTGAATTTGCTGTGAATATTCGTAATTGGTGCATCGTAGTTTGTTAGTTTCTACAACATTGTTTACTTTATGTAGATTGATAACATGGCTTAGATCGAAAATGAATCAAATGGCATTGTTGCATGTGCACAAGGAAATTGATCTACCTGCTGACGAAATCATAGAGCGACATGCAATAATGAAAAAAAGAAACTCAGGTTTTATAATTTAATAAAATTATTGTTAATTATTATTTTTTAGTGACTAATATATGTTATATAATTCTTTAATAAAACACAAAGTGGTATTGTGTCTAAGACCTTAACATTTTCAGGGAGTTTTCAAAAATCAATTATGGCCTTCATTCATGATGGGGGGGGGGGCGCCATAGAATCAGGTACGCCATTGCTGTGCACTGACTACATCATAACACATTCACATGGCACTCCATGACAGTTAGTACCAATGGGATCCAATTCCTTGAAACTTTTTCAAAAAGAAAATGTTTAACTATATAAATAAAATTACCATACACGTCATTGAGAAACCCCTCAATACGATTTACACCAAATAAAAAAAAATTGAAAATGTGTTTGTGCTTTTATTACGTTATTTTTGTATACAGATTTTCAAAAACTAAATTATCTAGAGTCGGGCTAAATTTCTGTAAAATGACAGGGTTCATATCCTAATGTCCGTTTATGGCAACCGTGTACTTTTATTCCTTCATAACTGATACGAAACGTCCTCTTTTTCCGCGCTTTCGACTAATGGCATGCTTGTGACGTGATTCATGGAGATAATTCTGAAACAAAATATATCGCTTAATTACATAATTATTACTTTAATATATTTGAGATTATTTGATGAATACGCATACTTGTCGACCGTGTACTATTTTCCTCTCGGCCATCAATTTTTGCCTAGCAGCTCTCCGCTTTAATATTCTGTCAAACTGTTTCGCATTAGTTAAAATGACAGTATTGGTTTCGTCAAAAACTGGCAGTGCCGATGGTTGATAATCATTTTCGATATTGTTCTGTACATTATAAGCGTCGTTTTCATTTGTTTGTAACTATATATATATATATATAAAAAAAAAATCCTTATTAGAATGCTATATTTATTGAACAAAATCTAGTTAATTATATATTAACATAACACTGTTATATTACACTCACATATTCTTCGCTATAAGCTGTAGGAGTAAACAATTGAGGTTCAGGTTGAGGTACAATTATCTGATTATTAACAAGAATTCCTGAAATACTTGACATCCCGGTTTTGTTCAAAACTGAAAAGATGATAATCGTTATTATAACTTATAACAAATTATTCCAAAGATCAAATATGTCACACACAATGTGGCGTTGCGATGTATTTGCTATCTAAGGTTTTTGGCATAATTTGAGGTCAACTGTTTTTCAGGTAAACCGGCGAATACTTGTGACTTGTGGTCACATTATAAAACAATAATATAAACCGGGTGTTTAAAAAATGTTTAAGTACTACTGAAATACCTATAGTAGTTATGGATATGATTCTCGAGAATTAGAATAATGAATATTAAATAAATAAATACAATTATTTCCTTATCGCACTTTTCCAGGCTGTATGTTATTAATTTAGGGCTCGGATTTGTAGGCCCTCACAATTACCTGTATATGTATGCACTGAAAAGTTACCAAATATATTCAGAATTGTAAAATATGCAATTTTACCTAAAATATAAAAAAAAACACACAAATCCGTATGTAGACAAAAAAGGTTCACATATAATGTTCCTTTAGTTTATAAATCGAACTGATTATACACATACCTACTTCTGAACTCGTATCCATTATTTATAGCCATAAAATGTATACAGGAGAAGTCTTAAAATATGCGGAACAAGCACAATACGTAATACCCAATATATCAATATACCTACGGGTATTATTAGGTATCAAATTACAAAAATATATTACTAATATAATGCATTTATAATCACAAAACCATAAAATTATGCAGAATAAAAATGGTATAATTTTGTTGAGTAGAATATTAATTTAATTTGTATTTAGATAAACAATATATTCGAAAAGCATTAATGCAATTTCTGATTTCATAATTATTCGAACACTACTACAGTTAATATATTGGCATTTGGTGTGTTGAAAGTGTTTTTTTTTTTTTAGTTTTATTAGTGACTTTTCTTAGGGTAATAAGAACGAAATACGAAATGTTTTCGGATATTTTACGCGGACCGTATTCAGTGTATGTAATGTACAAAAAAATATGTTTTTTTTGTAAAGGTTTTTTAATAATTTAATTGTCCAGGAGTGTCCCGGTACACACATCGACCTGCAAAACGGGTGGCCGCAAATGACACCAAATAGGCCCGGAACCACATCTGTCCCGAAACGTATTGCAGTAATATAGACTCATATTATACAGTAGGGTAGACCAAACGCATTTATTTTTTATCGCGAGCGTATGTTAATATTGTATTTTGACAGGTGTAACAACACCAGAGTATAGTGAAACTTACTCTTCACTGGAATTGCAAAGGTCGGTGTAATGAATTTCACTGGAGTCGGCTGTGGTGCGGGTTGCGGAGTCGGTTGTGGCGCGGGTTGCGGAGTCGGTTGTGGAGTCGGTTGTCGCGCGGGTTGCGGAGTCGGTGGTCGCTGAAAATGTATACCAAACGAAAGAACATTAAATGATTATAACCATATAGGGCTAAGATTTCTATCATTCGCATTCCCCCAGCCCTTATTATTAATAATTGGTTGCCGGTAAGTTATTATAGTTATTAAGTCATGTCTTAGATTTTCTTCTCCGTAGAATTGAATAGAAAATATTTTTTGTATACAAAATTATATTTCTATCAAAACGCATAAATATTAAAATTATTATCGCATATTAAAATTGTTCGTGAATCTCTACAATTATCAAAAAATAAATATCAAATTGTATTACGAACGTCTATAAAAAAAAAAATTATCATATTTATTAATGAAAATGTATTGCACATAGACGTAAATAGGGGGAGGAATTAGGATATGTCTTAGCCTTACTTAAAATATTTGAATAATTTAGTCTTTAATATTTATATTGTATTAATTAAAACAACTAATATAACAAAGAGAGGTTGTCTGCCTGCCAGTCTATAGGGGTAGAGTTCTGAAATTTTAAACATAAGTGACTTCTGCCTTCTAATTTTCGACCTTGAAAACAGAATTTTAACATTTGTATTAGTTATTTTTAATTAATAAGTTTTGACAAAATGCCAAAGTAATGTGTATAGACTGCTCTGAAATTATAGGTCTCCGCGGGTTATATAGATACAGATAGTTATAATTATCACATTTTAGAAAAAAATCACTAAATTTTAATTTTATTCTAATAATTTCCATGAAAATTGTTTTGCTGTCAATTATTTTTTCCCTGTAATATTACTATTGGTGGATTCACGGGTGTCATTTTCCAAAAAAAAAAAAAAAAACAAAACAATAATATTCTCGATTATTATTTTCCGGGGTTTCGAAATATATTATTATTTTGTTTCCCAAATAATTATTATATGCACTCTCGTCACGATATTATAACGTACCTGTACGGGCATTTGAATAATTTTGATCCCTGTTGGGTCGTTGGCCTGGTGCTGGTTAATACGATCAAATAGCCCCGTGAGTAGTATAAATAGGAATCCGGTCGCCGTGTTTTGAATTACCTGTGCGTGCAGGTTTATCGTGAAACCCATGTCCTTGAATAAATTATTATCTCTTTATTATTAAACGCGTTTCGAAAATGATTTTCGCGATACACGACTACCGAGGCGGCAGGCGATTCAGATTAGGGTCGCCGGTGTAGGGTCGCAGCGTAACGTTGCATTGCTTATACAAAATCAATAACACGTTTGTGCAAGTTCCAAATCCGTCCCCTGGAAGCGTATTGCTGTTGAGATATTATCACGGGAAAACGCCAGAATCCTGCGATCACCCCAACCACGACTACAGCTGTTGTAGTGGTAGACGTGACCGCGTACGGCAGGGTGCGTTAACACCCTGGCGCTTTGAGGTCATCACATAAAATAATAATATCAAATGTGTACAATATTTGTACATAAAAATTAAATTAAACATTTTCACCGAAACATGCAGTCATTAACTGCAGTACCGTACGCAGGGCTAGGGTTCTAAGGTTAAACGAAATATATTATCTTCCTCCATACACACACAAAAATATCGCGCGATATTTTACGATAATCATTGGAAAAAATTCTAAATAAAATATAAATTATATAGATGTAGACTAGTAAATCTATAATTTGTTTGAACTAATTTATAAATTAATTTTAAACAAAAAAATGTATGATATGTTCAATATTACTGTTATTTTTTAAAATGTAATTTTTCCAGATTCAAATATTGATATAAACATAAGTACTTGAAGTAATTTTCGTATTTCAATATAACGTATTGGTGTGATTTATTAGTCGAACTAAAACCCTGCGTACGCTACTTGTCTACATTTGTAGTTGTAGTATATAGTTAAATACATAATATTAGTTACATACAATACCTTAATGCCACTGCGTTGTTGAATTGTAATAGAATATACAACGAGAAACGACGACACTAAATTATGTAAGGAGTTTGTGTGCTATATATTTAAAATTAAATCGAATGATTACACGTATTTTGTTGACTGAGGAGAGATTATTGTTACTACAAGTGTTACCATCCGTACATGTTATATACTACAGAGATGCGTACACGAGGGGTACTTTTGGGGTGGTTTTTGTGGCCAAACTGTTGATGTTACATTTTTTTTTTTTACAATATCCGCACACAATACGTGCTGGGTGGTAATTGTCAATTTCCCTTCGTCGTAATCTAATGTCCTCTTGCGACTTTATAATAAACGAATGTAAAATAAATATAATTCCCTTTATAACATTAAATAAGCGATTGAACGTGCGTAGCGCACAATTTTTCTAGTACTATATAGTATAATAATTATATAACACACCCGAACCGGCGTGATTTTCGATTATAAAACGAGGTAGGCCGGAGAGATTAAACAGCATATTATAATATACGGAAAATTAATTATTACAATAATAGTTTGTTTTATTTTACAATTTTTTTATTGTATTTATTACATTTGAATATTTGTCTGCGAACAAAGTTTTTTAACGCAATCCATTCGTTTGTAACCAATTTTCGATTGGCCCACAAGTGTTTTGACATGTATTTATACCAAAATCTAAAAAAAAAAAAAAAATGTTAATACAAATCTGATGTACTTCGCATTATGCGAAGGCTATTGTTGGTATAGGATATAAGGTAGTTTGGTTTATATAATATGTTGAAAACGATAAACCAACTATTGGAATCAAAAGACAGGGTTCTGAGTGGAACTCGGTATACAGATAAGGTTAGTTAAATTATTGGTTGTGTTTTTTCCCTCGTGTACCTAATAAAAATACGTAACCGATTGTGTATTTGGTCGTTTTGAGTTTTTAGAAAAACTGTTGGAAGTGTAGACAAATATTGAATTAATGTACCATGGCGGAAAATCCGCATCTTTTAAGTTACGTCGTGACAAAATCGGATCATTTTTAGTTTTTATTAACCGAAAAAGTGTTTTCCTAAAGCAAAAAACACATCTCACTACATTTTAGCTATGTAAATCTTCTACACTACACTCATTATCTAAAATAGCTTAGTATAACCAAGTAGGTATAAAGATACAATGTAGGTCGATGATTGTATAATAAGTTATGGAAGTTGTATACGTATTTGAATCACTGACAAGGACGTCCATCTTTAAAAGTATAGTTGGCCCCGGGGACATATTGTATTTGTCAATTATATTACTGGTAACGTGACATACATAGGCAAGTACGTAGTTTAATAATATTAAGTTACGTACAAGGGGGCACCCCAAAGAGCACGCTATTATTGAATTACAGTGATTACATTTATACAATCCACGATCGTAATAATATCTATACGATAATTTATATACAATATAGTATATATTGTATACTTTCAGACAACTAAAAAGTAAAAACTAAAAGAAAAACCTATAAGCAAATAATAGGTCTATGATCTTAAAACTACAGAATATGAAGTTATAACTATACTATAGTAACGAAAAATTGTTTTTATTTCACTATGTGTGGGCGATTATAATATCATTGATTGAACTGATATAAAATAACCATTATTTAATATTTTACCTAAAGCTATGTTCATATTTATAACATAAGCACAAAATAACCAGTGGAAACATTGTCCTCCCTCCACAGGCCTCACATTTCACTTTTAATATATTTACATATCATTTTCGATATATTTATTGGTGTAACACCGCGTTGCGTTTCACTTTATCGAAAGAAAAAAATGTTAGTCTTATACAAATAGCCCTTACAATTGGTTAAAATATTATTATTACTCTGATACCTATAATAAAAACAGAAAATTGTAAATTTTTAATATTATAACCTATTGAATAATTTTATGTTTATCCAACAATTACTCATATAAAAAACTACGTTTAATTTGTATACAAATAGGTCAATACTGGGAAATTTGTCGGCGGATCCGTCCCCAATAACACCTGAACACCTTTGGTTTTTATATTATATTTTGTACTTACATCCCGAAAACACATCCTGTAACGATAGTCATTATGTTGGTCCACGAACGTTTCTGTTTAACACAGATAACTACAACCATGAACAACAAACATAACAAAGCCTGTTTGATTAAAAAAAAAAAAATCCATGAATACCTGTTAGTTAGTTTTACTTTTATTTCCAGTTCATAAATTATTTCTTATTATACTTGGAATGCGTGGATTTCGAGGCTTGTTTTGAACATCGGCATACTTAACGGTTTGTTTGGACAGGCCCACGCAACATAACCAAATATCGCGGATATCGCTCCGGACTTCGGAAAAAATAAGAAAAGTAAAATATTAAAAAAAAGGGGGAAAAACAGGTTAATATAGAAGAATCCGGTTAATTTTAAACAGCCGGTATAATAATACCTTATTTTTAATTTAACGTCTTACAAACGCACGACATAGCACAAATTTGCATTCAGCAGTAACAATATTTTGTTATTTAAATGTTAATATTGGAATAGCCTATTATCTAACTTTAAGGCAAGAACATTATCTGTGTTTGCACGTCAGTTTATTTTTCGTTATTATTATTTTTAGGCTAGATATATGCATTTATTAAATTGTAATGTTACACACACTCATATTTCACTTAAAAATTGAATTATCGAAACAAACAAACTTATTAACACATATTATATGTTCTTATCTTTAAGTTTGATAATAGGTCAATTCACTTTAATAATTAAAAGTAAATTGAAAAAAATGTTCTGCTCTATTCAAGAAGTTGAGAATCTGAGTGGATAGTGTGAGTTCAGAGCGGTGGATTATAAATTTATAAATTTTTGGTAAACTACAGCGCTAGTACCCTGGTACCATACTACCACACAACCGTGACCGTATAAACAATAACTTATAATTTTTTTTTTTTTACTGTTGTCGAGATTATTGAATTGAAATATTTATATTATTTACTTGCCAGTTAAAAATATCATAAATTAACTTTTTTAATGGAGATGTTGATAATACCTAAAACACATAATTAAATAGTAACAAAAGGCAAAGGACAAAAAGGATATTTATCTTCTCAATTAAATAAATCATATATATTTAATAAATATAAAATCAAAATTATATTTCTTATTCAAATTAACAATAACATTATAAATTCCTGAGCTGCATACATTTGCTAGATAAATGAAAAAGAATCGGAGTCAAATTCCCTTGATTAATAATAATTGCCATAATTATAATTAATGATTAATAATAATGATATACTTACAGCGCCTTGTTTATCCTCTGGTAATACGTTAAATTTTCGTTCTATGTAAATTTTGGACATTGATGAAAACACGCATGCGCTGATGTACAAAACGAAAAATTCTTCAATTTCCATATAATGCGAGAATTTCATTCCAATCAGTGATGGCCATGTCTGAATGAATCCTATAAAATACAATGTACGTAATAGATAGATAAAATGATGCACGTAGATAAAAATAATTTAAAAAATGATTATTCGTTTGAACGTAAAATCAATCAAGTCAACGGAACTCGTTGTAATTTACAATGCGACGTAAATATAGTTGTTTTTTTTTAAATAGAAAAAAAATTGCACTTACCAGATGTGCATAGAGGATATAAATACGCGGTGTTAGCGATTAAATTCCATGCAGAAACGTGACTAAACGCACTAAATAAATGTGCCCAAATTGAATTTGATTTGTCTAGAATTACAGAATATATTTCGAGTGTTAAAGGCATAATTTTTATCATATAAGATTACGATCAAACATTCAGTTTACGGGAATCTACTTTTAAATTTGATTACATTCTTTTCCTAATATTTTTCTCAAAATATATTTTTACCTTCGTTAATAACGAAATATTTCAACATTATTGAGTGTTTCCTTTGGGTGATGTCCCACGCTAGGTACACGGCAACGTGGATAGCGGTTAAAATGGTGAAAACTTTTTCTCCGGGATTTTGACTTTTCAAAAATGCTAAAACACTGCTCTCTTTAAATATCTGTCGGTAGGTACGCAAAACACATAAAGATGTTAAGATAAGTATCAGAATTATTACAGATTTATTTATAATTGTTATTATATTATGTGCAATCACTAAACCACTGTTGAATGATATCAGTAGATTATATAGTGGTTACTAGATTACTAGATATAAGTGATGTGACATAAAACCGGATTATCCGAAAATTAAAACCGGTATAGTATTTTTTACATTATAAAACTAGTTAAATAATTTTAATCACTTCAAGGCGTGCTAACAAACAATTTTTATGAGTAAAACAACGTTTTTCGGGTCAGCTAGTAATATATTAGATAAATAAGTAATAAGAGTGTAAAATGTATGATCCTTTTTTTTTTTGTACTTGTTTTTTAAAATAAATTTCTATTTCTGATATTTGTGACGCACGTCAAACGGAAAAACAGTCCGAAAATAGTTATAAACCCATATCCAATTAAACTCTCCTATTTTAACACTTCAAAGACTATTTGGAATTTTTCTCATATTTTTTTAAGAATTATAGCTAGAGCATAATTGCCTAATTTAGAACTAACTTATGCCAAAGAGTGGGAGGCCGACTGCCACCCCTGACTGTGCATGCAGAACCTCAAAAAAACGGTGCGTTTGCATCAAGGGTATTCTATAACCGCACGGATGACATGAAACTTACAAATTCTTTGAACATTTCCAATATGCTCAAACAGAGTTGCCAATACGTATTCAATTCTCGTTCGTGTTCTACAATAATAGCCAATAATATCGTTGTAGTAAATATCTGTAGAAAACAATAATAAACAAATTAAACTATCGGTTAATAAATATGATTTTAGATTTACAGATATATCGGGATCGTGATAAATTTACACTCGTATAAAAATCATCCATTATTGTGATGTTGAATTATTTCAAAAATATTGGTACAATTTGTTCAGAGAATAATGCATTTTTTTTTCAATATTTATTATTCTTACGGCCAACGTAAACAGCATATGATATGTTAAAGATCTTGTAGGATGGCGTTGAGTATTAATAATTTCCGGTTCGTCGTCGTCGTCGTCTTGTTGTTCGTCTGCGTGTCTAATTTCGTAAACTTGGCACAGTTCTTGAACTTTCATTCCCAAACTTTTAAATTTTGACATGGTTGGTTAATTTCTGGGAATGTCCTATGTATAAACGTTCGAGTGTAATAAATAATGTTGGGTGATAGTAATTGTTTGAAAATACTAAAAACTAATCTATTAATCTATTAATACGTATAATATTATGTGTGTGTTTTATAAATAAATAAAATGTGTAAATTATTACAATGGCAACCGTTTTTTAGACGTGATGTAAAATGTTAAACAAGAAATATAAAAATGACTCACGTATGGCGCCTGACGGAATCCTTGAATCCGCACGAAAAAATAATTCTAATGTCAGTGAAGATTTTTGTTCAAAATTAAGTATTTTAATGTGTTAGTGCTGTAAATAAAAACAACGTGGTATGATTAAAGCCAATAGAAGAAAATGGGCCATCCCACCCCCTAAACAAAAAAGGTAAGAATTAAACCTACCCATGTTACATGAAACCATAATTATAAATCTCAACAAATAGATAAGTAATATCACGGTTAGCGGTTGAGACAGCGTCGTACGCAGGATATTTCAACATGGGAGGGGGACTTGAAAATTAATAATTAAACAATTATTTGAAAAATAAATTAAATCAGTTGGTGCATTCTCTTATCAGACCGATAATAAATATAAAATATACACAAAAAAAAAAAAAAATGTTTAGGGCACTATAAAAATAATGGACAGTAAAATACAATTGTTTTATTTTGATAACCACCAACGAACGAGTTTTAGATAAGGGGTTTAGAGAAAAGATCATTGTAGAAAAGACGAAACGAATGGATGGATCAAATTCTCAAACACGGAGGGTTGCTAGGTCTAATTTTGGAAGGGAGTGGTAAAAACCACCGAGGAAGATCACGATTACAATATACGAATCAGATTATTGAAGACCAATTGAAGAGGAAGGTCAGTGACAGGGATATTGTTGCAATCATTAGATCAAAGACTGCAGAAGAAGAAAAAAAAGAAGAAGATAATTATAGTAAATTCCATGATATCTTTGAACATTTTTTTTAAGTTTACATCTGCAGATTCTCGAAGTTCCTCTAACGCACATCGAATCATCATTATATCAGTCAATGTTTTTGACAAATTTCGCTGCTTACTTTGCAATGTTATACCAAGTTGCAATGTATATGCGAAACCAGTTACTGGTAATAGTAACAAAACCAGTGTTTATAACGTGTTTCACCATAGTTAGATAAAAATAATTATTTTATCAACATAATAAAATAATATAGTAAGGTTATTAATCAAAATTACTATCACGTAATTCGAAAGTACTTTACCATAGTTATTTGAGACCAGTGGTAACATATGCGAACGAATCCGGGTTCATCTTTTTAACAATCTGCTAATTATTAGTAATTGGTTATGTTTTGCAGTTTTGCTCTCATGTAATTAACCAACGCAAATGTTTAAACTCCGTATATTAATACTAATATTATTTATTGATGTATTTTTTGCATGTTACATTTGTTGCCTTAGAACAGGCAGTTGTCGTGATAGGTAGGTGGTGTCAATAGTATTTTAATAAGAGCCAAAAGAACCTGGCTTTATAGACAAACTCTTGAGGTTAGAATAATGGCTTTTAGAAGGGCAAATGAGAACGATCAAGAATATCACGACCGTATTTATCAAGTACGTGATTATCGTAATAGTAGGAGACTATAACAGACCCCTAACAGAACTACGTTTCATGCAACAATCTGCACAAACAGATGCTGTCAGACAACTTGAATACCCTGAGCAAAGAGTTAATCAACGTATTGATAGAGAGCTCTACAATCGCTTACTCGGACAGCTTTTCATTATTAACATGAGGTGGATGCTAATAATAAAGATATTCAAATTCATTCGACGAGTTAGATTTGTCAACATTGTTCTGCTAAAAAAATGGAAAGTTGAGGCATCGAGTTTATGTTGTGCTGAAGGGAAAGTTATTCTACCAGAACTGCATAAACTAAACCAGACACAATTAAAGTTTGATTTTAGGTACGTATCATTTATCTGACGACTTTATGAAAAATAATGGAAGAAATAAACTCCATTATATTAAAATTTATTTCAAATGACTTCGTTTGATGCTAAAGAAGTCAGAGAAGGAAACTTTATGCCAACATTTAAAACTTAATGTCAAGTTTACCATTTTATCGGTAGTTTACCCAAGAAGCGTTACCCACAGTAACGTTTGTTTATGCTGAAGATTTTAGACAAATGTTGCCAATTAACAATGTTAATGTTATTTGTCAGATTATATTAAATATTTAAAAAAAAAACCATGTTAACTGATACGAAATACAATTTCCACAATATATAAACTGACGAAAAATTTGAACACATCTGATTGGTGACGCAAATTTGCCCTAGTTTCGTCGACTAGCAGCGCTGTGCGGTCTAGGGACTTCTCAAGGTCGAAACCGCGCTAGCAATACGACCTAGTGGTCGCAGAGCGGCGTGTTATTTTTTTAATTCGTTTGTTTTCGGTAATCGTCGGTTAACATCGGGCTACACGTTTTTACGTTTATCCCACAGTATTTACGTTAAATTAAGGTACAGAGTTCTGAATATTATTAAAACCGTAATCGCCCGGAAAGGGGGCATTTTCCCGCCACGGCCTTCCGAAATTTTCTTTTTGGTCATATATAGGAAAACCCAACAAACCTAACCTAACAAAAATGTGACAATGTCCGATAATATTATTATCATATGATAATATTGATAAAAAAAAATTACCATATCCGAGCGCGGCTGCGCCAACCGTCTTAATACACGCTCAGGTTAACAGTCGTTTAGTCGTCAAATGCTGACGGGACCCCTCACCTAAATTGTGTACTGGGGCCCCATCTAAATTATATATAGTTAACATTTTTTTCAATTATTTCCACAAAAAAAAAAAAAATAATAATAGATAAATTTTATATTACAAACCGCCAATATCTGCCGAGTCCCTTGAAAACCTTCCCGGGAGAGTCTATGTGCATGTTGATGTGATGTGTTCACATTGGCCCGGATCGGAGGCGGATTCAGGGATTCGAATAAAGTCGGCGAATCCATAAAAAAAGGAATCAGTAACAAATACTGATCCGGGCCAATGTAAACACATCAACGTGCACATAGACTCTCCCGGGAAAGTCTTTAAGGGACTCGACAGATATCCCGATATCCTGGAATAGTTGTGGTGAGGGGTTGGGATATGTGGGGGAGGGTAGTAGTGGGCGATGGGTAGAAGGAATAGTAAGGGGAGTAAAATCATTTTTCTTGATTTTCGTTATGTATGAAACTATTATAGACTATGAGAACCATCGCAAACTACAGACTTTCTATCGACCGATAGCTTAGTACAAAATAACGATTTTGTATCGGCCGATTAATAAGTTTGATCGGCTACACGAATGCTTTTTAAACTGTCGGTTAAAAGTCATCCCCTGTCGACGAACTATCGGCCGACTGCTTAACCAGTATGGCGCTCCTTCCACGCGCACGCACTTGCCGATTGTTTAGCCGAAATTTAATTTTGTCGATTCTTCTCGAAACGTCAATCGATAGAGAAAGTTGAAAGAAGCCCAACAAATTTAGTAATTTGGAATGCAACGTATAAAACTTTTCATGTAAAAATCTATCGCCGTAGATGGGATACACTCAATACTCTCGCTCTCAGTTGGCTCTTCTTAATCATTCTCCTCTGTTGTACAATAACATTTCTAGACTAGAAAAATTTCTTTACGGTTTAACAATATTCAAATCTAGAACCATGTTTCCTGATGATTTTAAACTTTATTAATACAATATTATTGAAAATAAACTAACAAAAAGGTGATTTTGAGTTTACTTAAAATATTTTCTTTGACATATAATTATCTTAGGAATAGAATTATTGCAATCAGATTCAAAATGATCACAGTTCAAACTGTAATAATATTCCTCAAAGTGATTTCAACGATGTATTATCAATTTGTAGTATCACTGTAATTGACAAACTGCAATGACGCATATGCATGTCAATGGTAGTGAAAGGGTTAATTTTGTGGGATAAAATTGTGTTGTACAGTTATTTACAGTTGGCCAATAAACCTCAAACAAGTTATCAATTCTCATGATGAATATTTTTAAATCGTAAATACACACAACCAATAAATAATACTCTATGGTGAGTAATTTTTATTTTTTTTATATTACATACATATAATATATCTAACATTTATTTTATAAAATATTAATATCTATTATTATATATCTTAAGTATTCTAATTTCAAAGATTACTATTTATTTAAAATACTCTAAATCAAGCATTATGTCCCATAGTAGTGTTCTATTTAACGAGTCGCATCATAGTCTTTAATAAAAAAATGTATAAATAATAACTAACAATGAATGTTTAAAGTCCATCAACAATACTAAAATATTATCAAATTTGAATGTGCTATAAAATGGAATGGTCCTTAAACATTTAATAAGAGAGGGTATCACACAAAGAAATCTCAGGAATTCTAAAATATTTTTTAAACTTATTGTTATAATTAATTGTTATCACTAATGTTTTTTAAAAAACATTCTTCTATTCTAAATCTAACAAACTACATTAAAAATGAATAAATATTAAATAAAAATGTAATTATTATGATAAAAGGCTTTCATTCTCAAACTTAAAAATAACAGTAGATTAAAAAAAAAAACTAGTAGTTTTAGTTTAAACTCTTTGGCTTAAGATCCTCAAAACACGGTTTAAGGAATATCTGTGGTTTTTTAGCAGGATTGTTATACTCGTGGCCCTGAAATTTAATAAATCAAATTATATAGGTAAATATAACAAAAAAAATAACTATAATGTAGTAACAGAGATTATTTAAGCAATAATAACATGTAGTTATCTTTACTTTGTCCAAACTAACCTAACCCTGATTTTCTCCAACTTATATGTAAAAATTATAATCATTTTTTTTTTTAAACTTAAAAAAAGTGATTATTAATATATTTATAAATAGTTAATTGTTTAACAAAACTAAGGTAAGGTAAAGATAAAATATGTGGTGATAATATTAATAATTTTGATAAAATAAAACATGTGAATAAAAAAAATATATTTATGATTGACCTAAGACGTTAACTAAAGTTCAAGGGTTCATGAGTTTGAGGACCCATCTCTATAAATAATCTATTTAATAAGAAACCAATATTTTATTGAAACAATTTTCTGAATAAAGAATTGTAAATAATTATAACAGATTAAACTTAATGTGTGCAGAAAAAATAAATGTACAAAATATTTCTTTTGTCTTTTTAGTACCTAAGAATTATAAAAAAAATACTAACCTTGGACCAGTCATAGCCAGTAGTGTAAGCAAATATTTGGCCGTTACTGTTGAAACAACATTTAGTAATGGATTGGTCGAATGTGTCAGATGCCTTCAACTTTGTACGCGCATCTTTATCCCAATATGCAAATGTAGCATCAGAACCAGCAGTTGCTAATGTACCGTGAATCGGATGGAACTTAATGTCGTTAACCTGATAATACAGTTTAGTGAGAAACTAAAATAAATTATTTTTATTTTACACATACGTACAGCATAAATGTCTTGTACGTTTATGGGGCCGGCAGTATTTTGGCGATGGCATTTGAACGTAAAGTTGTCTTTAGAGCTTTGAGGCTGTATATAATGAATAGCCACACGACCTTCAACACTTCCCAAACCAAAACCTAAAACAGCCACAATCCTAAAATTAGTTACATTTGTCCAATGTCGTTTTGTATCAAAATATAACTTACCAACAGGCGATTGTCTTTTCTTATCTCTAAAGATTGCAACACAACGATGTTGATATTTAAGTGGTGAATCAATCGATTTTACCATTTCAGGTTTTCCTTCCAGTTTAAACACCACTATACCCCTATTGGCTGTACCGACCACTGCCATGGGATAATCCTAAAAAATATTTATTCAAATTGAAAATCTTATAGTAATACTAATAAATTACTATTTAAAAAAGGTCTTGTTTATTTAAGTAACAGCTGAACATATGATGTTGTCAACTTACCACATCAGTACAATAAGCTCTTTCTGGTAGACCGATGACCATAACAGGATTTGGACTCCTAATGTCCCAAAACTATAATACATAACGTATTTATTAATTAATATATACTTATGTAATATAGCTATTAAGGAGTTATAAAAATAATAAAATAATTTACCACATTATTAAAAATGTTGCCAAAAAAAAAAGTACAGCCGATTTTGCTTTTTTTAAATAGCGTTAACTTTTTTATTTGACAAAAATTTATAAAAATAAAAAGAGGTACAAGATACTCCTAGAAAATATTTACTTCTCTAAATTTTGGTATAGTTCTGCGATGTCAGCCGTCCATGCTACATCGCGTATACACCTCTCTCCACACAATCCGTTTTTATTCATAGTTAAACTTGGTAGTTTTTTTTCATTTAAAAACCAAAAAAATTGTCTCAACAACAGCTAAACAACAATTAACACTACAACACAATCCAAAGGAGAAAACCGATACAAACAAGGAATTGGTAACAATTTTAATTACATGTAAATCGGGCGGCGGAACACTTAGTAGTGCCGCCTCCCATCCGCAGCCAACTTATCTAAGTACAAAGTTTACCAAATTAACAAATTGCACTATCACAATGCCTAAAAAGCCAAAAGTACCTCCACTGATAATTACCAAAGCACATATACAGAGCGTGCCAAATAGCAATAACAATTCTCCAACCGATAAAAATAATTCTACTAGTGAAACATGGCAAACACAAAAAAATCAAAGGTCACCATTACTCCAATCTCCCGCAACCAAATATCAAAAAACATTACCACGCCAAACCGTTATGCTATATTTAGCACTCAAACCGTTGAAACTGAAAATATGGAAGATGAACCATCTGAATTACCAGAAAACAATAAACCATCTGAATCATTAGATAATAACTCCGCCGCACAAAAATCACCACCCTCTCCTCTTCCGCCACCAATATTTATTAAATCTGTAATAAACTTTGACCAACCAATGCATCAAGATCAAAGAAATAATTTACCCCAAAGATCAATTTATATGTAAAAGCTCCATAAACGGTATTAAACTAACCACCAACACACCAAATGCATACTGAGCAATTATTAAATTCTTACAGGAAAGTAATACCAAATTCCATACTTACCAACTTAAACAGGAGAAAGCATTTAGAGTTGTAATAAGGAACCTACACCACTCTACAGATATAAATAACATTAAAAATGAACTAGAGGATCTGGGCTTAAAAACAAGAAACATAAGCAATGTAATACAAAAACAAACGAATCAAAAATTACCACTTTTCTTTGTAGACCTTGAACCTGCGCCCAACAATCGTGATATATTTAATATCAACTCTATCTGTTATACAAAAATAAAAATAGAAGAACCACATGTCCGAAAAGATTTACTGCAATGTCAAAATGTCAAGATTTAGGCCATACCAAAAAATATTGCAACCACACTCCCAAATGTGTTAAATGTGGAAATAACCACTTAAGTGAAAACTGTACAAAGTCTCAAGATCAACCACCAATATGCGCTCTCTGCGGAGGAAAACATACGGCCAACTACAGAGGATGCCCTAAGTATAAAGAACTCCAGCGATCAAATACGCATTACATCAACAAAAAAACTAATCAATCAACAACCAACCACAACAATCCTACGTTGTTCAGAGGTAGAACAACGCATCTGTGTACAATGTCACCAAGCAAAATCTTAGTTCAAGTAGTATAAACCATTCATATAAATCATACGCCCAAATCACAAAAAATACCCCACCCGATATACAACCCTTCACCGTTGACAATCACATATCACAAAAAATAGTCTCTTTCTTAGACGAACTAAAATCTCTCATTAACCCCTTAATCTTCTTACTAACTACGGTTATTAACAAGTTAATCTTTACCAAATGACTTCCCAACCACTTTGTATACTCCTTCTGGAATGCAAATGGCCTGATCAAACATAAAAATGAACTACAAATATCTTTCGATGAAAAAAATATAAGTATCGCACTCATAACTGAAATACACCTAACTAATAATAAAATCTTCACTATCCCTGGGTATACTACCTACGTAACTAACCATCCTGATGGAACAGCTCATGCAGGTACAGCTATACTAATAAAATCAAATATTACTCACTCTCTCCTTCCACAACACCAATCTGATTGCCTTCAATCAACTAATATCTCTATAATCATGAACCATATTCCTGTTACAATAGCCTCAGTTTATTCACAACCCAACAAGAAGTTAACCTACCAGGAATTCTCAACATTAATTGAATTGTTTACAAATACATACATAATGGGCGGTGACTTCAATGCCAAACACCCTTTATGGGGGTCAATTACAACTAATAATAGAGGTAGAACGTTACATAAAATATTTATTGACAAAAAAATTAAATGGATATCTCCCCTATCTCCAACATACTGGCCAACAGATCCAAACAAAAATCCAGATTTACTGGATTTTTTTATTACCAACATACCTAACCATATCCAATCCCATATTGAAAACTCAAATATTCTCTCATCCGACCACTCTCCAATACTGCTAACAATAAACTCTAAATCAATCTCATTGAAAAAAATTCCCACTCTAACACCTGGCCCAACAAACTAGAATGAATTCCAACATACACTGGAAACAAAAATTAACCTATCTATATCTCTCAAATCCAACATAGAAATTGATAATGCAATTGAATCATTCACAAAATTAATCCAAAAAGCATCATTAGACTCATCTCCAGAACCTTCTACCACTAAACCATATAAAATTAATCTACCCCACCACATTCAAAAACTCCTCTCGGAAAAAAGACAAGCCCGTAACCGATGGCAAAGAACTAGAATGCCGAGTGTCAAAAAAACAATTAATCAATTATCTAATTCTCTCAAAAACATTTTTAAAAAATACAACTCAGACAAATATCAGTCATATATTGAGTCTCTCAAACAATTAAAACTCTATTTGGAAAAGTACTAAAAAAATTTTAAATCACCACCAAATTATGCCCCCATTAAGAAATAGTTATAATTCTCTAGCCGTATCTAATATTGATAAAGGCAACCTGATAAGTACACATCTAGAGGACAATTTCAAACCACACAACGAAATAAACGATAACTAACACTTTCTAACTATAGAAAATATACTAAACTAACCTCTACCGATGTCCTTTCCAGCCAAACACACAACTCCATCAGAGATAATTTTTATTATTAATAAACTACCTTCCAAAAAAGCTCCTAGCCATGACTTTATAACTAATCATATTCTGAAAAACCTACCCAACAAAGCTATACTATTCTTAACTCATATCTACAACACTTCACTGAGACTCTCATATTTCCCCTCTTATTGGAAAAAATCAAATATAATCCTAATTCTAAAACCAAACAAACCTCCTACATGCTACACATCATATTGCCCTATTAGCCTTCTACCAACCTTTTCCAAAATACTGGAAAAAATCATCCTTAAACGAATATACCCGATTTTAATTCAAAATAATATTATTCCAAATATTCAATTTGGGTTTAAATACAAACACTCGACCACGCACCAACTACACCGATTTGTTGATGTCATAGCATCAGCCTTGGAAAAAAAACATTACTGTTCAGGGGTATTCCTTGACGTGGCTCAAGCGTTTGACTGTGTCTGGCACCCCGGATTACTCTACAAACTGAGATTCTTACCAACCCCTTACTACCTAATCATTCAATCCTTCTTATGCAATAGGCATTTCAGAGTCTCATGCGACGATGCTTTTTCTGAATACCATGCAATTATCGCTGGAGTTCCCCAAGGAAGCATCCTTGCTCCAACCCTCTACAATATCTACACCTCAGATATCCTACACAACAATAACACTACCTTTGGAACCTTCGCAGATGATACTGGTATTATCGCCTCTGATATAAACCCTGAAACCGCATCATTTCTACTACAAACCCACCTTAACCAACTCCAAGGGTGGTTTCTAAAGTGGAGAATAAAAATAAACGAATCCAAATCGTCTCACATAACTTTTGCTTTACGCCCCCGTGACTGCCCCCCAATCAACATCAATGACAGACAAATACCGTCTGAACTAACAGTAAAATATCTAGGGATGCATCTGGATAGACGTCTCATATGGACAACTCACATCAAAACAAAAAGAAAATTATTAAATCACAGACTACATCAACTGCGTCCTTTATTCAAATCCAACTTACCAATTCAGAAAAAAATACTAATATACAAACTACTCCTCAATCCTATAGCTACTTATGGAATCCACTTTTGGGGAGCTGCCAAAAATTCCAACTTAAAAAATCTACAAGCATTTCAATCAATATCCCTCAGAATAATAACCAATGCCCCTGGTATGTAAGTAATTTAACTCTCCATAATGATCTTAACATATCACCCATCTCTGATCAAGCCTCAAAATTATATAAACGTTTTCACAAAAAACTACATCACCCAAACCCCTTCATCACCAATCTATCCATTATCGAGTTACCCGGTACAACCCGTAGATTAAAAAGAAAATAGTCCAGAGACCTCTTATCCTAAAAAAAAAAAAGTAATAATGGTCTATAAACTTGAACTCTGATTATTACCTAGTTTTTAGTGTATTCTTTTTTTTATTAATGTTTTTTTTAATATTAACTGAAGAGTAATACCATTGGATATTTTCTCTTATCACGTGAACTCATGTCAAAAACTCTAATTACTCAAATTTACTTATTGTATTATATTAAATATAGATTGTAAATAAACATTTTTAAATAAAAAAAAAAAAAAGTTTTGGTATTTGTTTTCAAGTCTTATTTCAATAAACCATCATTTAAATTTAAAGTACCATACATTTTTTATGTTGCCTGTTAGTTAGACCGAGACAGTTTAATGCGGGCAGTCACATCGTCAAAACGTTTTTCGGATTTTAATGGTCACACAACCATCAATGTGTTATACAAACCTTTAATGTTTTATCCCAAGACCCGGTCATAAGACAACTGTAGGCTGGAGCTTTGATCCAATGACAAGTCTTTACAGGTGCGTCATGAGCTGCCACTTGAATGGTCTGATTGCTTCCTAAATCCCAGCATTTTACTTGTCTGTCACAAGAAGCCATGAAAACCTTCGAGCCGTCATCAATCCAACAAGTGTCCAAAATCGGCAAACTCATGGACTGCATAGACTTAGGCACGGATTTACCAGATTGCTCAATTTCCCAACAACGTATCTGAATATTTGAAAAAATTAAAAAAAAAACAACTGTGTAATTTATACAATATTGCAATGATAGATTTTGTATTAAACATACACTATTGTCCCAACTAGCGGCGACGAGGAAATTTTGCTGCATTGAGGGCGGACTAAAAGCCATCGCTGATACGGTGTCATCTGGAGGCTGAGTGACTTCAAAATCTTTATTCGGGTTCGCGGGCACCGCTACCGCCTTGTTGCCAAATAAACTGCTACTCAACATGATATCTATAAAAACAAGTTTATAATATTTAACCCGGGTTAAAGTGGATATACATTATGTAAATTGAACACGAAAATCGTAAATGACGCATAATAGTAAATCTTGTATTACCTTTCGATAACTTTACACGCGAGAATCGAACATGGAAATGAACGCAGAGTTTGACAATCCCAGTTATCCGGCGTCTCTCTGTATTTTTTAATGTTAAGCAATGATACCGAAACTACTGGGTCACTGGTGAAGGGGAGGGGGCGATCAATATCTCGACTTGCGTCTCGTTCGAGACATCAGGGTTAGTTCTGCGCCATAGGACGGTAACGCAGGGACGTTGTAAACTCCGGGTAACAAACTATTGATGTTTGCGCCAGATGTACGAAAATAATAAAGGTCCGACAATTGATAAGGGTTCGAAAACGAAAAAGTACCGCCAACCATCCCCAACGAAATTACCCCGCATAATAAAATGCCGTACACAGTTTTCGTCAGCAGGCGGTGGTCGGCCGCGGGGTAGGCCGTAGACTTAGTACACCAGATAATTTATTATCTATATCTGTGCGCACGGTAAATGTCTATGATAAAATATACGCGCGGGTATATTAAAATCTACGCTTTCGGCCGGGTCCGTCCGCACGTTTTGCGAGCTCGTGTCGGAACGTAATCGAAAATTGTTGTATAAGACCACGTCAGGGGTTGTAATTATGTATAATACAACGGGCACCCGCTGATACTCATATTGTCTAACAAAACCATTGCGATAAAATGTCTTGGAAATTTTCGGGATGGCGACAGGTTTTTCGCGCTCGATCCAAATCATTTCTCGGACAAATGCCCGATCACCCGAAAATATTTTATTATTATGTATATGAACCAAGAGTATTATATTATGTTGCCACGGTTTAACGTAACGATGTTCTCGTTTATCCGGATTACTAGATAGGCAACGGCCGCCTCCGAATTTCAACGTTACAAACGTTTGCCGCTCGCGAATTCGCTCAACAATCGTTCCTGCGATAAGACATTCGTGATAGGGAAAACGCTATAGTTCAGCTGCAGCTGCCGAGCCTGGTGGTTGTGCGAGCGAATGAAATATACAAAAACAATAACAATAATAATAATAATTCACACAAAAGAAGATAAGAGAAAAGAGAGAGAACGACAACGTCAACAATAAACAGTGAAATTATCCGTAAATATTAAATACTATACCATGTACGTCAATCGGTAGCGAGTGTTTTTTGTTTTTTTTGTTTTTCCTTTGAACATAAGACGTTCACGACGAGAATGCGTTTGAAATGGAAGCTTACTATATGTGGGAACGAGTGCACATAGCCGAGGACATGAGCCGGTCGTGCAGCTCTTGCGACTGCATAACGTACTCGTATTTTCTGATATCGGTGTTCTTGTTCACGTTGGGCACGATCCTGTCGGTTTTCTCGTTCGGCGCGTTCGACGACACGGTTTTCGCCAACCTGGGTCACATGTGGATGGTCGGACCACTGTGCATTTGTTCTGCCGTCATGATCGGCATTAGAAACATGTTGTACTTGCGTAGACGTCGAGTCATCGACATGGTCATCCGCCAACAAATCGAAGTGAGTAGACAACAACAACAACAAAGACCTTTTAGTTTTAGTTAGTTTTCTCGTTTTTGTATTGATTGTACAATCTCCCTTTCTCCAGGACCTCCGGTCTCAACAAGTCCAATTGACCGACAATCATCAACAGTATTCATTGCCGATCCGTACAGTAAGCGAACTCACTTTGCCCCCGTCGTATGAACAACTCATTGGCAGTCATAACGAGGAGGGAAGCGACCTGCCGCCACCATCGTACGATGAGGCCATAGTCAGTATGTCTAAAGAAGCGACCAAAAGTGATAACATTATCGTACTTAACTATTTTGGTAAATAGCTACTTACCTATGTGTCAAGTGCATAATATCATGTGGACATTAGGAAAATTCATATTACTATTGACATAAGGATCAGACAACAAATTTTCTTCCTTTGTGGATTAATGCCTCTTGATTAATATACAATGAGGTATAAATCAAAAAAAAAAAAAAGAATTTCTTGTGGATCTTTACATATTTTGTTTCTCAATTGTCAGTTACTATAATTATTTTAACAGAATCTCTTTTCTAGTTGTGCTATTTGTTGGTAATTTGATTGGTCTGATATAAAGTTTTGTATTCACTTATATAACTATATAAATGGTTTTGTATATTATAATATATAATTTAAATTAGATTTTAAACAATTAAATTGTATTATTAAAGTAATATTAATAAATAAAACATTAAAAAGAAAAAAATATATTTTAAGAACAGTATTACAATTATTAAGACTTGTGGGTTTTGAAATAAATAATGTGGGATGTATTTGTTTTATAGATAATTTAAATTATTACTTTATTCTGTGATTATTAAAAATATATATATATTTTTTCATATTAGACCATTAATTAATAATAATATAATTGTAAGTAATATTTATATTAAATATATATTTGAGCTAATTTAATAATGTATGACAAAAAATTACTTATAAAATGCTTAAATCATTCTTATTTTTTTTTATCAAAACTTCAACAAATTAATTCAATTGGTTATTTTTATGTAAAAAAATTAAATTGTTATAGGAAAATAGTGTGCAAGAATAATTAGAATATTCATTAGATGTTAAATATTAAATACGTACTTAAAGTTAATCATACATTTTTTTAAACGTAATTTGTTTGTCAGTTCTACTAAATGTTGCTTCCATGTAATTAATAATTATTTTATGTATCTTTAAAATGTCTATAATAATAATTATTGTAATTATATGTTTAAAAGAAATTCACCAATCAATATTCCCTGTAGAAAATGATCTCAATTAAACTTCTATGTATGATTATAAAATGTATAATCTAATCTTTTATTTCATCCATGGTCTTTGTTCAAAAATTTCTGTCTAAAATGTTTAGGCTGATCTTGGAAATCATTGTAAGCATATACAGTATTAAATTGTCAATAAAAAATGCGTACGAGGAATTGTTTTTCTAATGTTTTCCTATTATTTTTTTACTCTATTACTAACAATAATGAAAACCAGTATAGGCGGGCAACCGACAAATAAATTTGAATAATAGTATTAATATAAACATAATATTTTTTTTAAAATTGTATTATTTTTTTATGCAGTTTTTCTTCGAGTGCACTTACTAACATTAAAATTATTCAAAATGTTCTAAATATTGTACTCACAATTGTGACGCTGAAAAGTATTATATCATCAAACTCGTTTTATAATGATTACAATATTTTCAAGGTGTTCAACATTATATTATGCAGTTCAAAATCAAATACTGGTTAATATTGGTTATTTGATATTTTATTAATCATAAATAAAATACATACATACAAAAAATAAAAAAATTGAAATTTTGATTTATGCATATGCATACACTTGCACTTGAACTGCAATAGTTTAATATTATGTGGTTGATCTAGGATTATTTGTTTGTTTACATATATATAGTTATTTTATCTGTTTCATGTGTTATTTTTGTTGTCGCAAATTAATATTTAATGTTAATATTATTAAATACCATTGTATAATAAATAAATTTAGTTGGCAATTGTGATATATATTAATAATTTTATTATAATACACGCATATAGTATTATAAATAATTTTTTTGAATATGTACTTATAATAAAAAAAAATAAAATATTAACATGTAAATTTTTGTGTGTTTACAGATTTTATTCTTTTTCGCCTGTATTTAAAATTTAAATTGAATGCTAATTTACAAAATATAATTATATTGAAGTAGTTCATAAGCATTTTATGAAGGAATACGATAGCCATTATTGATGGAAATGTTGTTTCAAAACAATATGGCCAAAAAATTTAATTTATTCGTTTTATCCAAAAAACATTTACATCAATTCACTATAAATGCTTACTCAATTACAGTTACTTCTTCTTTGACCAAAAATTCAACCTTTTCTTCTTCTACATTCTTACGGTCAGAATCTAGTTCATCAGTATCAATATCTAAAACAAAATAAAATTGTCAAAAGTAATAAATATTTTATGAAGAACAAAGTCTTGTTCTTCATAATGACTGATGATACTGGGATTTAATTCCTACCTAACTTATAGATAGATAAAAAATAGATTTCACTTACGTTTTCTAATGGCCATTCTTTCAGCCTTCTGTTTAACCCAATCATCTAAACGTTTGCTGCGGTATTCTTCAAATTCTGTCAGCAATTTGCGACGTTTATCAATGACTTCCTGTTAAAAATAATTAAAATTGAATATATTTTTACATTTTACATTGTTTTTTTTCAGTACGCGTTTGGACACCGTTGCGTCCACACATTTATTACACGAAACGTTTTAATTAGCTCCCGATAGCAGTATCGTAGTGATTACGCCGAGCCGATGGTAATGTATTATCTAATTATTATACGACACAAAATACACTAACACAAACCCGATAGCATCGAATCGCTGCACACGGGTGATAACCCGTTAAATAATTATACGTAAAATATTACGTACATCAGAATGAACTCTGAAGTCGATACTTCTATTTCAAATAACACACAACAGTCAAACACTCCGAAAAAATATAAATTTCCTCCACTCATAATCAAAAAAAATAGACTTCTCTCAGAAGAAAATGAATCTAATTCACCATCCCCAAACTCCGACAATGAATTCAGATTACTACGAAAAACATTCAATAAACACAATTCGATAAACCAAAATAAATTTTGCTCAACACCAAATTGCTATTCACCATTAGAAAATATGGATACAAACCAAATAGAAACATCGACAAACACTAATACTACACCACCTGAAGACCAAAATGAAAATTTAAATAATCATGTTACACAACTACAAACCACTGATAATAATCCAAAAATACCTCCACTATTCGTAATAAATATATCGCAATTAGATTCGCAATTTACACAGTTTCGCCAAGAGATAACAGAAACAATACAAATCGATTTTATAATCACAGCAAAATTAACAGATCACAGAAGACTCATCATCAGAAAATGAAGATCATTATTAATATACTAGACCTCATCGTTATTATTAAATTCATATATGTAACAAATTATATCACTCTCACTATTAATAATTATATCATTAATAAATTTATAATCATTTAAATTTGTAACAAATAAAATTGTAAAAACTAAAAAGTTGTAATAGCACTAGGTGTGCTGAAACATTTTATAATTATAATAAATAAAAAAATAAAAAAATAATTTTTTTTTACTTTTGAGGCTTTGGTCATTCTTAATTTATCCTTAGTTTCAAATTGAGACGTGTATTTTTTCAAACTTTTCTTGACATCTTTTTGTTGCTTAGCACTCAACAGAGTAGGTGGTCGTGGTCTCCATTGCATGTGACAGTAGGTATTTGTATTGAATCTATTTAATATCCTTCCTTGGAATGACCATATCCAATAACCAGTGTCACCCTAATTAAATTTATGTAAAATTTACATTAAAAACAAAAGAGCACATTTTCAAAGTTTATTAACACAAAAATAATTCCTAAATGAGATTCCGCCATATAAATTATCTTGAAACAATTTACCATTTTGAGGTTTTATGGAATACTCTAGTGTAATTAATACAATCAACAAAATTATAGAGATTTGATTATACATATTAAAAACTATAAACTTTAATTTTTCTATAGATTTATGTATACATACCTTGGTCTTCCATGAACTGACACCAGTAGCAACAAATCTACCGGTTGGATCCCATTCAATGTCAGTAGCCTTATAATGTTCCGTAGAACACATAGTAGTGAAGTCTGCAGTGTCGACAAACTCCAGAGCACCAGAATCACGGATTTCAGCGACAACAATGTATTGTCCAGCAGGAGACCAAAATAGATGACTGCAGAAATGTTTGTCTAATTTTTCTAAATGAAAAAAATAAATAAATAAATTAAATAACAAATATCAGTTAGATTATTTTATTATTAAACAAGATATGTTTATGCAAATGTTTGTGATTGTGTTTTTAAATTTTAAAAGTATTAGAAACCAGAAATTACGTATATTTTTTAAAAATAATTATTAGTTGTATACAATTTATTTATAATGATTGTAGTAAAGTCTGTCTACACCAATAGACAACTAATGTCAGGATTTGTAAAAAAGACATTGTAAGAATGAAATTAGATGGCAGCTAAGGTCCTATACATCATTAACGCGTTATCACCTAGATTATTATGGAATCCAGTGTTCAATATACATTCTAAACATTGAACAACTACAGGAACAATTTTGAAAATTCATGCATTATAATAAGCTATTTGGTACAGACAAAAATATTCAAAATATTGCAAGGATAGGATATAGGATATTTTTAATATCCTTAAAAAACAGATGTGAAATTTTCTTTTTCTTAAAGCTTTACAATGTATTGATTAATGCCCCTAACATTATAGAAGTTTTGTGTACCCAACAAGAACCACAAGACTTTAACATTTTTCACACATCCTCTTTTTAAATATAACAAAATATAAAAAAACTATCGCAAACCAAATTTTTAATGAAGTAAATAAATTTTACCAACAGAAGAAAGTAGATGTCTTCCATTTTTCATTAAATAAATATAAGAGTAATATCCAGCATAAGTCATCATAATCACGTATTACCATTATTGAAATATCTATATTTGTTACTATTTATTATTATTATAATATTCTAAATTTTTGTTTAATTATACTAAATCTATTATTTTATTATGTGTTATATTTATTAAAAAGGTGTTTACCTGATGTTTAATATATATAAATAAATGTGTTCAATTTTGATACTTTTAAAATTAATACATTTTGTGAAATAAATTGTTATTGTTATTGATATGTGTGATATTAATATTTATTTCCTTAAGTTTCATAAGTTGTATCAACAAAAAAAAAAAGTTAATAGAATAAGAGAAACAATAGCAACATAAATTTCTTAAAAAAATAAATATTGACTTACTTAATAACACTGGAGCTTGACCAGATTTTACATTGTAGAAGCTTACACAATTATTGCTTGGTTCACCATGAATAATGGCAAACTTTGAACCAATTGGTTCCCATGCAAACGCATGAATTGGTTCTTTTATTTCGACTATGTCCACAGGTATGTTTTTCTCCCTCATGTGGAATATTTCAAAATTGAAATACATTCCCTACAAGAAGAAATAATTTATAATGTCATTATTTTAAAAGTACAAAGAAATAAAAAATAATTTTTTTTAAAATAGAAAATTATATACTTACACTGTATTTGACATCTCCTTTCTCACGTTTAATTTTAGCATACCGGTCAACTTTAACACATAAGTAATCACCAACTTTTTGCCAATGGATTTTACAATCTGCCACATTAAACAAATTGTTTGCTCGGATTTCTTTTCGACTAAAAATAAATGTATATATAAATATTATAAGTTTTGTTTATTGTGGTTTTGGCAAACCTCGACAATTTTAATATTATAATATACCACAAAGGTAACTAATATAAAAATAATTTGTTTGTACTAGACAAATATTAACCGTGTCAATAAGTAATATTTTACCAACCTAGGAATTTCTAAAAGGACAACTCGTGCTGGAACATCTTTGTCTTCAGCAACCCAATAGGCAAGAACATTATCACTAGGAGACCAACTGAAATCTCTAATACCATTAACTGTTATACTCTTTTTATCCAGCAAACCAAAAGACTATAAATAAATAAAAATGTAAAATGTAATTTCCAAATACTTTAAATACTATTTAAACACTTACTGGAGTTTCATAAACGCTCAAAGTATTAAGCCCGATTCGGGCAAAATATTTATCATCCTTTGACCACCTTAATATTGTTACCGGTCCAGCCATTGGAGCATCTGAAATGAATGATCGCTTTTCGGCTCCAGTACGAATATCAAATATGGTCAACTTTTGTTCACCACTGTCTAATGGAGCATAGGCTACTAAGTATCTAAATTAATTAAACATTTTTAAAACATAATATCAAGATAAATGTGATTTTACTTATATACAATTATACAACAAACTCACTGTTCACAAGGAGAAAAGTCAACAAATTGAACGTTACGGTGAGACAGCTTTAATACATTTGTAAAATTTGGCCCGCCCCAAAGGACAACACCTTGTTTGTGAAGTGTTGCCAAGTACGTACCAAGAGGTGACCACATTATTAAAGATTCGGTCCATTTCTTGAAAACAAAATACATATTACAATAGTTACCTAATATATAATTATTTAAAAACAAAATAGTTTACTTACTTCACGTTCGACTATTTTAGTCGGTTGTGGATTACTATTTAGCCAGACTTCAATATGACTATTTACATTATAAACATAATATTGATCGAACGCATCTGGTTCCATCAAAAAGTATTGTAAGTTAGGCCTTTCCGGGAACGGTTGTACAGTAGGTGGTTCCCATTTATCAGGTATGTCATTGTATCTGGACAAAAATAATAACATGCGGATTATCTGTTATCAACAAAAATTATAAGAATGTTATTCGGCTTACTTTTTATAGTCGGAAAACAAGTTTATTAAAAATGTATGTTGTTTGTCAAGTTTATAATTGTTAGCTTGTGTAACAGCTTCTAACGCACTTTCATTTTTTTCATATTCAATGAATATGTAACTGATAACAAAAGAAAACAAGTATTTCATTAAAATGTATCCAAAATTGGAAGCGACGTACTACTCACCCTAAGGTATGACCATTCTCGGATTTCGGATAGTAATCGCTGGCGATTTTACCGTACTGGGCGAATATTTTGGTGATGACCAACTTGAGCTTTTCGAAACGTTCGGGGTTGACTTGGGGAACGCCGTCAACAATAATGACGGTGTCGACGCCATCAGAAACCTTTGGTTTCTTTTGTAATATGTCCCCGAGCAACTCTAGAAATGAATTACCATTTAAAAATTGGTCGACCTTTATGCAAGCAGTTATTATTAAGTACCTTCGTCGCTTATGTCTTCAATAATAATATTATTTATATCCGTGTCGTCCTTATTGTATTTTCCTTTTTGACCATCTTCTTGCTTCTCGGCGTCTTTTTGCTTAGCCATGGTGTAAAAATTCTAGTGCGAACCTACTGAAAAACGATGAAAATGACAAAAACCGGAAAAACGCTAAAGATAACTAAATAGTAGTAGGAACGACATGAAAGTCGGAAGACCTAACAAGACAACATTGAAGAATATTTTTAGAGGTTATGTCGGTGATTACGTGTGGAAAGCCGCGATGGGCTGATGCCGTTAAGCCGCAGTCTCGCCAACTCAAAAACGGCCGTCTGAACAAAACGATAGTCGGCCGCCTTGTCCGAATGATTGATAACGAAATGAATACAAACGACACGTTAGTAAAATACTTGAATTACCAGAAAAGAAAGTATATGAAATTAACGAACGTAGGTGAGATCATCTAATCGAACAATAAATAATTATGAAATCGTACAACGTTAAATAAATTACGGTGTTTTATGATACGTAACAATTAGCGCGTTCTGTTATTTGTTTAGTACTTTGTTATTGTTACTAATGCGACGGCGATCACTAAACCTAAATAGGCCAACGTTTTTTTTTTTTTCTATTTACATACGATATTATAAAGTAAATTAAAAAAAACTTGTGTAAATATGTAATATGTAATATATTTACTAAATCATTGCACCGACCGGCGGACTATTGTATAGGTACCGACGACATTTTACGAACGTTTAAGATGTTCCCCTTATGACGGAAATTTATCAATTCAAAAATATTCAAATTCGCATTGGAACAAGAGTTAGGTTAGGGGCTGTTTTTCATTAGTTTTCAACTTAGTTGACGGAAAAAATTGCTCCGAATTTTACCGTCAATTATTTTTATTTTATGGAACCGCACAACACACCGGTACAATATTACCGGACCGGAGTACGGTACACGTCCGTCGATATTCTTCGGACGGTACAATATTTAAAACTAGGCGATTAAATGTGCACTTGAGTACTACTCAATCCCTACTATTCTGCGACGAAAATTTTACTAGAACCACGTTGGCGAAAATCGGGGCGGGAATGAGGGGCTTGAGAGGCCTAAGCATCAAAACTCAAAATGCGAATCATCAAATGACGAATTATGGAATGAAATGAGCGAGTGACCATTTTTAAATTTTCACTCATCTCCGCGCAATTCAGCCGAAAAATTGAAAATTGTAATATTTGTTGTACTTTTTTTTAAATTTCTTTTTCGCGTGCCCACATTTTGTACGTTTTCTATTGTAATTTATTTCACTGTTTCAACGAAAATCGTGTATCTCGAACGAATACACCGTGTTCGTTTCGTCTTGTTATGTTCTGTTCTGTCAGCGATGAACGGAATTCGTTCCGAGCAGTTCGTTAGGCTCAGCGCATCGAAATCCATAATGGAATATTGAAAAAGTATCCCGGAACATTTTTACACGAACACTTTGCGTGCGGCGAGTGTGACGCGGACGGACGATTCGCGTTTTATACAATCAACCGGCGAGGGGTGAAACACAACAGAGAACATTGGGCAATAGTAAAATTACTTTCGAGAATTTGTCAGACGCCGGGCCAGAGACGGTAATTGCCATACATTTTTGACCCGGGAAAATCATTAAGACCGGCCCTCTAGACTGAGTAAAATAAAATAAACGCCGTGGTCCATACGATTATAACAGAAAAAAAAAAGAAAAGAAAAGAAAAGATATTGCATTATGTTGCAGCTTTTTTTTTTGTATGTTTTTTACTTACAGGGTACAATTTATAATAAATCTCGTGTACACCTTTTCGAACGTTCCCAATCGGGCAAAACGATTTTATTTGTAACATAAAACCAAATTGAAACTAAAATGTGAACAATTAAAATTCCTTACTGAATAGCTGATAATCGCCCGGAAAGGACTAACATTGGTGTTGTGCTGTTGAATTGCAGTTCTCCGCTATTGTTTTTAACCGAATTCCAAAAGAAAAACAAAATCGAAAAAATAAAAACCGTGGCATTTGTCACGTTTTCCGTGCGGCCCGCCGGGAAGCGGTTCCGGCGTCCCGCCGGGCCATATACACCGCCGAGTAAAATAAATACAGAAAATACTCGCCGCGGACGTTAACCGACGAAAATAAGCCACGTCTCGTATCCGTTTCGCAAAATATTCGTAACGATAACTATATAAAAAACCGAAATTATAACAAAAAAATATAGACAATAATTATTATCCCCCCGGCGGCGGAATTATTATTATAATATGATTTTCGGGCGGGACGCGGGCAGGAGAAACCGCGGAAGATTTTGGAGTTCATTTCGCAGAGCGCGTAGAAAAATAATAATTAATAACAGTCATTATTGTAATGAAATGTTCTTTTTTTTTTTTTTTTTTTTCGTCCGTCCGTCGTCGTTTTTCTTTTTATCAATTATTTCGTTATTATATTCGTACGCATACAAACACACGCCGGGGAATATTAATCATTATAAACGCAAACGTTTCGGCGACCCTTTACTAGAAAATTATAATATTACCATATAAACGCGGACGATTTTACGTATAGGCACGCACGTAATCAAAGATTATATTTGGATTTGTCGGGGGAAAAAAAAAAAAATTTTTCATTAAATAATTTTGAATATATTCAAATTTTCATACATTATTGAAATACAAAACCGTTTATTTTTAATTATCTGACAAATAATAATACGATATAGTTGTTTTTTTTTTTTTTTGTCAATTACATCATAGTTCTAATCTAATCTTATCTATGATATAAAGCTTCTGTTTTCTTTAGCCATTGTATCGAATACTTCGTCTGTAGATTGATACTTCCCAATGAACGTACAAAAGTGCAAGTCTCGTTAAATCAGCGGTTCCCGACTGGTTGTCCGTGGACTCATCTCAAGTGGTCCGCGATGCTAATGAATTCTTTTCATAATTATAAATTTTTTAATATGAACATTTAAGAATAAATTTAAATTAAAAAAAAAAGAAAAATATAGTGAATGTTAATTTCATATTATTTACGGATTAGTGTACGTAATTCATGATCCTACAATTGGCCAAAGAAACGCGTGCTAATAAGTCACATTAATTAAATACATATTAATTTAACTTGTATTATTTTTTTTTCAAAATTGAATAAAAATCACGTTGATTAAATACCGAAATGTAATTTGTATCACCATTTTTTACTACATTAGTCTGTTGTCAATAATTAAATAAAAATAATATGCATATTACAAACTGTATTTCTGATCTTATTATGTACTTATACATTATAAACTACAAAAGTATAAAGAAATAAGTGGTATACGGTTAGAAATTAAGCCACGGATGTTTCAAGATTTATGAAAATTTCAAAGATGGCACAATAAATGGACGAAGTCGCGGATAACAGCTAATATTTTACATAATAATAATAATAATAATACAATATTGTATTGTATTACCAAAAAATGTTTCTTGAAGAAAAAATAAAAATAAATTTCGTTTAAACATCTAGTACGCTGAAGAAAACAACGGTTTATTTTATACAATGCGATATGTACGGTGGTAGGTCAGTGACGTATAATCAAGTGATGATTAGAGGGATGTTATAACCTAAATAGAAAAATACACAAATTGGAAAATCACCAATTATAAGTAATTTTGTATGGAAAAAAAAAACAAAACAAAAAAAAATGTAATTTCGAGGTTTTTTTTTTACTATAACTCAACGTGCAATTACGAGCAGCAATTTTCGCAAAAACACCACCAGATTTAGCATTGGGAGACATACGTACACGAACACAAATCGTCACTAAACTAAAATTAAATCTACGAAAAATGATAAACCGAACCCCGCCGAAAATCGTTTTTCGTTTGCGATGATTTATCGTTAAATTAACCTACGCGGGGTACGCCAATTTTCCGTCGACATCAATGCGGCCCACCACCAATGACGGCGCAACAAAGTACGTTGGGTGTTTTTTTTCCTTCTAATTAGTGTACGCTTGGTTTTCATAAAAAAAATGAAAAAAAATATCCGAATATTGTAAAATGCGATGTCGTTCGTGTTATTGATTTCGACCCGGAACGGAACAATAATAATTATGATTATTGCGATGGAAATGCTTTTGGCCGAACCCGACGCGACGACCATCTATAGGCGACTATTTATAATAACGCGGTATTGCGAACAAATCGAAATATTATACTTAAATGACAAAAAACTGCTTATACGTGATTATGGTATCATTTATTTTTGGACCTTTATAGTACCTCATGTATATATATGTATATATGTATATAAAAAAACAGTTCAAACGTGGAGGTCGGGAGGAAAAATATACGTCCGATATCCGGGTCGGGCAGCGAAACACTTGGAGCGTGTCCGATATGAGAAGAAAAAAAAAGAAAAAAAACAGGAGGAAAAATATACAAAATATTATATATTACATACCGCAAAACAAATATTATACTTGCCCGCACCGATATTATTATCATATAAATATGTATTGAAAACGAATATATTATAATATATACGAGTGTATGTAATTATTATGTTACCTATAACATAATATTATAGTACGCGACGTCGTCGGTTCTATATAAACCAGTGGGTGACCGATATTTTTTTTTTACCAAGAGCCATAAAAAAAAAAAAAATGTCTTGGCCGACCAGGAATTTTCAGTAACTCCTAAAAATGAATAGAATATTAGGTATAGTAGGAATTTTAAACATAATATTTAATCACGTTTTTCACTGTACTTTATAATAATCAAGACTATTTATTTAGTCTTGATTATTATAAAATATAAATGGAAAACAAATATAATGTATAAAACATTTTATTTTTGTTTAAATGTAATATTTTTTTTAATAATTACTATTATCACATTAATTACAAATTAATTTAATGAGAGTGTTGGCCTTGTTTTTATTCATAAAGGACATCAATATTAGGTTCTAATTTACTAGAATTCATATGAAAAACGGCATGATGTAATTTTTAGATTGATGTTCAATGATTTCTAATTGTAAAGAAGATTCAATATTTATTGGATCTATGTTAAAAGAATTTTCAAATAAATTGCCAAGTATTTCATGTGCTCCAATGTCCTTAAAACGATTTTGAAAATCGCGTATTAGTTTGTTTATAATGTTGATGCACCGGTGTTTTGGAAATACATCACAACCTTCTTTTTTAAAATAGCACAACATTCAAAATGGGAAAAATCATATTTGATTTCGATAATTTTACGATAAATCTACGACACATGTTCATGTCTAATAACACAATGGACGATAAGCAATAGGAAAATTATATTATAATTTATATTTTGTTTTATATACGTTACATATTTCGATAAATGTAAAGTTATTTTTATTTTTTTCATTTTTTATTTTATACTTTAGCGGGCCGATTAACGAGTAACCAAACATAATATTACAAGTATACAATAATGTCGAATATTTATTTTAGAAAAAAATATTATTGTACAATGTACGTTACATATATATATATATATATATATATATATTATTGTGATACATAATATATAATATACTAGATTGCTGACCAGCCGTTTTAATCGAGCCCGGAATGTCTTCTCGGTAATTATTTATACTTATAACGAATGTTATTTTTAAAAGTATCAATTATATCCAGAATCGTCTAGCTGTCCCGCACATCGTCTTTTTAAAATTCAGAGCGGAGTATTGGTTTTATTATGATGCGTGCTTTTTTTTAAATTAATTTTTCTGTCTAAATCTAATTAAATGTTTTATTTAAATTCCATATTACTTTTAAATTTTGCTTGATTTTAAATTTTAAGTTTCAATTGGCTTTACGCCGAGGTTTTGTTTGCATTAGACACGTGACAGTGTCACGTTGGAGCCGTCTAAACTAGAACTGTAAATTGGTTGGTATCATTAGTATTTTAGGGACCAAGACAGTTTCCCCAGCTTCACAGCAATTAAGGATCGTACGATCGTACTCAAGCAGACAATTTTTTAAAGATTTTTTTCCTCGATTCCTTGCATAGGACATTGGGCCTTTGATCACGTTCTTCAGTAAAAATATTCACTGTTATTCGAATGGACAACATATAACCTACCAAGGGCATCCGTTTTTTTTCTCTGAGATAACTTTTGACCGGTGGTTCTTCGTTTTCTTTTGTATATTTATTTGGTTTCCATGGTAAATCAACAAATGTTTTTCATTCTACCTTGACATTTTTATCTTTTTATACTATCCAAATTTCCGATTTTCCAGTGAATTTTCATACGAATGCCAAAAAAAAAAAAAAAAAAACAACCAAATCGGTCGAGCCGTTCTCAAGTGATAATTTTACATACATGCGGAAATTGATTATTATATATATATAGATATGTCAATTTAACATTTGATATTTTTTTTTTATTAATTATACATTTTTAGTTTTACAGCAAAAAAAAAAAAAAATTAAATAAATCATGTATTATAAAGTAAAATATATTTAGTCAATTTATATAACATTAGAAAATATATAAAATTAGAGGTTTAGGAAAAAAATTATAAGGCATTATTATAACAAAAATTACAAGCAATATAAAAACCCAAAAAATAATGTACTTTATTTTCAATAAAACATCTGTTAAATTCGTTTAATATGACTTTTGTTTTATACACATTTTAACTTATAGGTAAACAAATTAGAACTTTTAAATAAATATTTCAAATGCACTGTTGCATTTATTTTTATTTTATGGTGTACGGGACCTATGATATATATGGTGTACATACGGTAAACCGTCCTTGTTATATCGTTTATATTTTTTTAATAAAAATAAACTAGAAAAAAAATATCGGGAAGGTAGAACATACTGAACGATAAATCATCGCCGACTAAAAATCATTTCTGAGCCAAGTTCGGTTAAAATGTTTTAAAATTAAAAATCGTATTAATTTGTAACTAAGCAAAATAAATAACAACATGTTCGTGTATTTTCGTTTCAAATTATTTAGCATTTTGTTAGAGCCAAACACATATTATGTATACACGTAAATAGGAAAATAATTAGCAAAACGCCGTGATTTTCATAATTTTCATCAAAATTTGAACATTAAACGCTAATAAAAAAAATCTGTGCTATTCGATAATTGTATAGTAAAATCAAATTTTATCCACATAGAATAACTAAAAAAAAAAAAAAAACGCTAGAATATTTTGATCATTTTAACACGTTTAGAATGGGTTAATATGAATATTCTAACAAAGATTCGTGTTTCTACGATTACTGTTATCTGAATTACAACAACAATAAAAAATAACATAAACCGTTATTTCGTAAATATTTCCGTTTCCCCCCCCCCAATTATTTAGAAAACTACAAGGGATATCCAATAATGACCGGCACAATACACCAACTAGACAATATTTTCCACCAGTAACCACACCTGAAGTTGATGACCGGATCAATATTTCTGGTAGGAAATTTGTTCGCAGACACCCCCCCCCCCCACCGACATTAGGTATAGTAAAACATTTAAAATCTAAAATATATTGGCTGTACACCCACGCACTATCTGTGACGGTCTTTTATAGTTGACTAAATAAATATACGTTCGGTTGCTACGCACAATAAACAAAAATATTGTTTTACACAATAATTCCGTTGACAGAACAATCGGTTTTTTCCCACGTATTTCGCCGTTTTCGTTTCGATTCTTATATTCTGCAGTGTCCATCATTCATCGCCGTGGTCGAGGACATAGGGAAACATGGACTATTCAACGATAGTAATATTATTACACATAATATATTCGTGACTTAATTATTTTAATTTACGTAAATTATGTACGTACACGGGATATTTTGTTTTGTTTTTGTACGCACCTCGAATTCGGATTGTCGGTAATGCATGCATACGTTTAATTTCAATCGTTTCGGTAAAACTTATTGAACGAATATCTATCATAATTATTAATGGGTAATTTTCTTAACCCCTCCGTTCAAAATGCGAGTGAACACCACCCGTCGTAATTCGACTGTATTATTAGCATATAGCTCCGGCAAAAAATACTTTTTTTAAAATAATAATTAAAACAATAACAATAATATATGACAACTAGGACAAGGACTAATTAAAGTAAGAGTAAGACTAAACAAATTAGGGTAAAAGTAAATTTGGTGATTCTTTCTGTATTTGATACAGGCTAGGTCGCAGACGCGCAACTAAATTTGCCATCTATTCGATGGCATCACAGCTCTGGCTGAGTGCATTTTCTCAATACCTCTTGTGAATTTCGTTAGTGGGCATTATTTTACTATGATAGGTTTTTCTTGGTCACAGCCACATAAAAGATATTCCACCACTTGTAAAGTAGGCAATTGCATTTTTCCCGCTCGGTTCTAATGCGGTTTAGGGTGGTCCATAAGCCACGTGGTAAGTTGAAACCTGATGGATTCTTACTGTTGGATCTTCGATCAGTGATGAATTCCATATCTACCGTTCTATTACCATGTCCTTTTCCATTTAACCTGTGGATCAACCTGGGTCGTGGCTTCCTCCCATATGGGGGTGTCTGGATTTAAACCTTTTAATTGGTGGGTGGTGTACTATATCATTGTAGATTGGTAGATTAACGTTCCTTTTTATTTTATTGATGGTACTCTTTATTGATGAGTAGCTTTTTGTCTCCTGACTTTTGGGGGGCAATATGTGAAATAACAGGTAGCCATTGGGTAGGAGTGCATCTTACTGTCCGACTGTAAAAGAAAATTATTGTTCTGTTGGTTTTATTTGTGTAGGATTTTTTGGTTTTACATTAATTGTCCGACCATCGCGCAATATTTCAATGTACTGATCTATAATAGCCCGACTCCCGTTATATAGAACGTCTTGTCTATAGATGAACTTTGTGCACAGCAATCCAATGCCGGTTGCTGATCATTTTCTCGCGATATCGGACCGGAACCGCAGCGGCGGTACAACGGCATCCGATCGGCCGGCGGCAGCACTAGGCGAAGTGTGCGAGACTTGTTACGTTTATTGTTCCGACAAAGCGGAACTATGGCGGCACGTGCGCGACGAACACGGCGCCGACCGAAGATTGGCGTGCCCAGAGTCGGGCTGCGGGAAGCGGTTTTTCGCGCTGGCCATGAGCGCGGCCCACGCGGAACACCATCGGCAATGCGTGGCCGACGCGCGGCCTTGGACTTGCGAAATGTGCGGCTGTCTCCCGCGGAACCACCAGGCTTTCCAGAAGCACATGGTAAAAACGCACCCGGACGCCGTGGCCGGCCTGTGCGGCGTGTGCTATTTGTACACGGGCGACGTGCCGACCCTTGTCGACCACGTCCGCCGACTGCACGGCGACACCGCGACGGCCGAGACGCCCGCCGTGGTCGGTACAGCCGCCTCCGAAGCGAAACAACGCGCGGACCGTACCAAGACCGTCATCCGGTGTGACGTGTGCGGCAAACAGTACGGCAACTACGGTATCATGTACAAGCACAGGTCGGTGCACGGGCACGTCGACGACCCGTTTGTCAACCGGCCCACGGTGGATAGCTCGCAGCCGTACTGACCGGCCACCGCCGGTTGTACACGCCAAACCGTTTATTTTCGCGGCTGTTATCGTTTTGCAGCCATTTGTTTATTTTTCACTATGTCGGATTTATTTGCTCACGTTATATTACAACAATATAACAGAATGTGCCGCGTTCTACCCTAATTGTTTTCAAAGACGAATTATTGCCGACGACGTTAACAATAATGTAATAACGAACAAAATAGTAATATATAATACGTGTAAATTTACGGGAAGGAAAAAAATACATAGAAAAACATAATACATACCTAACGCCGTTACCCGGTTTCGTGACAGCAGGGGCCGGTCCAACATAATAGCGAAGTGCCTAGGGCGGCAAATTTCGTACGCACCAAATTGATTTAATTATTATATTACCCAGTATACTGAAATCGATGTGCATTGTTCAGCGAACACAAAAAAAAAATAAAAAAAAAAATACTAATTTTACTATATTTAAAAAATGGCGATGTTAGTAAAGTAGATATTGATCCGTTAGAAATATGACTTGTTATTAGCGGTCTCCGAATTATTTAATCCCAATAGTATAGTTGTAAATAGTGACAATTTTATACCAAACGTAGCCGATAACACTTCGTATCGTTTTAACAATAGTCGGTCGCATCAGGCGAACGAAGTTTTTCTAAATTAAAAATAATCCATAACTATTGGATGTCTTTTATATGTACCCTGAAAGGTTAAGCATTATCTTGCTATAATTTCTGTTGAAAGAGAAGTTTAATTTGAAAATGTATTGACCGATTATGCACACGAAAAGGCTCGCAAA